>CM053586.1:283157423-283175833 GCA_028646515.1 Pseudochirops corinnae | reverse complement strand
ACACAATATATATTACACATATTTATAACACATGTATATGTTATACAAATTGTACATGTCTCACACACGTTTGTAACAGTGCACATTTTATACATATAATGTATATATAAATACTTATTTATATGCATAATGTATATATTTTGCATACACATTTATAACATGTATACCTTGTATATAAAATATTATATACAACATACTTTTCACACATATTTATAAAGTGTATATTTCACACACATTTATGACATATGTGTCTTATACATAGTGTACATGTTTCACACATATTTATATTATGATTCATGTGCACATTGTATATAATGTACATGTTTCACATACATATTCACAACATGTGCACATTTAATATATTATATGCAATATATTTCACCTATATTTATAACATGCATGTGGCATATACAAAGTACACATTTCACACCTATTTATAATACATGTGTATATTCTGTACATGTTTCATGCACATATTTATAACATGTGTACACTGTATATGATGTATATATTTCCACACACATATTTACAACACATGCATGTTGCATATAATGTACGTGTTTTGCATATGCATTTGTGACATATATATACATATATGCACATGTGTATATTTCACATTTTCATGAGTTGTGAAGCTCTACATAAGTGTCAGTTGTTATGATTCTGGCCTTCATAGCTCTTAAATTAGTCACCTATTGAACACGCCCACGGACATTGCCATTGCTTAACAGAGTCAGCAAAGGCCTAAATAGGTTTCCCTGCCCATCCTACACCCCAGTATGCCAGAACAGTCTTCCTAAAGCAAGCTTCAAATGTGTCACTCCCTTCCCTGCTCGATAACTTTTAATAGTTCTTTAATTTATTCAGAATTTAGTCCAGATGTCTTAGCCTGGCATTCAAGGTCTTATACCATCTGAGTGCAATCTATCTCTCTCCTTCAACTCTTACTGTTTCTCTTATGTTCTAGCCAAATTGAATTATTTGCCCACCCTGAAAAATACCTTGTACTTTCCTACCTCCATGCCTTTGTTCATGCTGTTCCCTCTGCCTGAAATGCCCTCTAATGATCATCTTCACCTGGTAAAAACCTCATAAGATTAAGAACTGAAAGTGACCTTTGTGAGCCAATGGTCCACTCCCTTATTTTACAGATGAGGAAACTGAGGCCCAGAAAGGTTAGGTTAGCTGGCTGATCCAACATCCCCTTGGTAGCACAGCCAGGATGAGAATGCAGATCATCTGAGTCTAAAGCCAGTATTCTTTCTATTATATCACCCTTGAGCTTGAGCTCAATGCCACCTTCTCCATAGAGCCCTCCCTGATCCTCCCACTTAGATGTGAGCTTTCTTGTTTAAGCATTTAAGTGATGCAGCAAGTAGAGTACCAGGCTGGGCCTGGAGTCAATAAGACTAGAGTTCAAAATTGGCCTCATACACTAACTGTGTGACTCTAGACAAGTCACTTAACCTATGTCTGCCTCAGTTTCTTCATATGTAAGATGGAAATAATACTAGCATCTACCTTTGGGGTTGTTGTAAGGATCAGATAAGATTTGTAATAATTGTAATATTAAATTGTAATATAAAAGAACTCTAAATACTTAGTATCTGGCACATAGCAAGTGATGTATAAATATTAACTATCATCATTATTTCTGAATCACTCAGATCTTTTGGTTTGTTCCTCTCCTATAGCATTTGGGCATTCTACTTTACAATAGTGACTGGTTCATATCTCCTTTCCTATGTTACAGGCATCTTAAGGACAGAACTTACCATCCCCCACCACACCTGGTACAAAGAAAGCACTTAACAAATATTTAATGGATCAGAGTACAATAATCCTCACTATCACTAAATTCTTCCTCATGTCTAGCCCAAATCTCGTAATACTATAATTTAAATTGTTGGTTAGTTTTCCTATCTTATTTTAAATCTCTTTTTAAAAAAATTATTTGTTATAAGGGATGGCTTTCTGAGAAGAGGAGCAGGGAGTGATATTGTGAGAAATAATAGATGATGTAAAGACAAAAGATATCAATAAAACTTAATTTTTAAAAATCCAAGCCCACACCTGCCATTTAGGCCTGTTTCCATTTCAAACATGTCCCCTGGAAACTCAATTGTCTTTAAATGCAGCACCCAGTATTTCAGCCACAGATCAGCTGAAAGAGCAGAGCAGTGCAGTAACCGTGGAAAGAATAGTGGGTGTGCCTCTTGCAATCTGGATATACCTTTGACCTCTGCCCCTAACTGTGACTTTGAGCAAGCCACATCACTTTTCTAGACCTCAGAATCCTCATGTATAAAATGGATGAACTCAATCCTGTGCCACATAGACATTTAACATAGTGCCTAACACACAGTAGGCACTTAATTGTTCAGCGGTAGACTACTGACTGACTGACAAGCTCCTTTATCCTCCTGCAGTTGATGTCTCATATTCAGAACCTGGATTATCGCCCAGATTCTGTAAGGTCATCATAGATTATGATGTGGTTCACTCCCTTCCCCCATCCATTTCATCTATTGTAGTCATCTGCCCATCCCTCTCTTGCATCTTGCAGAGTCCATGATTATGGAGGTGTAATAGCAAACCAGACATAGCCAGTATGCAGGGAAACTTCCCTCTCTCCAAAGGCTACCCCAGCAGTGGTAGGAAAGAAATGAAAAAGTCTTGACCAGAGCATCCCACTCTCTAATCCTAGTGGTCCTAGCTCAACTAGGCGAGGTAAAATACAAAGCAGCCACAGGTGGGAGGGACATGGGAATAACCCAGGGGCACAGAGGCTAATAGGTGGCTTACAACCTACCCAGCCAGTGAGTCACAGAGGTCAGAGCTTCAAGAACAAATGTTATGGAATAGAAGGGCGAGCACTGCCTGGGCTATAATTATCAAAGAGGAACAGGGTAATGAAACTGATAGAGACTTGTCTTTGTGGAGAAGGTGAGTGTTGAGCCACATGGTGAGGAAGCAGAGAGCTATGGATTCATGAAGGACCAAGGATGTGGAGGGACAAAGTGAAGGAGATAAATGACCCTGGTATCCCTTTGAACTGAGTGGAGAACAGGCAGCTGAGTCGCCTTGGGCCTGAAGGAGATGCCCTTTTCTGTAGACAGAGAACTCTTGGAAAGAAGGTAGGGACATCTGGAGGTTCCACTGTGCATCTTGTTTCTTCTCCACAGGTTAATGGGGCATGTTGTTTCTTCTCCCTGCTTTGTTAGCCTTCTCTTCCTACAATCCTTAAAGTTTATTGCTTTCTCAGTCACCTGAGTCTGCCAGACCTGGAGTCAGGAAGGCCTGGGTTTGACTGTGAGACCCTGGGCAGGTCATTTCACTTCTCTTGTCTTTCATTTTCCCATCTATAAAATGGGAATAATAACAGAACCTCAACCCTCACAGGTTTGTTGTGAGGATGAAATGTGATAATATGTGTAATACACTATATGAATGTCAGTTGTTATATTTTTATTATGATCTTGGGAAAGTAGATCCCCATTTCTAGTTTCTAGAGGGAGAAAACATTCCTCAGGGAGATCATCTCAGGTGCTGAGAGACCCAGGTCACTAGTCTCTGATCTTGTCAACATAGACAAATCCCAAGGATTTGTACCTTTTATTAACCAACACAATTTATAAGCCACTCTCAATTGTTCAGGCTCCCTAGTAATAGAGGAGATGTTTAAATAATCCCCAAACCTCATTTTAGAATTCCACTCCACCATTCCCCATCAAATCTCTTACCAGAGTAGCTCAGAAGAAGTAAAATGTTTTGATTTTAATTTCTCCTCCTGGGCTTGCTCTTCAGGGCAGGGAAGTCAAGGACTTCATTGATTCACCCGAAGCCTCATCTGTTCCTGAATAATAGACAATTAGCCATTTTAGGATGTCTACCCAGAACTACAATGCTGAGTATAGTATAAATCAAGTTTAGTAGGTATGGTTTCCGATCCTGAGTTTACCATCCTTAGTTCAGCTCATTGAATACAAATGACTTCAGAGTCCTTTGCCTTCCTTCAAGGCTTCTCACCGGGGCCACCTCCTCCTTAAGGCCTTCCCTGATATCCCCTGTGGTTAACATTCTCCCCTTCCTCAAATTATCGTATGGTTATTTATCTGGGTACACAATGTAACCCCTAGTTGAGTATAAGTTCCTTGAAAGCAGAAAACAATTTGACCTTATTTTCCTGGAACTTTGCAAAGATGTTGGCATGTAGGGAACATTCAATAATGCAATAATCATTTATGAAGCGCCTACTGTGTGCTACTACCATACACTGTGCTAAGCACTGGGAACACAACTAATTTCTTTTTAAAAAGTGGGCACGCTCAGTAAACATTTGTTGAACTGATTAAACTATTGAATCTGAGTGGGTGACAGCAGCCCACACCCTATGTGGCATAGTGAATCCAGTGACAGCCTTTGAGTTAGGAAGACAAGTTCAAATCCTGCCTCAGACACTTACTAGCTGTGAGACCCCAGTTAAGTTACTTAATGCTGGGTCAGCCTCCCTTTCCTCATCTGTAAAATGAGGGTGATAATTGGGGCACCTACTTCACAGGGCTGTTAGGAGGATGATATGAGATAACAATTGGTGTTTGGCAAACCCTAAAGCACCATGGAAATGCTACAGCCCTATTTTCTCCCATTCCCTCTTGGGCTTGTGGTGGTGTTGGTTCTCTCCCTGGCTCATCTGTCAACCTAATTACTACCCCATCAGTAGGTCCCCTTAGTTGTCCAGAGGGTGTTAGCCCTTCTGATATTTCTCATTCTCCAGACATTTACCTCCAGCTCCCATAGAAAGTCCGTTTTCTCCCCTGGCTTCCCTTCCATCAGTCCCAGATCATTAGGAAGAGATATGGCCAAAGAATGCCCCTCCAGACCTAGAGTCACCTCTTTCCCTTTGCCTACCCAACTATCAGAGAGGAATGGCACCAGGCTTTTCTACAACATCACTTCTACTTCTGTCACATATTCAATATCCCACCAGCTCTGAGGACCAGCCCCCCTCCTCTCCTTTCCCTTCACCTCAAAGGCCTTGCCCAAGTCACCCATAGGATCCTGGATTCAGAGTTGGAAGAAACTTTAGGGGTCATTAGGAATACACTGTAAGATTCAGGATGGTCCATGCCACTCACAAACCCTAAGCTGGGAAAAATCAAAGAGACTCTATGGGGGAGGGAAGAGGATGAGATAAGGTTCTAATGAGCTCTCTCTTGCTCCTTGTTCTCCCTCTAAAATTTCTCTTTCCTCAATGGGCCTGCACAAGACCGATGCACTGCAGATTTCTCCTAGGGAGCCCTTGTCTGCATCATAGATCTGCAAAGCGCTGTGCCAAATGGAGGGGACTTCACTGAATAGACCAAAGGCATGTACATGTGGGTGTGTGCCTACATACACGCAATTATCAGTTTTTCTCCTGTCAAGACAAATGGTAGAATTCATCTAGGCAATGGCAAAGACCCGTCACAGCCAAGGGCGATGAATTCCCATCCAAAGGAGCATGGCAGAGGTATAACCTCGTCCTAAAGCTGTTCTAGAGCCTTGGTAGAATCTGAAGCTACCCTAGGCCTTCAGAGGAAATTCCCATTTGAGGTATGATATGGACAAACACTTATCCAGATATGAGTGAGGGCTTACGCAAAGGTTCAGTCAGACATACACACTCAGCAGCAAACCGAGAGTCATGAAAATCAGTCTCAGGCTCACCTAAGGGCCAAAGGAAAACCAATGACAGCCCCAGCGTTAGACTCCAGACCAGAAAGAATCCGGAGCTTCAGTCTCTTCAGACTTTGGCTGCCTAGCAAAGCTATAAAATTTGCCTTCATTTAATTTTTCCATGAATATTACCAAGAATGGGAAGGCCAGATTCCAGAAAGGCTAAATATTTGGAAGGTTTGGTACCTCTTCATCTCCACTTTGTGATCGTTGGCTGGAGGTATATGTTGGGGAGGAGGGGGAGCGACAGCATTTTGGGCCCAGTTACCACTTTCCAGGCCTGTTTCTCCTTCTATCACTCCAAGGTCTCACAGAGCAACATGGCAAGACCTTGGTCAAGGATTGATCCAGGATGAAAATTCAATGCAGATCCCCAGAGCTGGTTTAGCCACCTCCTAGCTGGTTAGGGAGTTTAAGGAGGGTAAGAAACAAGGGTACAGGGTGGCATCAGGGCCCCAATTCTGGGGCTCTCTCTTGAAAAATCTCCTAACACGAGGAGTCCAAGTGCAGTCCAAAGTGCAGAACTCCCAGGCAGAGTTGGGGGAAAAGAAAACAGTCCAGCTAGGGACAATAGAGATTCCATCCCAGGCTGGGCTGGTGGGAATGAGAAGGGGAATGCAATGAAAGCCCCAAAGTGGGAGGAGAGGAAAGGAGGGGAGAAGGAAGGAATGAAAGGAGGAAGGTTTGCTCACAAGGAAGCTCCCTGACCTGGCACCCCGACTGTGTTTGCACAAACTAACCCTGATGCCTTTGGTAACTAACTCTTCCCACATCCAGAGATCCTGCCAAGTCCCGGGTCTCCCCACCCCATCCCACTTCAGCCACGCTTTTCCACTGCTGGCTCTCCACTGCGGTTCCTCCCAAGCACCCAAACCACCCCTAGGAGAAGCTGAAAAGAAGAAGAGCCCAGGCCTGGGCATGAGCCAAGGAGGCCACTTTCCCATCCAGCCTAGCAACTCAAGCTTATTAGGGCTCTCCAGCTCTGTCCCTTCCACTTGCGCTCTTCCTCCTCTTACTACTGGAAGGGTGCTGCTGCAGCGCCCTTATAAGGCAGAAGCCAGGCTTCACCCTCCCCCCCCCAAAAAAAGTAATAAAAATTCTTGTCCTTCCCGGGACTGGACACTGACTTTTCCCCCACTAGGAGAGAAAGCAGCCATCTCTCGGGACAGGTTTTACTATTTGTTTCTCATCTTAAACGCAAACAAAACCTAAAGGTTTGGGTGAGTTCAGTTTGGAGGCAAGGGGTGGGTACTCTGGGGCCGAAGGAGTCACCCCACCCCCACCCGACCGTCCCCTCCACCTTCTCCAGCAGGGCTGGGAGCACGCTCGCCCTACAACCTGCTCGGCCCCACAGGCTCTCCTCTCCTTTCTCCTCCCCACAGCATCCAAGGCTGAGGCTACAGACTAGGCACCTTCCCTATTCCTCCCATTGTTACACCTCCATGTTGGGAAGAGCCCCTGACCGGGTCAGTGCTCCCCATGTCCGTCATTCTCAGACGTGGGGTGGGAGCACCCGCGGCCGCTGAGGCTTACCTGGGTTGGCTCCTCTGCAAGATCGAACGGCTTCCCGATTGCCTGGTGCGTGTGGCTAGTCGTGTCCCCCTGGGGCTTCGCTGATGTCTCTCCTCTGCAAGCTGTTTCGTGCACAAGCTTCAAGGTGTTTCTAGCCCCAAGCTTCCCTCCCCTCTTCTCTTCTCCAGCCTACGGTGTCCATAAACCAACATTCAAAGCCGACGAGTCCCTGAAAAAGGGTCCCTGATGCAGTAGGAGAGGCTGCCAAGGGGGAAGTGCTGGGCTTGCATGGAGGGAGGGGAAGAGAGAGAGAGAGAGAGAGAGAGAGAGAGAGAGAGAGAGAGAGAGAGAGAGAGAGAGAGAGAGAGAGAGAGAGAGAGAGAGAGAGAGAGAGAGAGAGAGACCCAAAGAGGAGCCCAAGCCTGCTAGCAGAGTACAGCAACCATGGGTAGGACAATAGCAAAAGGAGAAAAAAGGGAATGAGCCATCTCCCGGAAACGAGGGGCACTGCACCAGCAAACCCAACCTCAATCTCTCTGAGACCCTTGACAGGATCCCAATCTCCTGGCCAGAGCCAAGTCACTGAGCCTGAAGAGAGCTAGAGGGAGGAGCCCAGATCCCACCGCTCTGACCTCTCTCCACCCTCTCCTCCAGGGCCTTCCCATCCAGCCAACGCGAGGAGGAGAGGGAGGAGAGGAAGAGAAGAGAATCGGGATAAGATCCTGCTACTAATACCCAGGCAGAAAGCCCAAAATTTCTACTAACTTTTCCCTTCCAGAACTCCATATAGGAAAGCAAAAAAAAAAAAAAAAAGTCTTTAGACATGGAGAAAAAGGCACAATTTGGGGTGTCCAGATTAAGGAGTGTGTGTGTGATCAGGGTGCCTCCCCTGCAGGATTTCCAAGCGTTTTTTCACATTCATTTCCTTTATCTACCCAACATTCCTTGCACGTGCAAAGGTTTGTCTGGTGGCGCTCTGAAAACCTGTGGGGAATTCCCAATAAACTCATGGAAAAAGAAAGGGGGAATCCCCAACATGAAGAAAGGCCAAGGAATCATTGCCCTTTCATACACTATATGCCAATATATTTCATCTTAACTCTATTTTCTATTCAGGACACTTGGGCTTTGAGGAGTATTTTCCTATATTGGAATATAATGTGCATAAGTATACAGGGTTGCTGTTCTTTCATATACTATGCTCAGATAGATTTAAAATGCCACTTTTATTTCCCCAAAGATCCCCAATTTCTCAGTTTCCACATTTCTATTATGCTACTGCCAGTGGCCCCATGTCTCTGGCCTTCCTCTTCTTTTTGATTCATTCTCCAACTATTTACTGAGTGCCTACCATGCGTAAGACATAAGTGCTGGTGAGACAAAGATGAGTCAGACAGAGTCCTTGCTTTCAAGGAGCCCACACTCTAGTTTGAAAGAGGGACATAAATATTGTTAATTATAATGTAAGTTAGAGAGGGGTGCATGTATAGGATCATATAGATTGTAGAGGGTGAATGTGAGAGATTAGAGAGGGAAGAAGGGAGAAAGCATTGCTAGCTAGAGGGAATCAGAGAAGGATGTTTTCATGAAGCAAGATACAGGATACCAGGATACAAGAAACCAGGATGGATTAGAGAGAGGAGAGAATGGAGGAAAGGAGAATAATAAAAATAAAAGGCTGCTACAATGGTGCAGGCAAGAGGTAAAGAGGACCTGAACTAGTGTGGTGACAGAGGGTGTAGAAAGAAGATTGTTGATGTGAAACATATTTCCCAAGTACTATTGACAAGAGTTGGCAGCTGTTTGATGATGAGTGAGAAGGGGATTGGGAGGGAAAGTGATGAATCCAAGATGGCAGACTTAAGGGACTAGGAAAATGGTGGTGCCATAATAAGAAATGGGAGGGGGAGAAGTGATTCAGAAGAAAGTGATGAATCCAGTACTGGATATATTATTCCTGAGCTGTCCCTGGGAGTACTAGGAGAGATTAGCAATTGAAGTAGAGTGGAAGCTACTTGCAAAGAAGTGAGAGCTTAAGACATGGGAATGAATGAGATCCCCTTGGTAAAGAGTATAGAAAGAAAAGAAAAGAGGGCGGGGGAAAAACTTGGGGAAGGCTCACACTTAGGGGATGGAAAGAAGAAAAATTAAAGGACTCGGAAAGGAACCCTCAGAGAGATCAATCAATGAGTCAGTCAACAGGCATTTATTAAGTGTTTAATATGTGCCAGACATTATGTTAAGTCCTAGTGATACAAAGGAAGGCAAAAACAAGATGTTCACATTCTAATGGTGGAGATAACATATAATTAATTAGATATATATAAACTATACACAGACTAGATGAAGGGAATCAGAAAGGGGAAGGAGTGAGCAACTGGAGGAACTGGGAAAGACCTCATGTGGAAGGTAAGATTTGAGTTGAGTCTTGAAGAAGCCAGGAAACTAAGAGATGGAGGGGAAGAGAGACAATGTGCCAAGCCTGGGGAATAGCCAGTACAAAGGCATGGAGATGGAAAATGAGAGATGGAAGTCATGTTCAAGGAACTGCAAGTGGGGCCAGGTGGAGTCAAGACCAACAGCTTGAGATGAACAGAAGGATGAAAGAAACAGTCTCCTCCTAAGCCCTTGAAATAAAGAATTTGTACAATTCACAGGGCAGCATCCCACTACCTTTCTGTGAAGAAATGGTATGGTGCATAGAGTTTGGGCCTTGGACTCAGAAAGACCTCAGTTTTAACCCTGCCTGAGATATTTATTAGTTTACTTATCTATAAAATGGAGATAATAACCCACCTCCCAAGGTTGTTGTAAGGATTAAATAGATCAACACATATATGTGTTTTGCCAACTTTATAGCTCTATAGAAATGCTGGCTATAAATAACAAATTGGGTGTAACTGGCCATTGGAATCAATAATTACTTGTTCTTCTTCTATGGTGTAAAGAAATCTTTTCACCTTGGATACTCCCTTCCCTCCTGGACTTCTCTTGCTGGAAGTACCCATCGCTTCTGAGGCCTCTCTCTCTGTCTGGTTCCTCTAGAATCTCTATTTTAAGGAGAATGCCAGGCTGACCTTGTCTTCTTCCCTCTCCAGGCTTTACTCCTGAGTCTCTAGACTTTCTCTACTATGCCCTTGCCTGTTACCCAACCTCGCCTTTTCAGTTCCCATTTCTGTGTTGTCTCGAGGGAAGGGATTGTCTTTCTGCTTGTGCTTGTATTCACAGCTTTTAATCCAAAGCTTGGTACATAGTAAAGGTTCAGTAGATACTTATTAACTTGACTATGAAAGAATAGAGTTAGGATGCTAGGTTAAAGGGGTAAGAAAAAAAAAGGGGAGATTTTTTTTTTTTTAAGGATAAGAAAGAGTATGTTAGTGGGAAGAAGGGAAGAGATTGACAGTAGGGAAATTGGGGGTGACCAATGTGTAAGATGTTAGAGAAGAGAACCCAAAAGGGAACAATGACATATATGGAGGGATAAGCCTTGGAAAGAAGAGGTACATTTCATCCTGTGAGCCTGGAGGAAAAGAGAGGTAAACACTCAAAGACAGAGGAGTTTGGTAGTATGAAAGCAGAAACTCACAACTTATGGCCTTAATCTTCCTTGTAAAGTAGGAGGTAAGGTTATCTGCTATAAGAGGTGGATGAAAGGGGTGATAGAGGAGCTTGAGAACCAAGGAACATCTCCTAGGGGAAATGGCATAGGGAGTCAATAAGAAATTACTAAAAGGGGTGACTGGAAGTTGGAAGAACCCAATTAAAGCCTAAGAGGCATGAATTTCCAGTGGGTCTAGTTAGCATGGTTCTGGGACTTCCTTCAATACAATAGGTGGTTTGGGAATAAATAATAGTAAAATAATCATCATAACTAGCATTTATAAAATGTTTAAAAGTTTGCAAAGCTTTTTACAAATATTACCTCTTTTTGCACTATTATTATTATTCCCATGTTACAGATGAGGAAACTGAGGCAGACAAAAGGTTAAGTTATTTACCCCCTGTCACACAGCTAGTAAGTATCTGAGGCAGGACTTGAACTGTCTTCCTGACTCTAGGTCCAGACCTTTATCCACTGGGCCACTGAAAGCAGAAATTATGATGGGGGAGATGACCCAGGATTGAGGATTAGCAGGACAGGGAAGCAAGATAGTCAAGGGAACCAAAGGTGAAGCCATGAGTGTTTGATATGGTTTCCCATTTAGTTTGCACTATAAAGGGAGGTAAGAAAGACCAGATCATGAATGAGGAACTAGGAGAACAGTGTATGGGCCTGAGTGACCAGAGATCATCATGAGGGCAAAGAGCTAATTTTAGGAAGAGTAAGGTTGTGGGAGAGGTGGAAAGACAGGATGTTAACATCCTTCAGGGTCCTAACTCAAAGAAGTAACTAATGATGAAATTTTCAGGTACACAGGCAGCCACTGAAGGAGATATTTTGGGCTAGGTGGATTTTTCCTGGTGTTCTCCCAAACAGAATGTGTAAGAAGCCACTCAATCTGCCTGCTTCTCAAGGTTAATTGCCCCCAAGCCTCTGAATCAGAAAGGGGCATCTAAGAAAAACATCTAACCCAGAAAGAGACATTGTGGTAGAATGGGAAAAGCCTGAGACCATGCAGTCCAAACCTCTCATGTTACAAAGGAGAGAACTGGGGTCCAGA
This sequence comes from Pseudochirops corinnae, assembly GCA_028646515.1. Lineage (NCBI taxonomy): Eukaryota > Metazoa > Chordata > Mammalia > Diprotodontia > Pseudocheiridae > Pseudochirops > Pseudochirops corinnae. The sequence continues at coordinate 283,163,942 of CM053586.1, read as the reverse complement.
GACAGTGAAAAGATCAACCTAACATCACATAAATGGTAATAGGATTCAAATCAAAGCCTGCTGACTCTAAATCTAGTGTTCTTTCCCAATCCCTCTTAATTCTGGTGCCTTCTCTTTCTGTTGATTAGTTCCAATTTATCTTGTACATAGCTTGTTTATACATATTTGTTTGCATACAGTCACCCCCATTAGATTGCAAGATCCTTGAAGGAAGAGATTATCTTTTGTCTTTCCTTGCATCCTCAGGGTTTAGCATGGTGCCAGGCAAACAGCAGTTGCTTAATAAATTCACATTGATATTGACAGACTGACTTTCTGGTTCTGTTACTTAGGGTATGACCTTGGACAGGTCACCAACCTTTCCGTGCCCTTTTGTTTCTTCACTCATAAAATGAAGATTTGAAAAAAAATGGCGATACTCATCTGTCAAAGGTCATTGGAAAGAAAATATTGTATTTAAGATAATGCTGTTCAAAAGGCTCTTCCAGGAAGATGGATGAATTGGAAGTCACAGATTCTAGGCTCAAATTCTGGTCTTATCACTTACTACCTGAGCAAGTTTCTTAGGCCTCTCTAGATCTCAGTTTCCTCATTCCTAAAATGAAGGGGCTCTTCTAAGCATAATCCTAGGAATCCACATTTTATAGAATTCAGAATCTTTTTAGTTCAACCTGCCCCCTAGTGGTGAAATGCAGCTCATACACCTTTGTGAAGTGAGCCCTCAGGGACACACCACTCACTTAGAATTCATTTTTGTTGAGCTCAACATTTAGCAAGTGTCCAAGGCATAGCTCAGGCAGAAGTCAGTTAATGTATCATCTCCGCCTTTGTAAAGAACATGACACAGAAAAAGATAACTATAATGTGAAATGATAAAGGATGAGCATTTCAGAGAGGCACAAGGAAAATGAAGTCTTGAGGTGATTGAAGGGCATTCCAGAATGGGAGGCTTCACTGGAAGAGGGAATATTTGAACTGAGCTTTGAGAAGAGGCAGGCTTTAAGTTGGGTGTGAATTCTAAATGTCAGAAGGAAGCAAGGAAACTCTGCAAGTGTAGAGAAAAGCTTGAGCCAAGACAGGGAAGGGGACAGATGGCAGGGAAATGCAGAGCTTTTTCTGAAAATACAGAATAGGTCAGTGCATAGGCTCAATGGAGAGGAGTATATGAAATAATGGTTGAGTGAATTGGGTACTACCAAATAGTGGAGATCTTTGAGGGTCAGGCAAAGAATATGAACTTGATTTGCAAGAGTTAGACCTGGTCTCTTTTTGTTTTTTTATTGGTCCACCCCATGCAAAGTTCCTAACACCTAACTGGTCGCAGAGGTAACAAAAATGAGTGTTTCTCAAATTGGAGATTTGGGGGCAAAGGAGTGAAATCAAAATATCTATGCATGAGAAAGATTAATTTATCAATGGCAGGAAGGATGAATTGCTGTTACATTTATCATTCTGCCCTGCACCTCTCTTTTCCTGGATGCTATCCCTCCAGCCCTAGCTTCCTTCAAATTTGATGGTGTCAAGGACTTCAGTGGTGAGCTTCAGTAGCTGTGGCTCCTAAGGAGTAGGGGCTTTCAGCTTTCATGCAGAAACAGTTGCAAGGTCATGTCTCTATAATGGTTGTTCCTCTGGATGATGGCCGGGAGTAGGGGGGAGGTGTGGATGAGAGGAGCTGGTATTCCTTGGGCTTCTCCTACTAAAGTCTAAACCCCTGTGGACCTGCAACCTCACAATACAGCCTTTTTTTTTCTTTTTTTTAGCTTTTTGGAGGGGGAAGGCAGGGCCGGTGCTCTATTCACTGTGCCACATAACCACCCCAATACAGCCATTTCTGTTGAAAACCCAGAAAAGAAAGCTCTTGTCACCAAAGTCCTTGGCACTGTCAAATAGTTCAACAACCAAAATTGGTATGATTTTATCAGTGGAAATGATGTTAAAGGAGAGGATTTAAAATCTGCTTTGCCATGGGGCCTTTCCATCTGACTTGCCTCAAAAGCCCTGCATGTGTATCGTCTCCTCCATGAGAATGTGGATGCCTTGAAAGCAGGGGCTGTCCTACTTTTCCTCCTGTATCATTAACGTTCAGCACAGTGCTTTGAACATAGTACCAACTTAAGTGCTTCATTCATTCATTCATTCATCTATTCACTCATTTATAAGTGATCAAAAGATCTGAACAAAGTTAACAAAATAATTGCAGACTATTAAAAGTCACATGGAAGGTTGGTTCCAAATCACTAATAACAAGAGAAATACAAATTAAAAAAAACAAACAAACTTTGAGGCTTTACCCCATACTCAGCAATTTTTTTTTTTTTAATGAGAAAACTGGGGATAATCAATGTTGGAAGGACTATGGAGAAAGACAGGTACACTAATAAACCATGATTGGAACACCAGACTAATCCAACTGCTCTAAAAAGCGATTTGGAATTATGCTGAGAAAGCACTAAACTATTCTTTTGACACATAAATCACACTATTGGATACCCCCAAGGAGGCTAAAAACAGAAAAATCTGAATATACCACAAAATATTCATCACAATATTTTTTGTGGTAGAAAAGAAATGGAAATAAAGTATGTGTCCATTGACTGGGGAATAGTTAAACAAGTTGCAGTTATGAATATAATGGAATGTTATTGCTCCATAAGAAATTATGATATTGCAAAATAAAATAAGCAGAACTAGGAAAAACATACATACATTTTAAAGTCATAAACATGTAAATATAATAAATACTTTAAAATATACTTTATAAGAAACATATTAATATATTTTAACACAATAGATATACATATATTTTAAATAAATATCTATACATGTAATGACAACAATGTAAATTGAAATAAAAACAACGAAAAAGAAACTAAAGGTTGTGTCATTATATAATGCTCAAGCTTAGCCCTAGAAAAAAAGATGAGAAAATGTCTCTCCCCTCTTCCTTTGCAGAGGTGGGGGGCTAGGAATATGGAACATTACATATACTGTCAAACTGTTTGATTTATTGGCTATTTTTTGTTCTTTGTTCTTTAATGGGGTTCTGGCATAGGCATAGACCACCTGAGAGAATGTTTCTCCACTTAAAAAACCCAGAAAGTCTACTTCTTGCAGATTCATGAAGAGGGGTATTAGGAGTGAACTTTTTTTAAACTTCCAATGGGAGCTCCAAAGTTCTTCTGTTCTCTTTGTCCTACCTCATGGCTCCAATCTTAGGAAGCTACAAGAACAAGACCCTGTGGGTGTCTGGGAGACCATGGGTCTTGAAGGTCTTGAGGATTAAAGGCTAACACCCCCAATTCCATTTAATTACTTAATATCAAATAATGTTTACAAAGGAATATTTACAACTAGGATAATTTGTATTATCCTAGTTGTATCCTATCAAATCTTATCCTCCTCAGGAGAGAGTTTTTCATTTTAGGTCCACCAACTCTGTTAACTACACCTCAGCCTTCACCAAATGGTCCCTAAAAGCCACAATATCCTGTGTTGGCATTGCCCTTCCCCAACTCAACCACAACATGAGCCATTAAGCCATCCCATCTTGCCCTACTACACTTAGTGGTAGAGGAAGTCTGACTTTAGCACTCTGTTACTTCAGGTTTGATTTTGGAATGAAATGAGGCACTTCTAAGTCATTGAACAATTAACAAAAAGATTACTTGGACTTAACAGCAAGATTATACAACAAGGATACAGTGGCATGTAGTTTCTATTGTTGTAATCCACTTTGTCTCCATATTAAAACATGTCTGGTCAGTATGGCAGAGTATAGTGAACTGTGCAGTCTGGACAAGCTGGAGGGGCCCCAACTCTACCTTAGTGGGGATTTTTATGCCCTTAGGTGACCAGAAAGCTGCATCATGGTAGGCAGGGGCCAATTAGTTCCAGGAACAGCTGTGCTATTTTTTAGGGAAAACTAATTCTTATTATGAGGAAATAGGGAGTTAGGACTGGGAACCCTGGTCCTATCACAACATGTAAGGAAAGTACCTTGGTGAGAAAGACTGGACAGACATTCTGCAACTAAGTAATGTAGTAGATGGTGAGCTGGATTTGGAGTGAGGAAGACCTGAATTCAAATCCAACATCAGACACTTATTAGCTGTTTGACCCTGGACAAGTCACTTAACTACTGTCTGCCTCAGTTTCCTCAGTTGTAAAAAATTGGGATAATAGTAGCACTTACCTCCCAAAGTTGTTGTGAGGATCAAACAAGATAATATTTGTAAAGCTCTTAGCACAATTTTTGGCACATAGGAGGCCCCATATAAATGTTGTTATTATTATTAACAAATTCTACAGGTTTGACAGTTCTTCAGCTACAGAGGCTTTCAAAAATATCCTTAAATATCCTTTAAAAAAAATTGAAAAGTCATATTCAATTGAATTCTCTTTGCACCCAATCTTCTTTTTTTTTTTTTTAAGTGACTTCTTGGTTCAACAGCACCTGAGACCATTCCAACCTGGAGTTTTGAAAGGTTGGAATATAGAGCCTCAGGTATCCAGGAGTCAGAGTCCAATCTGGGTTTTGCCTACCTAGTATAATACACCTTTGGGAGCGACCTTCAAGACCCATGTCAGTGTTAGCTGATATATGAGTTTATTCAGCAGTAGTCCCACATGTGGATGTGATCTTGTCCATAGTATTGGTGAGACCGATGCTTACATAGAAACTGAGCTATGTTTTGAACCTATTTTCCTTGGTCTCTTGGGTGTATGGAGTGGGAATTATGCCCCTAAGGTCTGGGAGAGATATTTATATGTTTGTTCTTGATGTATCTTTGAAGTAAATATTCCTTTGTAAACATTATTTGATATTAAGTAATTAAATGGAATTGGGGGTGTTAGCCTTTAATCCTCAACAAACAATCAAACAAAGCTAATGATGGATGGAGCTTCTGGCAGTAGAAAAAGAGAGATTAACCACCAAGCCTTCAGGGTACCCTAGAACTATGAGTGGGATGTAGACTGCCTGGTTCTGGGAGAGAGGCGAGGGTACCCATACTCTAGTTACAAGAGATGGCTATCTGGGTAGCCAAAGGAGAACAATACATTTGAAAAACAAGGTGATAGGGATGGCTATGTGGTGCAGTGAATAGAACACCGGCCCTGGAGTGAGAAGGACCTGAGTTCAAATCACACCTCAGACACTTAATACACACAAAAAATTAGCCATGTCACCTTGGGCAAGTCACTTAACTCTCAATTTTCCTACCTTCCCCTCTCAAAAAAAAAAAAAAAGATGAAAAATGAGGTGATATAAAAATGAAAGTTGTCAATAATTTTTTTAAATTTAAAGTATCATAGTATCATATATCGCCCAGGCAATTCATGCTGTCGATGATATCTGAGCTGAAACACCTCCAAAGTGCTGTTGATGTCAATGACTGGGCTGTACGTGGGTCAGGAATTGCTGATAACTCTGGAGAAGAGGTAGAAGCATAAACTATTACCTTTCCCACTCTTGTAGAATTGTCCCCTCTTTGAGATATTTTGGAAATCTATCCCTTATAAGTTTAAAATTGGGTTACTTCCAACGTGGAACTCTTCTCTTTCTAATCATCTTTAAAGATGTTAGTGATGTTTCCAAAATATATTATAATGGATACTGAGGCAACAGCATGCTGGTATCCTGGTTCCATTACTGTCACCTACAAAATCAATTACTGTAAAACACTTGCAGATCTCTGCCACTTCCTGTCTCTTGTCCACCTTCCTGTCTCTTAAATATGCTGATCTGGCTTAGATTTGTAAGTTCATTTTCTCAGCTTATTTTTCTTGTTTTGTGAGATCACATTATATGTCTTTTGTTTTACTTCTACATAATAGTTTTATGAAGGTTGTCTGTGGTCCTTAAAAAAAATTCACTTTTACTAAATTCCCTATCAGTCAGTCAGTCAATCAACAAACATTTATTAGGTGTATGCTATGTTCTAGTCACAGTGCTAAACTCTAGGATGGCAAAGAAAGACAGTAACACATTCCCTGTCCTCACACACCCAGTTGAAATAGCAGTTGGAGAAAACAATCTGGGGGCGGAGCCAAGATGGCGGTGTAGCAGCAGCAACAAATCTCAGCTCTCACATAGCCACCCCAAAATACCCATAAAATAGGACTCTAAACCAATCCTAGAACTCCAAAATGCACACAAGGATACTTCCCACTAAAGTCAGCTCGGCTACGAGGAACCATATCAGCACTGTGAACCGAAGCCAGCCTGGCCTGAAGCCCCGGCTGTGCCCTGGGGGCGGCAGAAGAGCCTTTCAGGTGAGCGGATTAGCACCAGCTGCGAGTGGGAATTGTGAAAGGGAGAAATAAGCAGTCCGGCTGAAAGGTCTCCAGAGCAGAAAAGCGAAAGGCGGAGGTTTTGCACCCGCCTCCGTGTTGTAGTTTCCCGCCCACGGCCTGCAGACAGCAGGGGGACTGAGCGATTGTTTTCAGGCCAGGGCTCTCGCGTTGAGCGGCCTGGATCCAGATCGTCGTCTTGGGCCTCGGTCTTGGAATCTTCATTAT
>CM053586.1:283140122-283156923 GCA_028646515.1 Pseudochirops corinnae | reverse complement strand
TTTTGAGATTCTTTCTCCATCTGGCAAAGTCGACTTTTTGAGGCATTCTTCTCCTCATTGGCTCTTTGGGCCTCTTTTGTCATTTGAGTTAATCTATTTTTTAGGGTGTTGATTTCTTCAGTCATACTGCTGACTCTCTTTTCATGCTTTTCCTGCAACATTCTTATTTCTCTTCCCAATTTTTCTTCCACTTCCCTTATTTGGTTTTGAAAATCCTTCTTCAGCTCATCTCTAGCTTTAAGGCATTCTTCATGTTTATTGAAGGCCCCTGGTGGGGGCACTCTGGCTGCGCTCTCCTCCTCCCCCCTCTCTCTCCCATGACCTTTCTTTTCCCCAAAGAAGGAATCTAGGGTTTGGATGCTGTTCTTACTTTGCTTTTATGCTTATTCTTACTCATGGTTGGTCAGTCCGTGATTTTTTTTTTTAATCTCTGTGGGGCTCTGCTTCCAGAAGGGAAAGCTCTGTCCCAAATCGCTGGGGTCCTCCTGGCTGCCGTAGCTCTCAGGAAGGTGCTGGGACCCTTCCTACTTACTTCCAGCTTGCTGGATAATGAAGACTCCAAGACCGAGGCCCAAGACGGCGATCCAGATCCAGGCCGCTCAACGCGAGAGCACTGGCCTCAGAACAATCGCTTAGTCCCTCTGCTATCTGCAGGCCGCGGGCGGGAAGCTGCAACGCGGAGGAGGGTGCAAAACCTCCGCCTTTCGCTTTTCCGCTCTGGAGGACTTTCGGCCAGACTGCTTTTCTCCCAAGACCTCGCAAGTCCCACTGACCTAGTTCTGAACGTGGCTCGCAGCTGCCACTAATCCGCTCACCAGACAGGGTCCTCCGCTTCTCCGGTCCAGGGGCTTCAGGCCAGGCTGGTTTCGGTTCGCAGTGCTGATATGGTTCCTCGTAGCCGAGCTGACTTTAGTGGGAAGTATCTTTGTGTGCGTTTTGGAGTTCTAAGATTGGTTTAGTGTCCTATTTTATGGGTATTTTGGGGTGGCTTTGTGAGAGCTGCAATATGTTGCTGCTGCTACGCCGCCATCTTGGCTCCATCTCCTGGTTCAGCCATTTTGAAAAGCAACTAGAACTATGTCCAAGGGGGCAGCTGGATGGCGCAGTGAATAGAGCACCAACACTGGAGTCAGGAGGACCTGAGTTCAAATCCAGCCTCAGACACTTAATACTTACTAGCCATGTGACCTTGGGCAAGTCACTTAACCCCAACTGCCCTGCCCTCTCCCCTCCAAAAAGAAAAAAAAGGAACTGTGTCCAAAAAAGTCATTAAAACTGCACATTCCTTGACCTAGCAATAATACTACTAGGCCTTTATTCCAAATATACCAAAGAAAGAAGAAAAGGTTCTATACATACAAAAATATTTACAGCAGCTCTTTTTGTAGTAGAAAAGAACTGGGAACTAAGGGGGTACCATCAATTGGAAAACAGCTAAATAAATTATGGCCTATGAATGCAATGGAATACTATTGTGCCATAAGAAATTATAAAGGAAGATGTTTCCATGAAACCTGGGTTAGACTCATATGCAGAATGAAGTGAACAAATCAAGAATAACAAATATTGTTAAAATTTTAAAAAAAAGAACTTTTGATCAACACCATGATTCCAGCAGACCTATGATGAAGCATGCTACCCATCTCCAGACAGACAGAAGAAAGGTGACAGGCTCAGGATATGGAACAAGACATTTATTTTTAGATAAGGCCAAGGCAAAAATATGTTTTATCTGACTATATTTGTTACAAGGGTTTTGTTTTTTTTTCAGTGGTGTGGAAGTAACTTGAGGGGTGGGAGAGAAAATAAGCTATGGTTCAATAAAATTTTTTTTAATTTTAAAAAAACCTAATCAAAAAAATCTTTAGGTTAGTATTTTATACCTTCTACTACAACAAATTCCAAATGGATAAATAGCATAAATATGTAAAGTTATATAATTTTTTTAAAAATGAGAGTAAAGAAAGCCCTTTCACAATTCCATAATCATGAGAGATGAAACCTTCTATTCTCAACTAATTTCTCTTCTAGGAATGGAAATTCTCCACTATTTTCTACCTGATTCTATTTTTCCACTAGGGGAAAAATTAATAATTGAATATAGGATAGAAAATATCATGACATACAAAATAGACAATCATCTCATAAAACTAAAAAGCTTCTGTACAAATGAAAACCAATCCATCTAACATCAGAAGGAAAAATACAAACTTGAGGAAAATTGCATTACAAAACTCTAATGAAAGTCTGATAGCTAAAAAACTATAGGGAATAACACAAGTATATGACTAAGAACCACTCCCTAGTCAACAGTCAGATACCAACAAGCTTTATCCCTTCAACTGAAAAAAGACTTGAAAAATTGTCAAAATCCCTACTACAATAAACACATACTAAAACAATCCTGAAGCATTAATCCCCTGTCCTTCAACTATCCAGGAAGCAAAGATACTAAAAAAAAGTAGAAAACTCATTGCTGAAAAACAAGATTACCAATTCAGTAGTAGTAAAGTTATCTTTGAATTGGTTCAATCCTTCTGGAAAAAAATCTTAAATTATGCAATTAAAGTTACTAATTTGTTCAAACTCTTCAAGAGATTTCTCTATGAAATCGTAATATAGAAGGTAAATTACAGAAAGATAAGACCCTATGTACATACATGACCATAATAGCCTATTTGTGATAACAAAAAGCCCCCAAACTTGAGAGACGCTTTACAGATTAAGGTACATGAAACAAACGGAATATTATTGCAATATAAGGAATAATGAATCCAGAGAAACCTGGGAAGACCTACAAAAAGATACATTAAATAAAGTTAACAGAACCAAATGATCAGTGTACACAATGAGTACTATGGAGAAAGCAACAAAACTCTGGCCAAATGCAAGAGTCAATATTAGAGAGCATTCTGTCAAAGTTAAATGACACACGCCTCCTCTAGATTGACAATAAGTAAATTAACTGTCTCCAAGAATATGCTCTCTAAAACTGTTTGGAACTGTTTGCTGTGTCAAAACAAAATGTTTCAGTAAATTAGAGACACACATAATTTTTTTTCCATTCAATGGAAGATCTCTACTATACTATGTGTGGGTTGCTAACGCTGATTAACATTTTAACACTAAGCCTTCAACCACTTAAAAGTATTCAATTTGTTTTTGCAAAAAAAAAAATTTAGAATCTAAATAAGTTATTTAAATGCATAAGTGTTTAAAATAAGTCACAGGGTTCTGCAGGAATATCTGACATATTTATAATGAAAAACTACTGCATTTAATTCCTGGCAGGCAGGATACCCTGTAAATCAGTGACAGTGTCATTTTTTAATCTTGTACACACTTTGCATTTTAATCTTAAAATAAATGAATTCACTGTGAATCTTACATTTAGCTGACAACACACTTCAAAAAGAACTCGAGAAAAAAATTTATAATCAAATACAACTTGAACTTAAGTATTTAAAAGACAGCAAAAGTTGCTACTCCAATGTTTTAAAACTAGAACTACCGATTTAAATCTTCTCCCTTTCCCATGATGCATCCTACAAATTTTGGTCACACAGTCATCTAGATTGTCTAGAAGTATGTATAGTGAGCTGCGAAGAGAATTAAGACACTAATTCACTTCCTGGTTTGTACTGCTGAAGTATTCTTGAAATGTGTTAGAGAATTAGTTGACTTCTATTTTTTTTCTAAAAATTAATGTACAAAAGGTCTAGATGCTTACCTCTTTCATTGTGAACATTTCACCTTGTGCACCTGCTGCTTGCAAAATCTTGAGCAGTGGCAGTTTTGGTCGTACCTAATATAGACATAAACATAATCTGCTGTTCACATTTTAGCTAAATTTCATGTATATCCTGAAAGACATACACAAATGTGAGTCCCTCTAAATGCCTAAGAAACACTGGTGGTTATTTCTTGCATATAGGCATTAGCAACATTAGTAACCAGTAATAGGTATTCATTGCCCTCAAGAACATGAAAATACATTTGTCCTATCTTCCCTTCACAAATTTATATTCCCAAAAGAAAACATTAGTTTTAATTAAGACATGTAATGATGCATTTTAAAATAACTTTAGTCATTTAAGTACATTTTGTGCATTTAACACTCTTGAGAAACTGGTCTCTTATATATAACCTTCACATGAAGAAAAGGAATGCCAGCCAAACATAGACTTAAAATTAAGGTAGGGGAGTAGCATGATACAGGAGAGACAGAGACAACCACAGATCAAGTCTTGCCTCTGACATATACTGACTGGATGACAATGGCAAAGTCCTTAACTTCTCAGTGCCCTCAGATATATCTCTAAGATTAAATTGCAAAACAGGTGCCAATCTAAATTTGTTGTGGAAATTTCCAATACCCAAGAAATCATAGATAGCAATTTTAAAAATTAAGGCATAAAATATTTTCCAAGATAAGCTAAATATTAAAAATAGCATTAAGGGTTATTTTTGGTTAATTTGCTGAATATAACGCTAGTTTAATAACCATTCATTATATGGTATTTTATATCCATGATCTCATTTAATCTTCACAATAACCCTGCAAAATTGGTAGCATAAGCCTAACATTTACAAATAAAGAAAAGCTCAGAAAAGTCACTACTCAAAGGCAATTAGACTCTTTCAGATTCTAAATCCAGCATTCTTTCTGCTACACTAAATTGCCTCTACTTCCCTGTACTGTTTAGCACAAGACAGTAAGTGCTCAAGATTAGGATCACTTTTCAGTGTTAACCACAAGTGTCTTGCTAATCCAAATATCCAAATTTTCTATAATCTGATTAGGTCAGTAAAGGACATTATCTTAAACGTACTTTTGACTTTTTTTTTTTTAACTTTCACATCTGCACAGTACAATCTGAGAGTTCGACAATTTTCTAAGTATGCCTTTATCAGGTGCTTTATAAAACTCCAGGACAGGAAGAAATAAAAATTGCATAGTTTCTACCATTCAGTTCTCAGTAGTCAGTGCTGATTAAGACAGTTTTTCTACAATCTCCTATCTCGTCTCCTTCCCCAACTAGCCTAATAGTTTGTTTTATCTTTTTGTATTTTAAATGGATGGACAAACATTGTAGCTGACGGCTGTAACAAAGACAGAACATTCCTTCTCTTCTTCCCCTAGTCCCTTCTGCTACTGGGAAATATACTCTCAGGTAAAAAAGTGAAAGTAACGACACTTTTTTAAACAAATAAACATGATTTCTATCATAATGTCCCTAAATACAAGTTTCAAATTGTGAAATAGTTAACCCCTAAGTTTCTGTTTATTTTGTCCAATCTAGAGTATTTTTCCCTAAGCAAAAATTCAAGCCTTTATCCCACAAATTGTCATTTCAAAATTTTCTCTGAATTTCTTTTCATTGATAAATTATGACTAATCTAGATTTACTATCCTAAGCTACAGAAAAGTAAAAAGGCAACAGTCAGGAAAATGGTGGTAGCAGACTGGTGTGACACACTACAAATCTTTGCCAAACCACTCTGACAGACTGATCAGGACAAGTCTAATTTTGCTACTGACTTCTGTGTCTTTGAAGTGTAAATTTCTTACATAGCCCCCCAATGAATATGAAGACATAGCCCCAATAATAAATCCCAGTAGAGTTTTCAATTAAACTTTAATTATTAAATTAAGCGAATCAATGATTAATGTCCTTATAACATTTATTACTTTTATTAAGAGTTGAGTGCAGGGGCGGCTAGGTGGCACAGTGAATAGAGCACCGGCCCTGGAGTCAGGAGGACCTGAGTTCAAATTTGATCTCAGACACTTGACACACTTACTGGCCATGTGACTTTGGGCAAGTCACTTAACCCCAATTGCCCTCCAAAAAGCAAAAAAAAAAGAAGAGTTGAGTACTAACTTCACAGAGGTACTAATAAACAAAAAAGGAGTCAGCCCTTAAGCAGCTGGACAACCTATTTCTCAACAATACAGAGAAGACTGTCTTACCATATTAGCACAATTCTCACGTTCGGAAAAACATTAACTTTCAAATTATTTCCTTTCTCAGTAATCAAAATATTTTTACTCAGTAGTCAACTCAAGGTTATGAGAGCATAGAAAAATTGGACATGGCCGCTCTAAGATGTGTTTCTAAAGCAGTCCTACAGGGAATGCTATTGTCTGAAAATTAATTCACCATTTAGTTCAGTTCCCATACCAGAACAGGATGTTTTCTTTAAAGAGAGAGAAATAGAAATACCCAAAGGCAGGTTACCTGATTGACTTGTCCTGGTGAAATCCTGCAAGCATTTTCAGACGATGAACAATGTGCAGCAGAAGACAATGACATTTTGGCAGTGAAGTTGCAATCTGTAGGATTAACTAAAAAAAAAAAAAAAAAAAAAAAAAAAAGTTACTCAAAGCATTTTAGACTTCCTAAATTCAAAAAAAGCTTAATCATATCAATTTTTCAAGATATAAAAGACAAAGCACCCATCATCATTCTAAAATAACAACAATTCCAACAGAAGCTGTCAGTGTATTCTATCCTGTCTGAATGACTTTCAGGCACATTCCAACAAGTAAATCACTGACACCCCTTCTCAGGTGATTTTGTCTGAAGCAAAAAATAGGTTTATATATAGTCCAATCTCCACACAACATTTTTAAACTAAATTATTTTACCTTCAAGTCCAACTCACATATTATTCCTTCTTCCCTGAACTTCTCCCCTGGTCTTTACTTGGCTCTTCTTCTCTAAGCTCCAGAACACCCTTCAATGAGAGTTAGATAAGGATGCTAAAGTATTTCAGTGGCACTTAAAAGAGAAATCTCCAAAGACAAGTTAGGACAAGTCTTTGAACCAGGTCATGGGAATGTGAGTCAAAATAGTTAGCAACAGTTTAGTCAACCTTTAAGAACAATGTGAAATCCAGTCACAGCAAAGGTCACAACATAAATGAGTCAACCAAGAATAAAGTACTATCAACTCTCGATGTTTCATGAAAAGGCACGAACAAATCCTAAGATGATTCATCTTTGCCTAATTTCCATTACTCCCAAATTTTTATTTTTATAGGAATAAAGTTATAGAATGGTAGATAGTTTACCTTATGAGTTTGCCTTACGTTCACTATCTGACAAAAATACTAATCTATCAAGGATAAAATTTAAAGAGTCAGCGGGGAAAATACATTAAAAGGTTAGAAAATCTATCACAGAAAAATCAAGAATTGGCTAGTATTGACAATAGCTGTTTTAAAGAACTACAGTTAACACCAACTATGCAAAACAGAAATAATCCTTAAAATGATTTTGTGGCGAAAACCACAAAGATAAATGAACTGTGTGCAAAAATAACATTTATTTCTTCAGATAATAAATAAAACACAAATCACTGCCATATATTACTGTATAACTGCCACATAATGTAAGAAAATAAACAGGGGCGGCCAGGTGGCACAGTGAATACAGCACCGACCCTGGAGTCAGGAGGACCCGAGTTAAAATCCAGCCTCAGACACTTAACATTACTAGCTGTGTGACCTTGGGCAAGTCACTTAATCCCAACTGCCCTGTCTTCCCCCCCCTCCAAAAAGAAAAGAAATATAAATTAAGTAGAGAACAGGCACTAACCATTAGGGAGAATAGGGAAAAGCTTTACATAGGAGGTTGTACCTGAAGTGGAGGAGCAGGGACTGTATTATAGATACCATAGAAAACCACTGCAGGGGCAGCTAGGTGGCACAGAGAATAGAACATTGGAGTTAGGAGGACCTGAGCTCAAAACCAGCCTCAGACACAACACAAAACTAACAATGTGACCTTGAGCAAGTCACTTAATCCCAATTGCCCTACTTTCCCCCCCTCCAAAAACCAAAAAAAAAAAAAAAACCATCGCAAAGGAATATAAGGCATAAAATATGAGTTTTGGAAGTAGCATATGGATCAAGTTAGCTGGACCATAATAAAGGCAATTAATATGAAATACTTCAATAGACTATGAAGATAGATTAATGTGAGCTACTGTACATCTAGGACAGCAGGGTGGAAAGCAGACTATGAAGAGCTTTAAATGATAAACTGAGGAGCATATATTTTCTTCTAATGGCAATTGAGAACCACAGAAGACTCTGTGGCAATCAAGTGTGGAGGATGGAGAAAGTGATAAAAAAGAAAGGAGATAAATTAAGGAGTAAGAAGTGATAAGGGTCTGAATTATGGAGGTATAGTATGGGTGAAGTAAATAGGACAGGCCACAAGAGAATCTACAAAATCTGGCGCTTGACTGGAGTTCAGGGATGTAGCAGGTGAAGAGTCCAAAATGATACCAACCTAGGTGGAGAAAGCAATTTAACCACAAAGTGCAAAGTCAGCCTAGACACTCTGGCTGGGTTTTGCTTAAGATAAACAAAAGATGGAAGTATACAAACAAAGGAGGATTTGTGTCTGAGGCATTGAGGGATCTAGTTCAAAGACAGCTGAAAGAGAGGGGGATACACCAAAAGTGATAGACCATATTACTACCCAAAAAAAGCAATCAAGAAAATACTCTTACCTTCTCATTTCTACAAAATCTTTTGTGAAAATTACCTACATACATATCTCCATTTTCTCATTTATCTTCAATCTCCCCTGTCTACTAACTCCTGCCTACAAACATACCCAATGTCTCCCCATCCTCAAAAAACCTTCAACTGATCCATCCTTGATATCTTTCCACCTTATCTCTCCTATTTTTTGTGGCTAACTTCTTGAGAAAGCTGTTCTACAATAGCTGCCTCCACTTTCTTTTCCTTTTACTAACTCTCTACAATCTGTCTTCTGATTTCATCATTCAACAGAAATGGTTCTTTCCAAAATGACTAACAATGCCTTAATCTTCAAATACGGTGGTCTTTCCTCAATCCTCATTCTTCTTGGCATCTCTGTTGTCTTTGGCATTGCTGATCACTCTCTCTCTTACTACTACTCTCTCCTGGTTCTATTTGAGGGAGCAAATCTCAGTCTCCTTAGCTAGATCTTCAAGCCCTCTTTTCTTCTCTACCATACTATTTTGCTTGGTATAGTTCCCATGGATTCAATTATAAGCTCTTGTGCAGTTAATTCTCAGATCTATTTATCTAGCTTTAACTAATCTACTGACTTGCATCTCTAAATGCCTATTGGACATCTCCAGCTGTACACATCTTAAAGCTCAAAATGAACATTGTATTTCCTCCATTCCTAACTTTTCTATTACCATCAAGAGCACCATCTTCCCAGTCATGCAGGCTCAAAATTTCAGTGTCATCCCTGACTTCTCACCTCACTCTCAGCCCTACTCCACATGCAATCTATTGCCAAGTCTTATCAATTCTACATTCACACCATTTCTCATAAATGCTGAGTCCAAATGAAAGAGTAATAAATGACATCCTACTGGAAGGGAGAACCCCACTGAACAGATATAAGTAAATGCAAAAGTAATTCTGAAGGAAGTGGGTAGAGCACAAATACCTAGAGCAGCAGTTCTCAACCTTCTTAATGCCCTTTAATACTCTTTAATACTCTTCCTAATACCCTTTAATACTCGTATGTAGGCGTATCTGCATATGGGCGACTGCCTGGTGTCTCAGTTCCTAAGACCATCGGAAATATGTGTTTTCCAATGGTCTTACGCGATCCCTGTGAAAGGGTCGTTTGACCCCCAAAGGGGTCACAACCCACAGGTTAAGAACCGCTGACCTAGAGGAATGAGGCAAAGCCACCCACTGGAAGCCCAACCTGAACCCAGGAGTCCTTGACGATTGGCAAGTATTGTTTCCTTTTTATCTGTACATCCCCAGCCCCTAACACAGATAGTAGGCACTTAACAAAAATGCTTGCTGAATTGATCTGAATCCAGGAAACCACTGCCAAGTCCCTCAGCCTCCAGTAATGATTCCGGCCCCTCTTTCTTATATATAGATCTCTGGAGTACCAAGGAGTAAACCCTTAAAAAATAAAATTAAGTGCTATTTCCAAGAAGCAAGGCAGGGAAGAAAGGAAAAAAAAAAAAGGAAAAAACATTTAAGGTTTCATCCAGCTAAGCCCTAAAGCTGAATGGTGGATGATGTAATGGTGCCAGCAATTTTCTTATTAATAGACAAAAGACAGTCAAAAAAAAGTCAAAACATCTAGATCCTATCCCTTACAATAAACGTCAACATTTACTATAGGCACATCACCACCTGTGAGCGTCAGTTTTCCTTATCTGTAAATCAAAAACATCACCTGATCCATCTGTCTCCCCAAGTGCCAGCCTCCACTGAGAACACATTTGAAACTAACTACAAGGCAGCATAGCTGGGGTATTAGAATAAAAGAAAGAAGTTTAGCAGGAAATAAGGTCATAAAGGGTTGTGCAATGAAGTATGAAGCAGAGGCTAGTAAGGCAATGAGAATCAAGGTGGTCCCATTTCGGGCACTGTCTTAGAGCTCCCTATAAACTGACCATTAGTCCATTTTAAGCTGAAGACACAGCAACTAGCTTGCCTACTGCGCTAGCAGGTATAATGGAGAAAGCCCCAGATTTGGAGTCAGAGGAACAATGTTCAAATAGCAATTCTGCTTCTAACTATAGATCTTAAAACTACTTAAGCTCTCTAGGGCCTGTTTCCTCATCTATAAAATGAGGGGACTGGACTAGATGCCTTCTGATGTCCCTTCTAGCTCTAAACCTATGATTCTTGGGGCAGCTAGGTAGCACAGTAAATAGAGCACCAGCCCCGGAGTCAGGAGGACCCAAGTTCAAATTTGGCCTCAGACACTTGACACGCTTACTAGCTGTCTGACCTTGGGCAAGTCACTTAACCCCAATTGCCTTGCCTTCCCCCCTCCAAAAAAGAAATCTATGATTCTTGTGATCCTAATAAAGATATTCAGTCACCAACATTCCCACCACAATGGCAAGAAAGCCTTCTTTAAAATGTCCATCTTCCCACAACATTAATACTAGCTTCCAATTATAAAACTAAAAGACTTTATTATCTTAGACAATATTATAATCTTAGATAATTACACTGAGGCATTCTGTGATTATATTCATTGAAGTGAGGTTGGAACCTCTATCCCCTAATACTTTCCCTCCACGTACTGGCTGTGCCTAGCCAATCAGCTGGAATGGTTTTGGTCACATCTAAAACCCCAATTCTGGACAGCTTTCTCTCTCATAAAAATAAATGTGACACAATTCTCAAACAATTGGGAAATTAACATTCTTACTTCTAAACAGAGCGTGATATACCTTAAAAACACATTTTACAAAATTCTCCAGGCTGCCACTTGTCTTGGTGTTTACAAGCCTCCCTTCTCAGAGTGAAAGCCTGATCCCTAGGTAGAGGACATGTCATAGAGGACAGGGTGCTCAATTTGGAGACAGGGTTCAAATCCCACCTCTGACGCTCAGTAGCTATGGGACCATAAACCAGTCATTCAACCTCTCGGTAAGCTAACTTCCTCACCCACAAAGAAAGGTTGTGAGACTTAATGACCTCTAATATCCCTTCCAGCTCTAAATCTATGATCATGTCATCATGCCATTCTCAAGATGACACAGAGATAATAATATGAGTGGTACAGGTGTTACTGTCTCCAGTTCTGAACAATAATCTCTAAAAGCTCCCCCACGCTGTCTTCAGGACCAAATCTAAGCTCTTCTTCACCTCACTTCCATATACCAGCTCTTCAGAATGTGAACTTATCCTACTCTTCCAGTCTCTCCCAAATGCTCTACTACCCACTTGGATTTACAACAAACACTGACCTTTCCACATACCTACCAGCAGCTACAGGAGGAGATAATAGTTTTAAAATCCTGTGGACTAGTCAAGAAGTCTTTATTAAACACCTCTATGTGTCAGGCATTAAGCGCTAGGGATACAAGGACAAAAAAGGAAACAATTTCTGCTCTCAGGGAGTCTACCTTCTATCAGGGGAAATAACAAACACATTTCTGTGTATATACAGAATAAAAATATGTAGAAAAGAAATATAAGGTAGTCAAGAAGGAGCACATTAGCAGTTAAGGGGATGAAGAAAAGCTTTGTGTACAAAGTGATGTATTTTCAGAGGCAGAAGTATATTCCAGGCATTGTAGATGAGACATAATATGTGAACAGAGAAAAGACTGAACTGTGAAGTGCAGGAAAGGAAGATATATATATATATATATATGACTGGAAACAGGTAACAGGTTTGGGGCTAGCTGTCGGGAACTTTAAATGCCAAAGTTCTATCCTGGAGAAAACAGAGAAACACTTACGTTTACTGAGTAGGGGAGCTAATCAGGTCAGATGTGCTCAAATATTCAAATGGATCTGTGATCTCATAATTTGCAGTTCACACCAAAAAGGCAGACTGCAAACCATCCATGTCTACCCAATCTAGGCAACTCCCATCTATGCTCTCCCAAGTGTTTTGTGTAGATGCGCTCTCTCATGTGACCAGCTCATCTTCTTTCTGTCATAGTTTGCTGATGATAGATATCTTTTATTCCTATTCTTCGTTGCTGATTTTATGTTACAACCTCACACCTAACATGTGCCTCTCCACTGGCCTGTATAATGCTCATCTTCCATTCTTCAAAGGTAATGGTATTTCAGGTTGTTGCAACATTGGTAAAAACGTCTGTATTGAAAAGATGGGCCCCTACTGTTGGTGGAAGCCTGAGAGTCTGTAAAAGTGCTTTGTGGTGTCTGGAAAGCAATCCAGCCTGTTCTTGTTCTTCTTTTCAATTCTGAGCCCAGCTCAGCACCCACTTGTCTTCTGCTCCAGATATATAAATCACCAGACAAGCTCTACAGTGTTCATCCAGATGCATGCTGAAATCTGGGCAATAGACATTCTTCAATGATTTGGTCTTTGTTGTGTGACTGGACAGGTCAAACTCCTTTGGTCAATCATAAATCTCTTCTAGAAGGCTTTGCAATATACTGGGGCTCAAGGCAATCAACAGTATGACTCACAAACAGGAGTGTCTGGAAATCCTCATAATATAAAAGGAATCTCCAAACCTGGACTCTGCACTGGTTCTCTTGTATCACAGTGGTGAATATTTTAACTATCAACTATCTTTCTATTTTATGCCTTACCTGATATTCACTATCAGTGAGTCATTGAACATAGTTACTTCTACTGTTAGATCTTCGATCCTTTTGAATGATTTTTAGATTTTTTTTTCTGTTTTGAAATTTTTTTGGATCATCTTGACGATTCGCCCTCCCAACTTTTCAGTAGAGAAAGGCCAACATTTCACACACACGCAAAATCATATAATACATGCTTCCATATATCAGTTCTTTCTTCATAAGACCTTTGTAGTTGATTTGAATATTAATTAAACTCAGAATACCTTAGTCCTTCACAGTTACTCTTCAAACAGTATTACTGTTACTGTATACAATGTTCTCTTGGTTCTGCTCATTTCACTCTTCATTATTTCATGCAAGTCTTCCTTCTTTTTCTAAAATCAACCTGCTCATCATTTCTTACAGAACATTAGTATTCCATCATACATACCACAAACTATTCAGTCCCCAATTGACGGACATCCCCTCAATTTCCAGTTGTTTGCCACCACAATGGGAGCTGCTATAAATATTTTAGAATATATAGGTTCTTTTCCATTTTCCCTGATTGCCTTGGGAAAATTTTGAATGATCATGATGTATGTACCATAACAGAATGAGTGATGGTAGCAAAGTGAAGGAAAAAGAAACACAGAGAATCACCCAGTTTCTAAGCCATCAATCTGACTGCCTATGAGAGTCTTCTCCAGGAATCAACAATTAGACATGATGTTGGAGGAGCTAAATCAAATCAATCTTGACATTCTTGTCATAAATAAAATCAGAATATGGAAGTTGCTGCTAAATAGAAAATTAGCTTGAAGGCACTCCTTGGAGCAGCCAAAAAAAAAAAAAAAAGAGTTGGTAGAATTGGTTTTATGAAACTACAAGAAACATGTTGTCATTCATGGGGCATTTGGCCAATATATATTACAGAATATATGAATATCTGCAAAAAAGATCATAATAACTGTAGTTTACTCACCAAAAACTGTTACTAAGAATGAAGTGGTAGAGAAATTTTATGATCAACTTACTTTAAGATCAAACCAAATCAACATCAAGTTCTAATTCTTGGTGATTTCAATGCCAAGTTGGGAAAAGGTGAAGATAGAGAGAAATAGATGGGAAAATATGGCTCAAAACAAAGATATAAGAAAAGTCAAAGGCTTGTAGATGATAATATAGAAGTTTCAGGTCTCCATATTACAAAAACAGTCTTAAAAAATAAATACTAAGACTTTCTAGGTATTAGACATGGTGAACACCAAATATTACAAAGAATAGCAATGACTATGAAAATACATTTTCTCAGGAAGGAAGACTTCTGCACAGGAGTTATCTGAATCAACTACCTGTGTAGTCAGACCAGTGACTTGTCAGAGCTCTGATCAAAATACCAATAAATAGAAAAGGATGTGATATAAGAGAAAATTTAAACCTGTTTTTAACAAGCTACTGAAAATCAAGGGGAAATATACAATAAAAACGACACTGACACCAACTATAATAATTTTATCTAGAAGTTAAAATCAATATAAATTAATTGCTGCAAGACCAAGAGTTCAGAAAGCATATCTGACTTACGTTCCAGAGAGAGAGATTGCTACCAAAGGTAACACTATGTTAGAATATGAACTCATTTGAAAAATCTTAAAAGGATGATGTATAATTATGAGCAGTGTCATCTCATAAAACAGAAAGAAGCAGTGAAGGATAAAACCAATCTAAAGAAAGCTTGGCAATATATCCAGTTAAGTCAAGTCATCCCAGAGACTTTCAACAATGAAAATGGAAAGATGACTACAAAGAGAAAAAAAAGGCAGATTGAATCAAGTAGATATAGAGAAGATCCATGCTGAAGGCTATACAACTGTGAGAACATGAAGGGAATGATTTACAAGCTATCAAAAGGAGGAAAAGATATCAAAAATATGGAAAAAACAGATTTTTTCCAGCGGAACAGATAATGTACACCACACAAAGAAGCAAAAATAGTATCACAGAATTCAATAAACGAAAGAGCTGGGGTCTTACTATTCAACAAAAAATGCTGAAAAAACAGGAAAGCAGTCTGAACAAGAGGATTCGGACATAAAAGTATGGATGGAATAAGCATTTCTTAAGCACCTACTATATGTGAGGCATTGTACTCAAAGTTTTACAAATATTATGTCATTTGATCCTGATGGCAATCCTATGAGGTAGGTCCTATTGTTATCTCTATTTGATAGTGGATGATACAGGCAGACAGGGGTGAAATGACTTGCACAGGGTCTGAGGCCCTTTATGAACACTGGTCAGCGCTCTCCTAGGCCACCTAGTGGCCTCTTTAAGGCATCATCCCACCTAGTCGGTTGAAACTTTAAACAAGGGATAAGGAAGAAATTGATCTCTTACATTTATGGATACGGAAGATTTTATGAACAAACTAGAGATAGAAAAAAAAATCACCAAGACAAAACGGCCAGTTTGATTATGTAAAATTAAGAAGTTTTTCCACAAACATAATAAATGAAGTTAAAATAAAAAGGGAAGAAGATAACTCAGTTTTAAAATCTTTGCAACATGTTTGATAAAGGCCTTACATCTAAGGTATATAGGGAATATATCCAAATTTATAAGAATTAGAACACCATTCCTCAAATTATAAGTGGTCAAGGATAGTAACAGGTATTTTTCAAGCTATACCCAACCATAAAGGAAAATGTTCCAAATCACTACTAGCCAAATACAAATCAGAACAAATTTCTGAAATTTCACTTCACACTTGTCAAGTTGGCGAAGATGACAAAAAATAAAGATGACAATTGTTGAAGGGGCTTCAGAAAAACAGGCCCACTAATGCACTGCTGATGCAGGCATGAACTGGTCCCAGCCATTGTGGAAAGCAATTTGGAACTATGTGCTTCACTTTGAACCACTGATACCATTACTAGAACTGTATCCCAAAGACATCAAAGAAAAAGTAAAAGGACTCATAAGGAAAAAATAGCAGGTCTTACAGTAACAAAAAACTGAAAATTAAGAGGGTGTCCATCTTTTAGAAACTGGCTAAACACATTATGGTATATGACTGTAATAGAATACTATTACACATAAGAAAATGATGAAACAGCTTGAGAGAAAACCAGGAAGCCCTGCATAAACTAATGCAAAGAGAAGTGAGCAATACATCTCCAGAAGAAAAACTTATACAATTAAACAACAACATTATAAAGAAAAACAATTTTGAAAGGTTTGAGAACTTCGACTAATGCAATGCAATGACAAAGCACATCTACAGAGGACTGAAAACGAATTATACAACCTAACTCCTGAAAGAAAGAGGATAATGGGATCAAAGTGAAAAATGAGACATACATATTTAGGCATAGTCAATGCAGGAATTCGCTTTATGAAGGGTTTTTTTTCTTTCTTTTTGGTTTAATTGGAGGAGGAAAGATGGGAATGAGAGAAAATACCTGTTAATTTTTCAAAATTATATTTTTTAAAAAGATTAAAAAATGTGAAAAAGGATAACACCAAGGTTATAAACCAGGGAGACCGGAAGAAAAGTTTGTTGAAAGAGGGTTTGGGGAGGTGAGAAGAGAATGCTTTTTGGCATGTGTAACAGCAAGCACCCTAGCATACCTAGCGCGGCTACTAGCACAGGTTCTTAGATCTGCTTTTCTAAAAGAAAGCAACTCAAAATGGGTTAACGGTTTCACTTTAATCAATCAAACATATATCATTTACCTAGTTC
>CM053586.1:283111201-283139622 GCA_028646515.1 Pseudochirops corinnae | reverse complement strand
GGGACACACTGGGATGGCTGTTTTGGGGTGGGGGGGGAAAGAGGGGGAGAAAATATGTAACTCAAAATCTTGTGGAAATGAATGATGCAAACTATAATAAAATTAAAAAAAAAAAATAAACAATCTGCCTTGATAATGCTCACATCCTAATGGGAAAGATATCGTTCAAACAACCATGTGTATACAAGACATAGACAGAGAGCTGTGGTCTCTTCTACCTAGCATATGCTGGACTAGATGACCCCCCTGCCTCCAGAAGTTGCACCCCCTCATTTCTGTCTTACAGAATTAGACTTGCCACTTCAGTTTGACATGGATGATGATGTTGCTGTTCTCTTTGGTGACACGGCTCCAGATTATGCAAAGCTGACTTTGCAGGAGTCAGTGCCCTTTGGCTCCCTTCTCCTCCACTGTTGGGTGCCCCAGACATTAGAGTATGATGGTGGGTATGGGTCAGAAAGATAGCTATATGGGATGGATGAAGTCCAGAGCAAAAGAAGTGCTCTGACCCTGAAGTACTCCATTGAGCATAGTACTGTTGCTAGTTGGGATGAGACAGAAAAGATCCAGCACTATACTTTCTCCAAAGACCCCCATTTAACTCTTGAAGAGTAGCTTGCTTTGCTCACAGAAGCTACACTGAGCCCCAAAGCCAGAAGAGAAAAGATGATGGAGATCATATTTGAGACTTTCCATACCCGCCCTTGTGTGTTGTCATCCAAGCTCCTGATGTCCCTGTATGCCTCTGCTGTGTTATTGGTAATGTAAATGGACTCTGGTGTGATCCACACTCTGCCTATTTATGAAAGCCTTGCTCTTCCCCATGCCAACCCCCGTCTGGATCTGTCTAGCCATGACCTGACAGACTACCTCATGAAGATCCTAAGAGAGGCTAAGCCTCACTACCACAGCTGGGAGGGAAATTGCACATGACATCAAGAAGAAGCTTTGCTGCAGTGTCCTAGACTTTGAACAGAACAAGGCTACGGCTGCATCTAGTTCTCTGAAAAAAAGAGTTATGAACTCACTGACAGTCAAATTTTCATCATTGGCAATGAGATATTCAAACTGTCTTCTTACTGTGTTTCTTTGCATCTGGTTTCAACTCCACAGACAAAAATACTTCCACCACCCTAGAGGAGCAAGATGTCCCCCAGCCCCTGGTGCTCCTTCCCACTTTCCTTCCTCTTATATGTTCTCTTTCCTTATTAGACTGTAAGCTCCTTGAGGGCAGAAACTGTCTTTTTTTTTAAATTTGTATCCCCAATGTTTAGCACAGTGCTTTGCCCATAGTAGACCCTCAATAAATGTTTTTGAATTAAATCAAATTGAATCTTAGGTATGGAATCCCATGGTTTCCATGAAACTACTTTCAACTTATTGATGGAATGGAATGTTGACATCCATAAGGATCTGTACACTGATATTATTTTGTCTGGTGGTACTGCCATGTACATAAGCATTGCTACCAGGATGCAAAAAAAGTACAGTCTAAGATCTCCAAACATTGAAAATAATCATCATTGCTCCAGTTAAGCAAAAGTACTCTGAATTGGACTCTTTTCTGGACCCCCCAACCACCTTGTAACATATGTGGATCAGCAAGCAAGAGGATGACAAATTTGGGTCCTCTATTGTCCACCACAAATGCTTCTTAGTGGATTGTTGTTGATTTTTCTCTTTTTTGTAAAAGGATCTTATGTAATAAGTGTCCCCCAAAAGAGGTGACATTGGGATATTTGTTTGGTTTTTTGTCTGTTTCTTCCTTTTTTTGGTCCTTGATTCATGTTTTAAAAACTGGAATGTTGAAGTTGATTGGCAGTTTAAGTCAATTAGAAGCAAGCACCCCCAAAGTTTGACAATTCATCTGACTGAACTTTTTTTAAAAAAATAGTCATTCCAAATATTGCATAAAACATTGTTACACGGAGTTATTTGCTCCTATGGAAGCTGCTCTGTTCTATAAAAAGAGTTAATTACATCAATCTAGAAGATGGAGGAGGAGGGACAGGTAGTAGTGTTGCTTGCAGGTAAATTACGTAATCCCAAAAAACCCATTTTCCAAAGCAGACTCTGCCTAAATGCTTGTTCATTTCTTTAAAAAAAAACTTGTCGGCGCCATAATGACCTTTTCCTTCCTCTCACTGCCCCCAACATAGTTGTAAATGAAGACTTCTTATGGTCTCTTCAGGAGTATAATGAACTTAGTCCTGGTATTTGGAGGAGCTTTACCTGTACACTGACTTAAGACTTAAAATAAAAGTGCACTCATTAAAGAAAAAAAGACACACACACAAAGGAAGGTGGGGGAGAGAGAGAGAATATGGAAGGTAATCTCAGAGTGAAGTCTCTAGCAGTAGGGGTGGAGTGGGGGGACAGAACTGAGAAAGTCTTCCTGCAGAAGGTCTGATTTGAGATGAGTCTGGAGAGAATCCAGTAACTCTGTCTGTTTTTACACATATATCACATATATATGTGATATGTGTGTGTGTGTGTGTGTGATGCTTAAGACTTTCCACATAGGAGCAGGTAGGTGGCACAATGAATAGGGCACTGGCCCTGGAATCAGAAGGACCTGAGTTCAAATTTGGCCTCAGATACTTGACACTCTAGCTGTATGACTTTGGCCAAGTCACTTAACCCAATTACCTTGCCTTCCAAAAAAAAAAAAAAGACCCCACAATCCATTTCCCACCTATCATTCCAGTTCAATTTCATATTACCTCTTCCCCTCCTCTCCCCCCCTTTTTACTCACTCTCTATTCTAGCCAAGTTGGCCCTCTGGCTATTCACAATGCAGAGCCTTCCATCTCTTCCTTCTATTGAATGCTTTTGTAAAGATGGTCCACCACGCTTGAAATCCACTTCCATTTCACCTTTTCCTCTTAGAAAGACTAATTCATTCAAAGAAGTCTTTCCTGTCTCTTTGTACTGAATCCTTCCTCAAATGATCATTCATTTACTTAACATGTAACCAGAGACTGACCAATGACAGCCCATTCTTATGAGCAGGTACATCATCCTCTGCCTGATGTAATCTCCCATATAGGTTTTGGAGCATGTATTTGGAGCACGTGCAGGTATTTTATGACTGTTTCCTGCCCATTTACCATGTGATGAAGAAAAAGGCCTCTTCAATTGGCCACTGAGCCAGAACTGAGCATGCATACAAAAGACTCCAACTGGGTCAGTCAATGAAATAGGGGAGTTGGTAAATATAACTGGTAAAAGATATTGGGGAGAACATGCCTGAATGAGTACTCAGTCCAGTAACATTAGAAGAGAAACCCTGACTCCTTCTTAGGGAAACTCCTAGAAACCCAAAGGGGAAGATGTAGCTTAGCCTTGCTCTGAGGGATTGGATTCATCAGTCTGAGCGAGAATTGGGTTAAGGTCAGAGTCTATAAAGGTTACATGTAACAAATATCAGCCCTTCATATTTGCACCAATCCCTGGAGAGATTTTCCACTCAAGACTTCTATGATAGGATTCCTTAATTTTCTGAAACTACTAGAAAATATTTGGCACATTTTCTTTTCTTCCATTTTAGATTGTAATTGTAAAGTCGTTTTTTACAATGTGTTTTCTTTATAAGTCAGACTGGTTCCTTTTGAGATGACTTTTGCATAGATGTTTAAAGGAAGGGGGAAAAGGAATAAGAATTTATACAACATCTACTATGTGCCTAGCACAGTGCTAAGTGCTTTACGAATATTATCTCATCTGATATTTAAGCACTGATACCTCCTATATTATCGAATCC
Source organism: Pseudochirops corinnae (assembly GCA_028646515.1). Taxonomy (NCBI): domain Eukaryota; kingdom Metazoa; phylum Chordata; class Mammalia; order Diprotodontia; family Pseudocheiridae; genus Pseudochirops; species Pseudochirops corinnae. The sequence continues at coordinate 283,135,859 of CM053586.1, read as the reverse complement.
TTTAAAAATATTGATATTGAGGCTAAAATGAGAAATATGTCCTCTTCAGAACACTTTCTTCAAGAATAAAATTGAACATACAGAAGAAAAACAAATTCAGAAGGGGACACAACCAGATTGCTATTGTCATTACCCTGTTTAATTTAACATGCAATTTTAAAACTTCAGCTAATAGGAGTTCACAATTTTATATACCATCCTCTTTTTTGTTGTTCTTCTTTGTATAATGAACTGTTTGGATTTATTGATAATTGTTAAGTTAACAGTAAAAATAATAGAGTCAGAAGATACTACATGTAGTGAGCTCTAAGCAACATTATAAAAACGAAATTAATCATATCTGAACTGACAGAAAACTGCAGGGCAGCAGCTATTTGTGATCTGAGAGTTACAGTCATTTCATTATTAGCTGTCTGTAGGTAGTCAGATCATTTCCTGGATAATGCCAACAATGTGGTTGGGGAGGGGATAGAGGGAGAGACAGAGACAGAGTCAGAGAGACAGCGACAGAGAAATAGAAAGAGAGACAGAGAGAATAAAGATAAAACACTAACTACATTTTGTTCTAGCAGCAGATTTTATTATCCACTTGACCTCTTTAATCAAGCTACTGAGGACAAAATGGACAAAAGTAAAGACACTGACTGGCTCTCATTATTGCTTTGCAAAGTTGTAATAGTTGTAAGGAAGTTTGAGAAGAGGCTGAAGGAGTGGAGGAGCCACCTTAACCAGAAACATGGTAACTGAAAAGCTCGTCAGCCAAACATTATGGAAAAGACTATCAGGAAAACAATTTGGAGCTATGTTGTGAAATTTTTGTATTTTATCCTCGAGATAATAGGAGTCATTGCAGATGGGGTGGGAGTGAAGGGTGGATCTGGGTTTAGAAATATCGGTTTGCCAGCTGTGAGGAGGATAGATTAGAGAGCAGAGCAGACTGCAGAAGTTTGGAGGAAATAGGAGCTCTCTTTTAAATGACTTGAGTTTCAGATGCCCAGGTTACTGTTGTTCAGATGTGTCTGATTCTTTGTTGATAGAGATAATATAATGAAGGATTTCCGTGAGGTTTTCTTGACAGAGAGACTGAAATGGTTTGCCCTTTCTGCCTACAGTGTGCCCCCATTTTACAGATGAGGACACGGAAACAAATAGCATTAAATGACTTGCACGGAGTCACACAGTTAGTACACATCTGAAATTGGATTTGAATTCAGATCTTCCTGACTCCAGGTCCTGTGCTGTTACCCAGGCGGAAATATGCAAAATCAGTTGGTCATGTTAAATTTGTGTTTCCATATAGTCTAAAGACTTTGTGGCTCTTAGCCCTCTTTTCTACTACTCTGTTTTTGGAAGTGGAAAGGGGTGGGGTGGTGAGGAAGGACATAAAACCGAGGGACATTTTGTATTTAATTTATGGCTAAAAAAGACCCCATCACCTGATGGCCAGCCTTTAATAAATAGTTAAATTGGTGTCACACCGGACACTAATGTACTAAGCAGTCCATACTAAGCCATCTCTACCTTCTAAGGGCCTGCCAACACTCTGACCTTCTAGTATAGCCTCTGAGAATCCAGGGTTGCTTGCAGGCTAGCATGAATCATTCAGGTAGAATTTTTCTACCCCTCCCAACAATTAAGATATAATTAGTTTCCTTGTTAGTTCTTCCTCATGGAGACATTTTTTAAAAATGAATAGAAAAGACAAGAAAGAAGCCCAGAGTAGCAGGACAGTTTTGAAAGCTAAAGGCTGATTTATTAAATATTTTAAAAAGAAAAGCAAGCTGTGCAGTAAGAGAGATCTGTAGTTACATGTATAATTCTCTTTTTTTCCTTTTCTGCCATCTATATTAAAATGTCTGTTCAATTTTATGTATTTAAGACTCATCTTCCTTAGTTCAAATCCGGCTCAGGCACTTAGCTGTGTGAATGTGGGCAAATCACTTAATCCTGTTTGCCTCAGTTTCCACATCTGTAAAATGAACTAGAGAAGGAGATGGTAAACCACTCCAGTAACTTTGCCAAGAAAACCCCAACTGGGGTCACGAAGAGTCGGACACGACTGAAAAATGACTGAACAACAAACAAGGTCAGAATACAGATAAAAAAGAATTTTCTTGTTGATCCTTCCATCTACTTTTAAAGTCTGAAAGGTAAGTCAGTCGATACGCATTTATTAAGCTTTTACTAAGTTAAGTGCCAGGCGCTGCATTAAGCTTTGAGGATAGAAGAAAGGCAAAAGACAGACTCCCCTCTCAGGAAGCTTGCCCACCAATGGGAAAGACAACATGCAAACCAATTCCGCACATTATAAGTAATGCATTAAGGCAGTAGCTACAGTGACCTCAAGGTTTGCTCTCTGAACGTTTTGTATTTTCATCTTGTCATTTCTGATGACCATCAGCCTCTGATGAACCCATCTGTGGAGCCGATCTTGCCAATAACTTGCCTAGGGAAAAATAAAATGACAGTCATCCTTGCTGGATTTATTTTGATCCCAGTTTCTGCTTAGCATTCATAATAATTAATAGTAACAATAATAATAATCGTTAGCATTAAGCTACCGCTTTAAGGTTTGCAAAGAGCTTTACACAAGTGATCTCCCTTAACAATTTGCATGTAGTTCATTGATCTACTAGGTTTGGCTCCCATCATCCTAGAACCAAGTACATCTACTCTTTCCTCGTTGCTATCTGGATGTCAAAATGATATACTGGGAAATGAAAGCTTATTTTTAGTAAATTGGCATATTTTAACCCCTAAAATTCCGTGCATCCTCCTCGGTGGATTATTGTTTTTTAAAATGTTTGCCTTAGAAAGGGTAGAAGGAAGGTAGAGGAATCGGGGTGAGAAGAAGATGCAAATCTGTGTCTAAATTCAGTTCTGCGAAGGTTCGTCTTAGTGTGTATTTTTCTTTCATTTTCTGCCATCGCTTTGATTTCAAGGAGTTTGGTTTCAAATGCCTTCATTGGCTGCGGACCAAACAGGAAATGTGAAAGGGACTGAAGAATCCAGGTCTAATTTTAAAAAGAAGAAGTTTAGCGTTCTTTTGTTTCCTTTCGAAGAAGAAAAAGAAAGGAGCTTTGTTAGTTCTTGCTCTTTGCGGTAGAAACACATTTTACAAGTCAGGATTTAAGAACAACTCATAGCTTGTTGTCCATTAGAAATATAACAAGTAAGCTTCGGAAGATAACGCTTTTAGAGCGCCCGGATAGCTCAGTCGGTAGAGCATCAGACTTTTAATCTGAGGGTCCAGGGTTCAAGTCCCTGTTCGGGCGTGGGCTTTTTAGTTTGCAAAATTTTCTGAAAACATCTTGTAATACCACTGCCACGACTAATAGAAATGACTTGCCAAATTTTGGACCAGTATTGAAGAAATCCCTGAGAACCTTAGAGAATACACCACGCGTTGCTGCGTCTTGGGCAAGGCAGAATTTTGCAGGAAACGCAGCAAAGATATCTTCAAACGAGGAGTTTCGTTTCTCAATTTTCTTAATTAAAAGAGGAAGCTTAAATTTAAAAAACGCAGTTTCGCCCGAACAGGGACTTGAACCCTGGACCCTCAGATTAAAAGTCTGATGCTCTACCGACTGAGCTATCCGGGCTCCTGCTCAAAGCGGGCGGCGCTGCCTCTTCTATAGGAAGTGTAAAGGTCGTGTGTGTGTCTCCACCCACTTTGGTTTTGCACTCTTTCCGCCATACCAGAAAAAGAAACTCAAAGCTTGCACGCTGGAACGCAGATGGAAGACGCTTGCTTCTCTCCGTTCCCCAGCCTTGCAACTCATGCACAATCCCAGCGTATCTAGTTCCTCATTTGTCTCCTTGGTCCTAGCATCTGTCTGGTAGGCCACGTGTCCTGATTCTTGCCTTGGAAAACTGGGCCACGGCCGAGCAGAGGCTGGGCCCGTAGCATGGAACAGAGCAGAGCGGTTACAAGGCGCGTGGCGGAGGCTGCGGAGGCGGCAGAGCCTGCAGAGCAGGGGGGAGGGGCAGAGGGAGGAGGAGGAGGAGGAGGAGGAGGAGGAGGAGGGGAGGAGGAGGAGGAGGAGGAGGTAGAAGAGAGAAGAAGGGCGGAGCAGGGAGGAGAGGGAGGGGAAAGAAAGAGGGTGAGGAGAAGGGGGAATGGGGAAGAGGACAGGAAGGGAAAGAAAGGGAAGGAGGGGTAGGGGGAGGAGGAGGAGAGAAGGGGAAGGGAGAGTGGAAAGAAAGAGGGGAAGGAGAGCTAGGAAAGGGGGAGGAGGGCTAGGAAAGAGGGGAAGGGCGGCTAGGAAAGAGGGGAAGGGCAGCTAGGAAAGAGGAGGAGGGGAATGGGGAAGGGGAGAGGACAGGAAGGGAAGAAAGGAGGGGAAAGGGGGGTAAGAAGAAGGAAAGAGGGAGAGGATACAGAGGAAGGAGAGAGGAAAGAATGGGGGAAGAGGAGAGAAGGGAGGAATGAAGTGTAGAGCAGGGAAGGAATGGGGGAGGGGAAGGGGAGTCAGAGAAGCAAGAGAAGAGATTAGAGGTAAAGGGAGAAATGCAACTGAAAAAGCTAAAAGATTTGGAGTGTGAAAGCCCTTCCAAAGTAGGGAGATAAACACAGCACGATTTGAGTTAGGAGAGATAAGCAGCAGGAAAGGCTGACAGCCAGTGGACCCTTATTAAGAACCTGCTGCGTCTCTGGCTTTGTGCCGAGTGCTGGGGAGAGAGAGGAGGAAGAGCAACAACAGAAGTCTGTACTCTCCCGGAACTCAGTCTAGTGAGAGAGGTGAGAGCAGCTGAGAGCCGGGTTGGTGTCTGCTCCCATCACAGGCGCCTGGTTGTGTGACTGTGGGTATCTCACTGAACTTGACTTTTCTCATCTGTGAAATGAAGACCATGTTACTAGCAGGAACTAACTCATCCTGCTGTTGAGAAGATCAGATGAGATCATTTGTCTAACTCCCCCAGGGGGCTAGTGTATCACTTCCACACCCTCACTCTAAGGGGACCCTATCCACTCTGGACCATGGACAGGACCAGTATTGAGTCTAGCCTCTAAGGAGAGGTGAGGATAGGCTACTTTTCCCTTCATTCTTCAGCTTTTTAAACTCCCATCACATTGCTGTGGGGGTAAATTAGAATATAATATAGATAGATCATATGTGTTTATATATAATATTTATTTATCATATATAAAGCTTGGGTTTTTCCTCAAGTGTATGACTGGAAATAGTAGCCAGAAGGGAAGATACTCTAAGGCTAGGGGTAACTCCTTTTTAAATAAGCCATGAACTCATCCTATTTGTTGCTCAATAAAATCCTTACTTGTCATTTCAAAGAGCCAAGCCTAGTACTGAGTCAGGCCCATGTGAACAGCATGAATCAGAAAAGGTCAGCTTTGGGCATGATCTATTTAACCCCTGTTCTATATGTAAAGCACTTAAAATTTTTTAAAATTTATTTTTAATTTGTGGAATAAAATAAGCATTTCCATAACATAGTAAAATTTTTAAAAGATGATTGCACACAAAACTACAAATCTATTATATGTGATGTGATATTCCTAATAAGCACTTTTCCCCTCATTTTATTTTATTTTGCAACTAACAATCACTTATTTTCTCTCTCTCAACCACGCCCTCACTTAAAAGGAAAACAAAACTTTTATAATTAATATAAAACTTCAAAATATAGTAATTTAAGTGTAAATAAGTCAACTAAAACAAACCCCACATTGGCTATGTCCAAAAAACATGTCTCAACCTGAATCTATATTTCTGTCAGGAGATAGGCAATAAGTTTTGTTTTTTTCTCATGAGTTTTCTGGAACTGTATGTAGTTTGGTCATTGTGTTGATCAGAGTCCTAGACTCTCTAGAACCTAGAGGGTTTAAAAAAAATTTTTTTTCAATTAACAACAAAAAAACCTTTTTTTTCTTCCCATCCCTCCTGAAAATGAGAAGGAAAGGGGGAAAAAAAACCCCTTTTATAACAAATACGTATAGTCATGAAAAATAAATTCTCATAGAGAATGTCAAAAAATATATCTCAGTCTGTAACCTGAGTTCATCACTTCTAGTAGGTAATCTGCACTTCTTCAAATGGCTAATCTCACCCATTCTATTCTGATTCTGATTAATTTCAGTTTCAGAGGTAAACATTATGTAACTATCCTGAGAAAGATACTCAGTTCTCAGTTCTTTGCCTGTTGTATGGAACTAAACCTATAGGTAGGACACAAAGCCAGGATGGTGCTACAGAATCAGAAATCAAAAATATCCCCATAAACTGAGATGATGGGCCAAAGCCAATTTGATTCAACACACAAGCATTAGATGCCTGCTGTGTGCAGAGCAATGTGCTAGACATGCCCTAGGGCCAATCTCTAGATTTTATTTTCATCACCTGTCTCCCAAGCCTAGCACGATTTTCCTCTTTATTGCCACCTCCTGGCTTCCCTGGTTTCCTTCAAGTCCCTGCTAAAATCTCACTTGCAAAGAAGCCTTTTATGACCTTCCTTAGTGCTAATAATGTCTTCTCTCAGTTGATTTGTCCTATATATCTTGTTTGTTCATAGTTGTTTGCATGTTGTGGCCTCCTCCCCCCCCCCCCCCCCCAGTTAGATTATGAGCTTCTGAAGAACAGAGACTGTCTTTTGCCTTCCTTTATAATCCCAGTGCTTGGCACAGTGCCTGGGATATAGTAGGTACTTAATAAATGCTTGTTGACTTGATAGAGTTCTGTTTTATGCCCTCATGGAGGTTGTGATTTAGTTGAAGGGTCATTTAAAATTCATTTTTTTCTCTATCATACCCCTTCCATACCTGCCTCCCTCACACAAGTCAATTATCAAATCCTGTTAAGTATCTAGTCCCTTCTCTCTATTTACATTGTTATCACTGAGTTTCAAGTCCTCATCTCCTCTCACCTGGACTGTTATAATAACCTCCTAAATGGTTTTTCTGGTTTTTCCTATCTGTACCCTATCCAGTCCATCTTTCACAAAGCTTTCAAAATAATCTTTATAAAGTGTAAGTCTGATCATGTCACTACCCAGATCAAAAATGCGGCTTTCTATTCCCCATAATATAAAATATAAACCTTAACCTGACATTTCAGGCCCTCTAATATCATATCTTCTCAGACTTACTCCCTTTGATGCCTTCTACATTCAAAACTAGACTGTCAGACATTTCTCAGACCAATGTGTTATGACTGTGCTAGGCCACCCATCCCTTATACCTGAAATGTACTTCCTCCTCATCTGTCCTTCAGAGCTCCACTCATGGGCCACTTCTTCCCAGAAGCTTCCCTGAAGCCTACAGCTCAAAATTGTGTACCTCTCCCTCTTTACGTTTTCCTAGTGCTTTCTCTGAATCTTGCATCTACTCCCATCACATCCTATCTTGCATCATACTTACCTGTGTACATGTTGTGTTTCCTGCCATCCCCCCACCCAGTAGAATGTGGGCTCCTCTTTTCATTGAGACACAGCATGGAGTAGTGAAAGGAATGCTGGGCTTGGATGAGCTGTCTTGTATTCCAAACTTGTCACTCATATTTACTGCCTGTATAACAAAAGTCAAGTCACTTAACAGCTTGGGGGCCCCAAAAGTAAGATATGGAAAATAACTGGCCCTTCTGAAGTTCAAAAAATGAGACAATTGTCAGCTCTCTTGTACATAAAATGTTTGTTGAAGTAAATTGGCTATACAACTGCTGGTAAAGAGAACACAAAATCAAGCAGAGCAAATTCATTTTTACAAATATAAAGGAGAGTCCTTTTCATGGAAACAAAGAAAATTTCTGAGTTGGGACAGAGAGAATAATCAGGGTAGGTTCATGAAAGAGGTATGATTGGCTCTTGAAGGATGGCAAGATTTCATTTTATAGAGATGGGGAAACAAATTAGAGGGCATCCACAGGGTGTAGTGGCAACCACACTGGCATACCTAGGATGGCTGCTAGCACAGGTTCTTAGATCTCCTTTACTAAAAAAGACAGTTGTTTAAGGGGTCAGCAGTCTTTTTAAATTATATTCACTAGTTCAAGGGAAAAGTCAGCACCCTGAACTTCAGAGAAAATACAATCAGAGAAATAAATACCAACAGATGGGGCTCTACCTGAATCAAAGCAATACTCCTATATACTTTACATACATCCCTGGATGAAGAGAGCCTTTACATCCGAGCAGTTGGGGAGCCCCGAAAATACAACCACTCAGAATCTCAACCAGGGAATCACAACATCCTTCTCATGATCAAGCTCCCAAAACAAAATACCAACCCAGAGTATATACATACATACATACATATATATATATAGACACACACACACACACACACACACACACACACACACACACACACACACACTTCTCAGAGCCAGAAGGCATCACAACCCTCCTGACTCAGTGCCTAATTAGAAATTAGCAAAAGGTGTGAAAGCCTTCCTACAAGCAAGCCTCCTCTAAGCAAGCTTCCCTTAATGGGCTCCACTTGAGAACTATTAATGGTCAAGGAAGATCTTAAATCCCATTAACGTTACTGAGGGTGAAGAGGTGAGGGGTGGGGAGGAAGAAGGCATTACAAGAGTAGGGAAGGTGAGATATAATCCTACTGGATGGGACATGATCAAATCTGGGCATAGACAAAATCAATCTGAGATCCTTGTAAAGGGTGGGAATGAAAGGATTAAGTAGGTAGGGAGAAGAATATAATTAAAGTACTTTTTTTTGATAAACAATCTTGTTTGAAACAGCTTCATAACAATAGAGTCTTGGACCAGGAGCTGGAAGGATGAGAGTTGAAATCTGACCTCAGACACTTATAGCTGTGTGACTCTGGGTAAATCACTTAATTTCTGTCTGTCCCAGTTTCCTCATCTGTTAAATGTGGATAATAATAGCACCTACCTCCCAGGAATATTGTGAGGATGAATGAGATAATATTTTTAAATTAATTAATTAATTAATTTTTTGTTTTCAATATTCATTTCCACAAAATTTTGAGTTGGTTTTTTTCTCACTGTCTTTTCCCTACCCCCATCCCAAAATAGCAAGTCTACTGAATACCCCTTCCCTCAATCTGTTCTCTCTTATATCTTCCCCCATCACCCACCCCTCTAACTTTCTAGTAGGGCAAGATGGATTTCTATACCCAGTACCTGTATATCTTATTTCCCAGTTGCATGTAAAAAACAAAATTTTTTTTTAAACATTTGTTTTTAAAACTTTGAGATCCAGATTTTTTCTCTTCTTCCCTCCTCACGCATCCCCACTGGGAAGATAAGCAATTCAATATAGGTTGTACATGTATAGTTACCCAAATCATTTCCGTAATTGTTATACTGTGAAAGACTATATTTCCCTCCATCCTGTCCTGCCCCCCTACTTATTCTAATTTTCTCCTTTGACCCTATCCCTTTTTAAAAATGTTTGCTTCTAACTACCCTCTCCCCCAATCTGCCCTCTCTTCTATCATCCCCCTCTTATCCCCTACCCCCCTATTTTCCTGTAGGGTAAGGTACCCAAACGAGTGTGTATGCTATTCCCTCCTTAAGCCAAATTCAATGAGAGTAAGGTTGTCCCATTCCCTTTTACCTTCCTGCACTTCCCCTCCATTGTAACAGTTTTCTCTTGCCTATTTTATATGAGATATTTTACCCTAATCTACCTCTTCCTTTCTCCTTCTCCCAATAAATTCCTGTTTCACCTCTTAACTTTATTTTTTAAATATCATCCCTTGATATTCAACTCATCCTGTGCCCTCTGTCTATGTATACATGAACATATACCCACACTCACATATATATTTATACATACATATATATGTATGTATACATATATACATATATATTCCCTCCAACTATCCTCATATTGAGAAGAGTCTCATGAGTTACAATTACCGGTTTTCCATGTAGGAATGTGAATAGTTCAACTTCAATAAGTCCCTTATGATTTCTTTTTCCTATTTACCTTCTCATGCTTCTCTTGCTTCTTGTATTTGAATGTCAAATTTTCTATGCAACTCTGGTTTTTTCATCAAGAATGCTTGAAAGTCCTCTATTTCATTGGATAACCATATTTTCCCCTGAAACATTATACTCAGTTTTGCTGGGTAGGTGATTGTTGGTTTTAATCCTAGCTCCTTTGACCTCCAGAATATCATATTCCACGCCCTTCAGTCCCTTAATGTAGAAGCTGCTAGATCTTGTGTTATCCTGATTGTGTTTCCACAATATTCAAATTGTTTCTTCTTGGCAGCTTGTAATATTTTTTCCTTGACTTGAGAACTCTGGAATTTGGCTATAATATTCCTAGTTTTCTTTTTGGGATCTTTTTCTAGAAGTGTTTGGTGAATTCTTTCAATTTCTATTTTGCCCTCTGGTTCTAAAATATCAGGGCAATTTTCCTTGAGAATTTCTTGAAGGATGATTTCTAGGTTCTTTTTTTGATCATGGCTTTCAGGTAGTCCAATAATTTTTAAGTTGTCTTTCCTATCTATTTTCCAGATCAGTGGTTTTTCCAATGAGATATTTCACATTGCCTTCTGTTTTTTCATTTATTTGGATCTGTTTTATAGTATCTTGATTTCTCATAAAGTCTTTAGCTTCCAATTGCTCCAATCTAATTTTGAAGGAGTTATTCTCTTCAGTGAATTTTTGGAATTTTTTTTCCATCTGGCAAATTTGGCTTTTTAAGGCATTCTTCTCCTCATTGGCTTTTTGGGCCTCTTTTGCCATTTGAGTTAGTCTATTTATTAAGGTGTTATTTTCTTCAGTGTATTTTTGGGTCTCCTTTAGTAGACTATTGACTTACTTTTCATGCTTTTCCTGCATCATTCTCATTTCTCTTCCCAATTTTTCTGCCACTTCTCTTTCTTGATTTTCAAAATCCTTCTTGAGCTCCTCCATGGCTTATAACCAGTACATATTTTTCTTTTGGAGGCTTTTGATGTAGGAGTTCTGACTTTGCTGTCTTCTTCCCGTTCCATGCCTTGATCCTTTTTGTCCCTAAAAAAAGGATTCTATTGTCTGTTTGTGCTTCCTGTGCTTGCTCATATTGGCAGCCAATTACTTGACTTTTGAGTTCTTTGCCACGGTAGAACTCTGCTTCCAGAATGGAAAGAGCTTTGTCCCAAATTGCTGGGGTTTTCACAGCTGCTGGAGCTATTAGGAGGATGCCATCTCTACATCCCCCACAAATTCTGGCTCATTGGTCACATACCCTAGGACCACCACCCAAGACCGTGATCCAGATCCAAGCAGCTTAAAGAAAGAGCAATTACCCTCTGAATGGTCACTTGGTCCCCCACAATCTGAAAGCCAGGAACTCCTGAGGCAGCCACATGGTGCAACTGCCACACCTCTGGTGCTTCTTGCCCTGGGGGCAGCAGCCAGACCATGGGTGCTCTTCATCTCCCCCCCGCTTCCAACAAAGTTCCACACTGACCTTTTACTTTGGCATTTATGGGTTGAGAAGTCAAAACTGCCACAGCTGCTGGTTATTCACTCTCCTGAACTCTGCTCTAGCTGCCACTGGTCAGGGCCTCACTGGGGCTGGAACCATGCAGCTCCTGTGGGACTGTGTGCAGCTCCCAGTATACTGTGATAGACCTTTCCTGTTGGAAAGTGGTGGGAGATTTGTTTCTCTCTGTCACTTTGTGAGTTCTGTAGCTTTAAAATTTGTTCAGTCATTTTTTTTACAGGTATTGGAATTGTTTAGAGCTGGAGCCCATGCCAAGTTTGTGCTTCTACCCCACCATCTTGGCTCCTGAATGAGATAATATTGCAAAGCAGTTAGTGCATAGTAGGTGCTACATAAAGGCTTGTTTCCTTCCTCAGCACTGACAAAATAAGGATAAATGTAAGTGAGATCAGGTTGAAAACATAGATTGTGCAAGTACCTGACTACAGGATCTGTGTGTGATAAAGTTGACAAAGTGCAGTTCATGTGACATAGCTTAAGCTGAATCAAAAGGAATCAGGTATATGTCTGCTGCGAGGGGACAGTGCAGCTGAATGCCATCTTGGTTAGATCATTTCTGTTGTTTCTGCTTTGGGCATTAAACTTCAAGAAGGTCCTTGACCAGCTAGAGATGTTGTATGAGGAGCAGTCAGAGGAGTCAGAAATGCTTATCCTAAGGAGCTTTCCCAGGAGTAGAGCTACCTAATAGAGACAGTGATTTTTGATGGCTATCTGAGGATAGCCATCCTCAGATTTTGAAGGCCTGATATGTGGAAGAGCAGTGAGACTCCTTCTGAATGCCTGTATAGTGCCAAACCTAGGCCAGCGGGTAAAGATTAGAGGGAGGCATATTGTGGTTTACTATCAGAAACATCTAGCCTAGCCTGCAGAGGAATAACCCAGGTGAGAATCCTGGACCACAAGGGAACCTCCAATGCTGATGCTATGGTCCAACAGAACTTTCTAGTTGGCCACGTCCCAAAATGTATGTTCTGCTCTGCATCTTCAGTCTATCACTTCTCTATCAGGAGGTGAGTGGAATGCTGCCTTATTTGTCCTCTGGAATTGTAGTTGGGCATTGCATTGATCAGCAGCATTCTTAAGTGCTTATAATAAATGCTTGTTGATTTGACTTAAATATTTCAAAGCTGTTTGTCTTTATTATGTTGTTAGGACAAGTAGAGCAATGGGATGCAACACAGTGAGCTCTCCACAGGCTTCTCCTAACACATCTAGGAAATGCACCAGAATGAATCCTGATGGGAAAATCCAGGAAAAGTCACAGGGAGTCCTTTGCTAACCTAGCTTGACCTACGAAGACACACTAGGAGGTCTTAGAACGCTGGGGATTGGAGCCAGGCCAGGAACACACTGAGCAGGAAACACATTAGTGCCTAGGAAGAAACTGTAACCGCAGGGCAAGAGAAGACCCGCTTCAGGGCACCTGCAGAACCAAATCACTGAGACAGGAACAAGTGCCAACTGGCAGACAGCTTTGTCACCCACTACCAAGGCCCAAGTGGAGTATCTAGGACAGAATGAGAAGGGAACCTGCAAACCCAAGTGGGTTCCTGGGGAGGAAGGCCCTGGATGAAGTATTGAGAAAGGAAGAAGTTCAGAAGACATGAGCAGCAGTAGCAGCAGTGTGGCTAAGAACTCAAGTGCAAAAACAGGCTCTCATTTCCAACATCTAGCCTAGCCTGCAGAGGAATAACCCAGGTGAGAATCCTGGACCACAAGGGAACCTCCAATGCTGATGCTATGGTCCAACAGAACTTTCTAGTTGGCCCCCAAGGGAAGACATAAAACCAGAGCTGGAATTTGCAGAGCTCAGACCAGGGGAGCAGCAATCAGACTTTACCCTGGATCAGACCACTTTGGCAACACTCAGTCTGTCCCTGAGATCCTGGAATAACACAACATTCCTAGGCAGTTCTACTGCACAGTGGCTAGACAAGTCAGGCCTAGAGTCAGGAAGACCTGAGTTCAAATTTGCCTCAGATACTTACTAATTGTATAACCCTGGGTAAATCACTTTACCTCCATTTGCCTTAGTTTCCTCAACTGTATAATGAAGATAATAATAGCACCTACCTCACAGGGTTGTTGTGAAGATCAATGAGATAGTATTTGTAAAACACTTAGCATAGTTATTAGCATACAGTAGACATCATATCTGCCCCACTCCTTCTGCCAACCCAATACTCCAAGAAAGCAGTAACAGGCCCAGTGCAGACCTTTCCAGAACTGCCACAGAGACCTTCTCTAATATCAAGTCTGAAGTCTGGAAGTAGCCTAGAAGAATGAGCAAACAAAAAAAGAATTCCTTCATAATGAGCTATTGTCGTATTGGAGAGACTCAAGAGACAGATGCAGGAGAGAATTACTCCAAAATATCTAAAAGCATTGCCTCAGAAAAAGCACAACCCAGGCACACTCTCAGCTAGGATTCCTAGAAGAGATGAAGCAAGAATTTAAAAAAATAGTTAAAAAAAACATTTTTATGGATGGAATGAGAGCACTTGAGGAAAAATTTAAAAAGAAATAAGAACTATGGAAGAAAGAATTGAAAAGGGAATTAATAACTTGGTTAAGAGGTACAAAACCCTCTTTGCAACAAACTCCCTGTGAAAATTTGAATAGACCAAATAGAAGCCAATGACTCCATGAGGCAATAAGAAATTTCAAAACAAAGTAAAAAAGCTGAAAAAAAGAAAAGAAAAAAATATAAGATATCTCATAGCAAAAAGAACTGACCTGGAAAACATAGGAGAGAAAATTTGAGGATCATTGAACAATGTGGAAGCCATGACCAAAAAGAAAAGAGCCTATACATCAGATTTCAAAATCTTAAAATTACCGAGATTTCTTAGAACCAGAGAGAAAAGTGTCACTAGTCAGCTCCTAAAAGTGACCCTAAAATGAAAGCTCCTAGGAACATCAAAGTGAAAACCTAGAACTTCCAGGTGAAAGAAAAAATACTGCAAAGAGGCAAAACAAAATGAAATCAGGTACTGAGGAGTCAAAGTCAGGATCATATATGATTTAGCAGCCGCTGCTATAAAGAAGTAAAGAACTAGGAACACAATATTCCAAAAGGTAAAGGATATGGACTTACAGACAAGAAAAACTTACCTAGCAAAACTGAGTTCAATGGTATAGGGAAGAAAACTGGATCTTTAATGAAATAAAGGACTTCCAAGCATTCCTAATGAAAATAACAGAGTTTCAGAGAAACTTTGAAGCCCAAACACAGGAGTGAAGAGAAACATAAAAAAGATTAACATGAATGGACTAAAAAAGGACAAATTGCTCATACTCAGATATGGTGAGATGACACACATTTACTCTGATCCCTCTTATCATCAGGGTTCATAGAGGGAGTTCAATTACACAAGACTTGGGACTGGTTCTCTTATATATTGAGAATCTTAAAAGAATGGAAAGAGAGAAGAAAAGGAACTGGGGTGGAGGGAACAGGAAAGGAAAGTTAGGAAAAATTATCTCACATAATGAGGATGCACAAGACATCTATACGAAGAGGAGGGGGTGAGGGACAATAGCAGAGACTTGAACTTCGCTCTCATTTGAATTCATTCATCAATAGAAGGAAGAACACACACATATTGCGTTGGGTACAGAAATACTTTTCATTCAACAGGGAGATAGGAGGTAAAAGGGAGAGGGAATTAGAGGGAGGATAGATGGGATGAATTAGTCCTAAGCAAAACAAATTCTAAGGATCTTAAAAAATATTTATAGATCTTTTGGGGGTTGCAAAGGATGGATATCTGAGGAGGTATCCATAAATTGGTGGATGGATAAACAAGTTGTGGTATATAAGTATGATGGAATACATTGTGCTGACTCTTACCAGTGTAATGACCAACTGGGACTCTAGAGGATTAAAGAGGAAACATGCTA
The DNA here is from genome assembly GCA_028646515.1 of Pseudochirops corinnae. Classification (NCBI taxonomy): domain Eukaryota; kingdom Metazoa; phylum Chordata; class Mammalia; order Diprotodontia; family Pseudocheiridae; genus Pseudochirops; species Pseudochirops corinnae. The sequence continues at coordinate 283,120,514 of CM053586.1, read as the reverse complement.
CCCCGCTCTTGACAGACTCATGTACAGAACAAGACAAATTTTTTTTAAGACATGGTCAATGTAGAAATTTGTTTTGATTGACTGTTTTGATGTATGTAATGAATTTTATTTTCTTTGTGTTCTCAATTAGATGGGAAATGGGGCTGCTCCATCCCTAGTTTACAGTTTTACCTGATGTAGACCTTCCCCTACTGCTATATGTTCTTTGGTGTGTAAATTTTTATCTTCCCCTTCTACTATCTGTAAAATTCCATTGCATCTGCCTTATAACTAAAATTTATATAAGGTTGTTGAACAGGATTGGGATGAGGGTGGAGAGGCGACGGGTTTTTGTACACTATGAGTCTATGCTCAGAGAATATAATAAACTGCTTATTAAAATGTTTCAGTATGTTGATGAGCATGATTGGCAGCAGTACCTATCAAAGAATCCTCAAACAATTTTTATGTCATAGTCTTTCTGTGTTTCTCTGAATCCTTAACTTTGTCATTCCTAGTCTTTCTGTGTTTCTCTGAATCCTTAACTTTGTCATTCCTTATATACCAGTTGTATTCCATTATATTCATGTGACAGAATTGTTGGGCTATTCTTTAGTCATTGCCTCTCTGCCCTTTCAAATCCCTCACCCTCACCTTCCCCCCAAAAAAACAAAACTGAGGCAAACAGGGTTAATCAACTTACCTAGGGTCACACAGCTAGTAGTAAGTGTAAATTTCTACCCTTTTCTCTTCAGACTGACAGTTCTACCTAGCTGTCCTCCTTTCCAGTGCCCTTTCTTCTTTTGGCTTTACAAGTTTGTTAACCTTTTATTTCCCTAGCTACCAAGATGGTCTCCCAAACAGAACCTTAACATCAGAATAACATTAACAAAGTCTTTTTTCCTTACTGGATAAAACCCATTAAAAAAAAAAAAACAACACAACTTTCCCATGGTGATGAACTTTGGCTGGTACAGCAAATTTGAACAGTAACTTTAGGATCAATAAAAAAAAAACCACATAGAGTTAGTAGACCGCAACCAATCAACAATAATTTGTGCATGAGGAGTAGGTTAAAAGACATATTCCAAGATATGGATGAACCAGTTAGCTATAGAGAATGAGAGGTAATAGATGGACACCCTGGAACCTGTGGCACTCTCAAGAGTTCAAAAGGAACAGAAAGAGGGGCAGGGATACAGTTGGGGAATTTGGGTGGTATAAAAACAAAAGTTGTTAGTAAAAATTTATTTTAAAAAGAAAAGAAACAAAAAGGCATCCATCAATTGGGGAAGACCCTTAAAAAATCAAGGAGACATGAACAAGAATCACATTGCAAGAAGTCCTGGGGGGGGGGGGAGGATAAAATCTGCACTGGTGAGATCATAATCAGTGAGATCAAGAATCCATTGAAGAATCAAAAAAATGAATGTTATTTGTGAGAAATTTTAGTTTTTCCTTAAGGGGTGGGGTGGGAGGGAGTAATGTCAAACCTTGGTCATTTGTTGAAATTCAATAAATTCCATTTTAAAGAGTTTTGATTCACTTTATGTTTTAAAAAGATCTATAATTTTGCAAGCTTTCCCTCAACAACTGAATTGCTATGGATGAAAAACAGTGGCCAGTGCCCTAGGGATGAGTCAGATTTTTTGAATTTAGCTGGCCTCTTGGGCTGGGCTAGTGCTCTGCCTTTGGGAACTGGGAGTCAGTTTTATGCCATGTGGAGGAATCAGAGAACTGAATAATAGATTTAGAAGTGGAAGAGATCTTAGGGTCCATCCAGTCCAGCTGCCTCACTGTACAGTCAAGGAAATTGACAAATACTTTGCCAGGATTACATAGCTAATAAAAGATAAGATTTGAGCTCAGATTGTCCCTGGCTCCAAGCCCAAGCAAATGCCCAGATTTACCAAGATGGAGGTACCCATGTGGGAGACAAAGGGACCTGCGTCTGGGCGAAGACATTCTGCATTTCTTTACTACATGGGTGGAAGTAGCCTCTTTCTCAATGGCTTTCAGAATGGAGAAGGCTGCTTCTTTAAAACCACCAGACTGGGATAATCTCTCTCTCTTTCTTTCCAGTCATGGCCAGCCAGAGGGTGAAGGTCCTGTTTACCCACTACACAAGCTCCATGGACTGACCTGGATGTGAAAAAAGGGTTACTTTACAGCTGCCCCCCTTATTAGGCCACGTGGCCCCAAGGGAGTCCTGGGAGTTTTAGTCTGTTTCATTTGACATTCTTAGTTCTAGGCATGGTCTGTGAACTCCCCAGATTCCAGAGCTCAAGCAATAGCAATTTTGGAGGCAGGATTCTAGGCCAGATGTTGCTGCCAGCCCTGCAAGGAAACCCATAGAAGCCAAGGGGCTGGGATGCGAATCCAGGGGCTATGGACTTGGAACTTGTCGGACCATATGTTATTAAGAACTGAGTTAAACTATGAACCTAATTCTCTTCCCCTCTCCAGAGAATGAAGCCACATAAAGAAGGATTATGTTTCCCAGGTGTTGGGGGAAGATGTTTGTATGTTTATTCATGTTATATCTTTGAAGTAAATACTTCGTAAAAGCTACTCTGTTAAGTGTTTACATGAAACTGGGGTACAAGGCCTAAAATTGAGGGAACACAATCAATAGGGGTTTCAGCCAATGGCATAGAGATTAGATATACCCATCTCCCTCTAAGACAGTGGTTCTTAACCTTCCTAATACCAGGACCCTTTAATACTCGTATGTGGGTGGACTGGCCTGGAGACGGATGGAGGAGCGGTGTCTCAGTTCCTAAGACCATAGGAAATACGTGTTTTCTGATGGTCTTAGGCGACCCCTGTGAAAGGGTCGTTTGACCCTGGAAGGGGTCGCGACCCACAGGTTGAGAACTGCTGCCCTAAGATAACTGGAGAAATCTGGGACGGGTGAAATGTAACCAACCTGGCCTTCACTGTTAAGCTTTGTTAATGTTTTTTGGTCCCTTCTCGCTTAGCTAGATTTTCCTAATTTCTTTTGGACTATACTTCCAACTTAACCCAACTCTCTAAGTTCTCTTAAATATTTAACAAATATTCACCACAAAATAGATACCCCTTTGCCATATGAGTTTGTTACATTATTGAATTTATCTGGGAAGAGTTAGGTGGGTTAGGTGGCTAATAGTCAGTCTTTCCTATTCTGGGGATATAAAGAGTCACTTTTTAAAAAAAATATGTGGCTAACTCTAGCCTAGGAGCAATACAATGTCCTTCAGGTAGGTATCTTCCCTCTCAATACTACTTTATTAAGTGTCTGTAAGACAAAAAGTTGTTAAAAAAATCACAATAGTGGGGGGCTAGGTGTCACCCTGGAGTCTGGAGGACCTGAGTTCAAGTCCAGCCTCAGGCATTTACTAGCCATGTGACCGTGGGCAAGTCACTTAACCCCAATTGCCCTGCCCTCCCCCTCCAAAAAGCAAAAAAAAAAAAAAAAATCACAATAGTCCTGAGCCCCCACTTAGGAAAACCCCTAACATTCAGAGTTGTGGTTCTTCTTCTTAATTTAAATTTTGTGTATTTCCATCTAACTATTGGCATATATATTATAATTATAATAAATAACATTATTATAATAGCAATATATCTATATAATTTGAATACAAATTGAAATATAGGAAATGTTTAGATAAAAGAGTTAAACAGAGTTTATTATAGTGCTAATTACTGGACAAGTATGAGGAAGGGAAACTGGGGGAAAGAAATCCTTTTGGAAACTCCCCCAGTCTTAGGAAAGGTAATTACAAGCAGTAGCTTTAGTCCAAGTCCCCTGTTGAGAGATATTTACAAGCGCCCAATTTCCACCTCAACCTTTCCCTACATTGTCACAATTTACATTGTTTTTCAGTTTCTCCTTTTGTTTGTGCCATGTACAGCATGACTAATTAAGTCCTGGTACCCCCAGGCTTGCTGTCTCCTCCCCCACACCAATCCCCCATGGCAATCCCCCATCTTTCAGAGTTTCCTGGGTGTGACTTAAGTTCACCTTCAAGCTCAGAGATCTTGATAGACCAAATTGCTCTCAGAATTGAAGAGAGAATATTTCTCTCTCTGAATTATAAATCCCAGGTTGCCAGTCAGTTTTTATACAAGAATAAATGAATGAAGGTAAGGTATGAAGAATATTGTGCTTGGTCCTAGGGGACATACACAGTACTTACTCTCCTTGTCAAGTTCACAGCCCAGTAAGATTATAAGACAAAAAACAAGTAGGTTTGACCCAAAAATTATGTGGTAACTGAATTAGAGGACTGCAAAACCAAGTGCTCCATGAGATCCAAGGGGGAATATTGGTGGATTCTGGGAAAGCATTGTGGTATAAATGGAAAAAAGTAATGGACTTGAGTTTGAAACCTGACTCTTCCATAAACTATATTATCTCTGTTAAGTCTGTGAGGGATGACTTGCCGTGAAGTTTTCCCATTCTGAACATTATTATTACATTCTTATTTCCTCTTTATACTTTGTTACTAAGTTCAGTATTGTTTCCCCATATATATATATATATGGAATCATTGTGTATTTCAAGGTAATGTAAGAGCTATTGGGTATTAATCCAATTGATTGGATTAACTATTGAGACCAAATGAGAGGTATTTTTAGTTTGGGGAAAGGAATGGTAGTGTGAGAGGTAGCAAAGGGCTAAGTTCTACAGAACTGCAAGAATTGCTGAAATAAGACTACTAATAAAAAGTACCAGACAGTAGCCTTGGGAAGAGTTGAGGCAGTAGCCTTGGAAAGAAGTCGGGTTCCCAGTTCCCAGAGAACTCCTAGATAATACTAAAAATGAAATAATGTAGAATAAAAGGAGCTGGCAGCAGCGGGTGGATTTGACCAATCAGAAAGCAGACAGCAGCCTTAGGACCCTCAGGCCTAGATAAGGACACATCTAGGTTGGACTGAAGGGGGTTCAGTATTCTGGGGTTGTTACTGTGCTTGCTTAGTGGACCTCATGTATTATGTATGTTATCTAACAAAATTAGAGCCTCATTAGTAATAATTATGGTAATGATTGAGATTGTTTTGCACTGATTGGTTGGTATTAATGAGAAGATCGAGAGCTTGCCTTACCAACCAATAGTAAAGTGGGACAGCTGAGAGGGAGTGGAATTCTCATGTTAGGGCTTTATAATCGCGATTTTTGCCTTCTGTATGGTGCTTTTCCCTTCTGGCCCTCTAATCTCTCATAAGATTATAATAAACTCCTTTCTACTTTCTACCTTAAGAAGCCTCTGAGTTTAATTTGGGTAAGGGTCTTTACTGTCCCACACAAGTCAGTTCTCTGTAAAATGTAAAATTGTAAAATGAGGAAGGGTTGGTTCAAATTGTTTCCAAAATTTCCTTCTAACAACAGGTAGTTATTAAGCACCAAGACTTTTCTTTCTTTTTAAAAACAAAACAAATCAAAGTTGTAAACATTTAGAATATACAATCAACATTCTTCAATTACTTAGGATAGAAATGTAAAGCATTTCACTGGAGAAAAAGAGGGGAATTAGTCAAAGGAGAAAAGGGGAGTATTTGGAATGAAAGCAATAGGATTTATTATCAGAATAAAAAAAACAAGAGGAAACTCAAGGATGGGAGACAAGGAGATGAGATCAGAGAACTTTACAGTTGTGAAAGCAGGCCTTTCAGAAAACAACATCACTTATCCAAGGCAGAAAGAAGCAGTGATGACATACAGTTTGGAGACCTTCTAATATTAGGACCCCCCTGGGAAGTTGGGGGATTCCCACATTGTCAGTCCATTGAGATGTAGTGAAATGATTGTGCCTTCTACTTTTCCTCCATGCAGGCAAATGGTAGTTTGATATCATTATCTCCTGGATTACTACCTTCCCTCAGACTATGATGAGACCACCCAAGGCCTTGAGCCCAGGTAGAAAAAGAGACCCCATTCTTTGTCACCATCAATACCAACTGCTAGGAGTGGTAAAAGCCCTCAGACTGCTGGGTTCTGTTTCTAGCTCACCCCCCAAAGCCTGGGAAGCAACCCATGTGGAGAGGCAACTTGGTAAATGCTTTATTGGGTACTACAGCCCTGTCTCCTCAGCAGCCACAGTAACTAAATGCAGTAATAATAATAATTATAGCTAACATTTAAATAGTACCAGAAGTTTTACAATTCTTATCTTATTCGACCCTCACAACAACCCTTTGAGAGAGGTGCTAGTATTACCCTCATTTTACAGATGAGAAAAATGAGGCAAAGAGAGGTTAAATGACTTGCCCAGGGTCACACAGCAAGTAAGTATCAAACCACTACCCAACCTAAAGACCTGGGAAGAAAGTTTTTATTACCAAAGTCCTTGGACCATCCAATGTTTAACAGCAGAAATAGGAAACAGGATTTTATCAGTGGAAATTGTTTTAAAGAAGATGCATTACTGTCTGCTTTGTCACTATACCCTAAGGGCCAGGAGACTTTTCCATCCAACATAAATCTGGGACCTATATATGTTGTTTTCCTATTAGAATGAAAATTTCTTGACAGGAAGGATTATCTTGTTTTTCTGTTCGTATCCCCAGCTCTGTGCACATTGTTAGATACTTAACAATTTTTTTTTTCAATTATTCATTCATGTCTAGCACAACTCAGATATTTGTAGACTAGAGGTCCAATGCTCTCTTTTGGAGATCAGAACAAAAGTCACTTTCCCTGGTTGTTCCAAAGGAGATGGTAATACCTTACGCTCACCAGCTTTGCTCCTTCCCTTCCACAAAACCCCTCATATGGAAAAACAATTTAGAAAAGTGAGCAAACCTATTTACCTAAGCAAATAGTACCAACAAAATGAGGAGATTGTATAAATTAGAGTAGATGAAAGAACATATGAGAGTAAACGAGCTCTCCAGAAGGGAAATGTAATTTTAGCTCAACCAAAGAGAGAACACTCTCTGGCAAGTCTGCTCATAGCAGTCACTGGAGGTGTGGGAGGACTAGGAATCAAAAGACATCTTGAAGGGACCCAAGTTCCCCACACATCTGTGTCTCTGGAGAGGTTTTATGTACATCATTACAGTGTTTCCATCTTACCTCTCATCTCTCTCTCTCTGAAACTCTTCTTTTGAAGTTTCTGTACCTTATGCAGTATCCTGGATAAAGGGACTCTCAGTTTCAATCAGAAATCATCTCTCCACATATACAACACTCAGCATCACAGGGCCATCCTTCAGGAAACAACCCAGGCTTGAGGCAGGAGTGGATTATCATAAAGATACAACTTCTGGTTCTTTTCACTTTGCTCTGTATCAAGTCATACAAGTCTTTCCAGGTTTCTCTGAATCTGTCTCTTTCATAATTTCTTAGGGAAGCAAGGAAAAAAAAACATTAAGCCCCTGCTATGTGCTAGGCACTATGCTAAGTGCTTTATAAATATTATCTCATTTAATCCTCACGACAATCCTGGGAGATAGTTGCTATTGTTGTCCCTATTTTACAGTTGAAGAAACTGAGGCAGACAGTGTTCAAATGACTTACCCAGGGTCACAGAGCTAGTAAGTGTCTGAAGTTAAATTTTAATTCAGGTTTTCCCTACTCCAAGTCCAGTACTCTATCTATTATGTGAGCTAGCTGACTATTATGGAGTAATAACATTCCATTACATTCATGTACCATAATTTGCTCAACCATCCACCATTTAATGGTTACCCACATTGTTTGCAATTGTATGTCATAGTAAAGAGTGGGACTATCTATATCTATATATGTGCTTTATATATCAATATCTATGTCTATATCTGTATCTATATCTATCTATCTGTCTATCTATCTATCTATCTATCTATCTATCTATCTATCTATCTATCTGTGCTTTCCCCCTATCTTTTTTAGTTCTAAAATTCATAGCTCCATCTGCATTGTATTCATGACCCTATCTTCCCATTTTGGAGCGCCACATTTCAGTTTTTTTGCAATTCAATTTTATTGTATTTTAGGTCCAAATTCTCTCCTTCCCTTACCCCTCCCCAATCCATTGAGAAGACAAGAAATACAAAGTACATTACAAATATAAAATTACGCAAACAAATTTTTGAATATCATGTTCTAAAAACATAGTACTTCTAACAGCTATTATTTTCTACTTTTGTCAGCTTTGACATCTGATAAGTTTAAAGTAGAACCTCAGAGTAGTTTTAATTTGCATCTCTTATTATTAGTGATGAGGAGTATCTTTTCACATTGTTGGTAGCTTAAATTTATTTACTTGAAAACTGCCTATTTATATTCCTTGGTCATTTACTTCTTGGGGAATAGCTCCTGTTGTTATATGTATATATGTATACATTCCCTACCAAGCCTTTATCAGAGAAATTTTTTGCAAAGATCTTTTCTCAGGTAACTATTTCTATTCTAAATTTAATGGTTTTGTTTGTACAAAATTGTTAACAATTTAGGTAATATCTTGTGATCATATTGTCTGGAATAAAAAAAAAAGATCCATAAATCACTTGGAGACAGCTCAAGGTGAATAGAGAAAGGTCTGTTTATTAGAATCTTTCAAGAAGCAGGCAGTCCAACCACTGAACAAAAAGTTCCAGGGTGGGGAGGGCCAAGGGCCCCATGGCAGAAGGGTTAATTTATGCTAGCCAGGTGGGGGGGGTGGAGTTTGGGAGGGGTTAGGGAGGAGTTGGGGCTTAAAGGGACATGCACTTTCTACATTCACTGCACAGGCATTTTGCTCATAATTCACTGGGAAAAATTTGGAGGGGGGCGAGTGAGGGGGTGTGATTTTTGCTTTGACACATCACTAGGTAACTTTTGGTCAAGGATGAATGACATAAGTCCAATATGGCAGTTGGGAGGATAGGCTTGATGTGCCAAGGTTGGAAGCTAGACTGATTAAGGGTTTCAAGAGGTCCCATCTTGGGAGTGAGTCATCTTCTGATAATACTTTTCAAGGTTCCTAAGCAGCTGGCCACTAAGAACAAAGGAACTATGCATTTCTCTAAGAATACTTGGGTGATTGATTCATGGGAAACTATCTAACAGACCTACAGCTAGCTTGGGAAAAGATTTTGAGGCTAAGCACAGGGGAGAAGCAGAATTAATGCCTTTATGGCTGAAGGAAAGTGTGACTTTTACAGCTCAATTGGACAGGCTTATTACAAACTGACATAGGTGCCTCAACACAAGTGAGATTTTACAAAGTGAGGCTACAAGAAAGCATCCCAGATCTTATCATTCCCCCTTAACGGATAAGACGCAAATTCATTTGGGGACAAGGGACGAAGTTCTCAGCTTCCCAAGCTGCTTCATGCTGAAAAAGGTTGCCGTGCTGTTCCTGTCCAAATTGGGGGGGGGGGG
>CM053586.1:283093842-283110701 GCA_028646515.1 Pseudochirops corinnae | reverse complement strand
CAAAAACAAAATGGCTGAACCAGTTCATGGCTCTATCAGCAGTACATTCATGTGCTGTGTGTTAAGCTTTATTGTAATCAGTAGTTAGGTGGCAGCTAGGTGACATAGGAAGACATGAGTTCTAATCCTCGTGCAGACACACTGGCTCTCTGACTGGGCAAATAACCTCTCCGTGTCTCAGTTTCCTCCTGTATAAAATGGAAATGATAGTCACCTGCCTCACAGGACAGGGTTATTGTGACGATCAAATGAGTTTATATATGTAAAGCACTTCACAAACTTTAATGAACAATATACGTGCTAGCTCTTATTAATCTTATCTAATAAAGAACTTTTCCTTTAGCTTGTGCTCTTGGATTTATCAAAAGCTAGTTCCATTTGTTTGTAGGTTGTGTTTATTGGGCCTATTCTACTGATGTACTTTTCCATTTTTTAATCCAGGGGTAGATAATTTTGTTAATTGATGCTTTGTAGTGTAAGATGAAATCTGGTGCTGTTTAATTTCTCTCCTACTTTTTTCTTTATTTCCTTGGATATTCTTAATCTTTTATTCCTCCAAATAATTTTTAAAAGATTGTGTAATTACTTTGGTAATTTGATTAATAAAACACTAAATCTGTAGAGCCCTTCAGATAGTGTTGCAATTTTTATCATATTGGAGTGTTTAATGTGTTTGCATTCCAAAGACTTTGCCCAGTTCTGGGTTGCTTAAATGGAGTGCTTGGAAATCAGTTCTGTGCAAACTCCCCTCCTCCCTCCACCCCTAGACTTAACCTCAACATTCAATACACATTTTTCTGGTGTGTGAGACATTTCCACCTTTATATTCCAGTACTTCCTTTCTTGTTACTGATAGTTAGTTTTGCATGATTTTGACCAGAGTTCCTTAATGTAGAGGTTGTTTTTTAGACCACTTGGAATCTTTTCTTTGCCCTATCAGTTCTTGAGAGTAACAATCACTTTTTTTTTGATGATGGCTTATGGAGTGTATTGATTATTAATCTCTTTTTTTCTCTTCTCCCAATATTACCACTCCCTCCCCCCAAGTCTGAAGGTATTTCCAATTTGATGTAATTGCCTTCCAAAAGGACTAGATTTTGAGCAAGCTTTTTTATACCACTTCCTAAATTGTAACTCGTTTCTATCTTTGAGAATCTAAACACCATGGTAGCTCTGTTGGTCTATCGAAGTCTTATGTTTAGTAGAAAGTTCTTTACTACAAATAACAGTAAAAATAAATCAGATGCTTTATAATTATAATGATAAAACTTTGACCCAGAGAAGAGTTGGGAAAAGAACTCTCTCCATTCATTTCAGGGGTGGGGGGGTCTATGGCAGGGAATATTGAATGTACTGACAGACAAGGCCTGTGTGTTAGTTTTGAACTGATGTATTTTTTTCTTCTTTTAAAATTTTTGTTATAAGGTAGAGTTTGGTTGAAAGAGTTACAGATGTATTTCAGGAGGAATGTGATCAAAACAAAATAATTCAATTACAGAAGGGAGGAAAAAAGCCAACACTTTTAGCACCATTCCTAAACTTTCAGTTTCTGCACCAGTGTTGGTTTACAGCAGTGGCACTCAGCCTTTCAAATATAAGTGCTCTTTTTGGTTAAACAATTTTGTGGGCCTTGTTTCCCCCACATGACAGTTACATGCCTGAATGAGTAGTGTGCTGGAACTAAGTAGAAATCAAAGTAACAGTGTTAGGTCTAAAGGGCTATTGCAGATCCTTTGAATAACTTGGGGACTGTAGCCTCTGTGTTGGGATCCACCATCCTAAGATTTTTCTGTTTGCTGTTTGAGTCTTAATGGGAAGATTAAAAGGACAAGATTGGTTGAAGGTTGCTGAGAAGATCTTGTTCTTTTTATTTAGTCAGTACATCAGTAAGCATCAGTTAAGCTTCAGTTATGTGCCAGTCATTGTGCTAGGCACTGGGCATATGAAATAGGCCTGTCTTCAAGGAAATTACTTTCTCTTTGGTGAGAAAACACTTCTTGGGCATTCAGGTCAACAGGAAACTGACTAAGAAGTACTTCGGGTCATACCTGTTCAAATTAATATTAGCGCATCAACACTTAATGGTTACCTAGAATCTCCTGTCAATGCACTTAATGCAAAGTGCATTGAGGCAACAGAATAAAGCTAGGAGCCCTGATTTATATCACTATACTTGTGTTTTAGTTTCAGTTCTATCATCTGCTTATTGTATTAAAATAATAACTGGCATTTGTATGTCACTTTAAAGTTTGTAAAATGCTGTGGACATAGAATCTCATTTGAACCTCATGACAAACAATGCTGAAAGGTACAACAGGTGGTATTATGACTATTTTCTGAATGAGGAGCATACTTGGAGAGATGAAGGGATTTGTTCACCATCACACAGCTTGGTCTGTGCAGGAGATGAAGTAAGACTTTTGTGACTCACAAAACCACCTCTCTTTGTCCAAGGCCACCTCTGTGTCTAGAAAACCATATTGCTTTTCCTTGGGCAAGTGAGGACATTGCTTTGGACCTCAGTTCCTATTCTTTACAATAAGGTTAGGTTATTACTGCTTGACCTACCTAATTCAGAGGATTGTCGTCAGAATCAAAGTAATTGAGGAGAAAGTATTTTGAAAAGTATAAATGTCCATAAACAATATTATTAGAGAAGCCTGCTCTCTGTTCTGGGCAAGTTCTTCTCAGAGTTTGACACGTGAGGTTGGGTCTTGTTGCTGAGTGTCTTCCTCCTTTCTCTCCTTGCTCAGGTTACTTAGTAACCGTGTATATTGGTACTCTGGGGCATGTCTCTTGGAAAAAGGCACATAGTAGCATCGCTCACCCAATGTAATGAGAGTAGCTTTAGGGGATCGTGCAGATGTCCAACAAATAATGAGGTGGTTATTGATAGTTCCCTTAGGCTCTGCTAAATAAGTTTGAGAGGTGTATGGTCATAAATGATTTATATGTACTTTACTCTGCTGATGACTGAATTGTGATAGGAGCAAAATTCTAATTGACTGAGAACATAAATGGACTCAATTAATGAAGCATTGTTGCTGCTATTTTTTTGTTTTTTTGCCTGATACTTGGGCAAATAGCTTACTTTTTAGTTGCTTTAATTTTGTGATACTGATCTGTAAACTTAAACTAGGTCTGTAGAATAAAGCAGCACTAAGTTTAAATGAATGGTGAGAGTATAGGTTATATTTCACTTGTCATTTTAAAATATTTTATTGATACTCTTTAAAAACATTGCTTTCAACTAACCAGTATCTCCCTTGCCTGTTATAGAAAGTACCAAAAAGTTCAGTTAAGCGAGATGAATCAATACACTAACCACGTCACATAAACCTCATTCTGTAAGAGGCGTTTGTCATTTCTCCCAAGTCAAGAATTTTTAGAATTATTTTTTGGTGATAACTTTTTGATCATAGTTAATGTACTTGTTTATTTCCATTTTGTTACTCAGATGAAATGATGCAAAATACACTGAATTTTTAAGTAATTGAATGCTGAACTTAAGTATACTTATCTGCTACAGGTTATTTTTTGTGGATTGAAAGGAATGCTGTTTATTTTATTTATTTTTTTTGTAGTTTAATTATTTGTTTATTTTAAAGTAATCTCTGTATATTTGGGATATATTTTGTCTAGGCTTCAAGACTGAGATTGAGAAGAGAGAAAACCTTCTAAGGTTTCCTTGTATATGGACCCCTTTATTTGGAAAATTACTGAACTTGTCAGATTGGCGGAAGGTCATCTGCATAAGATTCTAACCTTCAGACTTCTTTAAGTCTGTAGTGTTTCCTCTTCTGTAGTCTTCTCTCTTTTTTTCATTTTATTCAGCTGTTGTATAATGAGGGTGCTGGATGAGATGATGTTCCTTCTAAGTGCTGTGATTCTAGCTGACCCAAATAAGTTGATAAGATGGAGAAAAAAACTCCATAATATACATTTAGGCAAAAAACCACTAGAAAACAGTTTTTATTGATTTAGATTAAACAAATTCTAAATATTAGAGAAATAGAGGTCCAAAGATGGTCAGAGTTGCCTGTGCCCATATTAGAAATTTGAAAATTTCTAATACAAGACATTTTGGGGGGATAATTTATAATTTCCAATAAATAAAATTCCACACTTGGGGTTAAGTAATAGTTCAAGATTTAGATAAAAGTCCCAGAAAAAGAGTAACTTAATGTGTTGGTGGATCCTGAATAATTTTTGTAAAATTATTCTGTCTCTTTGGCTACTCCCTCTGAGTGAGGACTCCTTTGTCTGGGGTTCTGGAACTTGTTTCTTAAAATACTTTGACAGCTTTATTTCATTGTAGTTGATTTATTTTGTAGCCATATATATTTTGTGCTTTTAAGAACATTACTCTGAGAAGGGGTGTGTAGGTTTCACTAGCCTGCCAAAGAGAAACACAAAAAAAGGAGACCTGCTCTGAGGATTCTCACTTCTACCTGCGTAGAAGTAAACAGAAGAGACTTCCTTCTCCTGGTCCAAAGATTATTTTAAATTTTCAGTAAGGGTGGATTAGAAACTAGTTAGGCCTTTGGTAAGAAAGATGTAAAAAGATTTCAGTGTAGGGCTATTTCATATGATAAACGTTTCTTATGCAGATTAGTCCAAAGGCGAGGATGACTAGGAATGTGCTTTCTTAATCTTTCTAAAAGATGGAATATGGTGTTAAATCTGTATCCCAAAGAGATCCAAAAAAGGGGAAAAAAGACCTAGTTGTACAAAGATATCTATAGGAGCTCTTTTTCTGGTGGCTAAAGAATTGGGAATCGAGGAGGATACCTATCAATTGGGGAATGGCTGAACAGGTTATGGGACATGATTGTGATGGGATATTATTGTGCCATAAGAAAGGACAAGCAGGATCATTTCAGAAGAACCTGGAAAGTGTATGTAAAGTGAAGAACCAAGAAAACTGTTGTATATGGTAGTAGCAGTAGTATACAATGAAGAAATGTGAATGACTTAGCTGTTCTTTGAAATACAATGATCCAAGACAGTCTCAAAGGACTAATGAGGAGGCACATATTTAGGTATATTCAGAGCAAATACCAGGTGACCGTGGGGGGTCGGAGAAGGCACCAGGAGCTGGTGGGACAGGGAAGACCCCCTATAGAAGATAACAGTGGAGCTGAGGCTTGATTCTAAGAGGCAGAGATGAAGGGGAACAATTTCCCAGGCCCCAGGGTTTGCCTCTGTGGAGGCAGAGGGCAATGTGGAAGGAATGGCAAGAGTGCGTAGAGGGGAGTTACTCATGATAGGGATGGAAACGGGGTGGTGTCAGGGTAGGAAGGTATTTAAATATCTGTTAAGCCACTACTGAGTGCAAAGTACTATGCTAGGTACAGGCGACACAAAGAGAAAAATGAAACCATCCTTGCCCTCATGGAACTCTCATTTTATTGTAGCTAGTACCAATCATAACCTGATATCCTGAGGTTTTATTTTACTGTAACACTGAGGTCCTCAAAAATATTGATGTTGACATTCCTCAAAAGGTATCCCTTATCTCCCATAAAAATGAATGTCGAGTTGTAGGTAGTAGCTGAACAGATGTTGTTTTGCTGTTTTATCCCCTTGCAGGTCATGCATTATCTAGGCCAGTATATAATGGTGAAGCAGCTTTATGATCAGCAGGAACAGCACATGGTATATTGTGGTGGAGATCTTCTAGGAGAGCTGCTAGGACTTCAAAGCTTCTCTGTGAAAGATCCAAGGTAAGACGATTCAAGATTTGCCTCTTAGGATTTGTTCATAGCCCTGTGTAATATGTGGATCTGTGTCCATGAGCCAGCAGGAGTTGAGAAGTCCAATTTTTTCTCCCTGTGTAGTAACATCTGCCCCTTCTGAATCCATCTTATCTTAGATTCGTAATGAGAATTTGCTTAATTAAAATTTAAAACTAGAAGTCAAGAACTGATTTTTCCATTAAATAATCTTTATTTAGGTTGGCAAGCTACAGGAATAGGAACTATTAATTTCTCTCTTACAGATCTGTTTCTTCATCAATTAAATAGGAATAATGATGCAGCACCTCCCTGCCTCAAATGGAGCCATAGAAATAGTAACATTTGTTAAAAAAAGCACTTTGAGAGTTCTACAGAAATCTGAGTAACAATATATTTTTTCTGTGTTTAATTTTTTCCTTCATCTCTTAACAGCCCCCTTTATGACATGCTAAGAAAGAACCTGGTTACTGCAACTGTTACAGGTATGTCCATCCTCTTTTGTCAGAATGTATTCACACACACACACACACACACACACACATAATTTTACATATATATATTATATACACACACACACACACACACACTTAGTACCACAGTGATTTGATTAGGGTAAGTAATTGGAAAGGAGGAATATGGATTAAATCATATGGGAATGATTAGAAGGGATATATCACTTTTAAAAATGTTATTGACATGTATTCAAGCGCCAGTTTGTTTAACTTTTTTCTTGATTATGATGTATTAACTCTTTCAGTGTAGTTGATAAAGTATTTGCAGGAAATTGTGTGAGAGTGTGTGTGTGTGTGTGTGTGTGTGTGTCTGTCTGTCTGTCTGTCTGTCTGTCTTGAATATATTTGTCAAGAAAATGGGTGAGGTCCTAGGGTTGAGTGAGTGAATCAAACATAATTAAGAACTGGGTCCCTGTATTTTATCATTTCTAGGAATGTAAAATTTGCAAAACGTTTTGTAAAGCCTCTACTCTTAGATTTCCACTTATTTGTTTGAGCTGGTTTCAAATTAGGAAAGTCTGAAGATTTTTGAAACTTTGTCCTCTTAAATCTACCCCAGTTGTTTAGTTTATCCCTGAAATTTTGTTTTGTTTTGATAGTTTTATAGCAATAAATAAATTGGTGGTCATCCATCCCTAATAATTGTGCATGCTTAGAAATAAGTGAACATACTTTGAACTCTTTCAAATCTAAATGTCTGAATTTTAGTTCTTAAATTCTGCAGATAAACTTTGGGGTCCTCTTGGACTCACTGGGACATTTCTAAGTAGGAAGGCCTTGTAAATGAAATGGCCACATTCCTGAAATTTAATTACTTGTGCAGCAGTTCAATTTCTCTAGCTGTAGAATCTATATTTCTTTCAGCACAAAAGGAGGGAAACATAGCAATAAATTGCTGGTATTTCAGTAGATACCCAGGAAATCAATAAACTTTGTGTCTAATAATTGAATTATAACCATATAGGACATATATATATATATATATATATATATATATATATATAAAATATGTATTTATCTATGCATAAACATACATAGAGCTGTGTTTAAAATCCTTCTGTTTTTTTTTTAACTTCATTTGTTATTTCAAACTAATTTTGCAGGAGTTAGCTTGCCACAAATGCTATCAATACATAATCTTTTCTGGTGACAGACTTTGCCCCCAAATATTTTTGTGATTGCCCTTCCAATAGCAGTTGCACTTTTGTGAGTGAACATTTCTTTGACTATTTTTGTTAACTTAAATGGATTGAATATTGCATTTTCCATTAGTAAAGGAAATGAAAGGAAATATCTTTCTTCCTTCCTTTACCTCCACAGCTCTTGTGAAGCACATTTCACCTCCTGGGATATATATACCTTTTGATTGAAGGGGATAGTATTATTTTAAAGAAATTTGTTCCATTAAAACATCTGTGTGTTTGAGTAGGATAATAAAGGGAAACAGGTGTAGCAGATCTGGATGTTTATTTCATACTTGCACTCTTTGCATTGTTAGTTACCCTAGAGGTGATTTCTACTTTGTTTTGTTTTACCAATTGCTTTAATAGAAAATAAGTAGCTGTTTTGGAGTTACACATTACAGTAACTGTCTAACTAGCTCTTTATCTTTGTGATATCCTAACTTGAACTTTTTGTTAAAGGACAGTATATATTAGCAAAGCTTTTCTCAAAAGAAACAGTAATGTATTCTAACCCCTTCATCTTCTATCTTTAAACATTTTTTTAACTACAAAGCATATCTCTTTACTTATAAAAAAAATTAACAGAACTATAGCAGTTTTGGAGAGTTCTGTTTGGAGAGTAACAACAGTTCTGTATTGTCAACTGAGTTAAGATTGAAAGGTCTTCAGTCTTTCTTTGGCAGTCCTTAAATAAGTGAGGTTGTCAGTGATTGTGTCATGAGTGGAATTAAAGAGGATAGATATGACCATGCTAAGAGCCATTTTCCTTGTAACTCAGATGTGTGTGTGTATATATATATATATATATATATATATATTTATATATATATATGTGTGTGTGTGTGTGTGTGTCTGTATAACAAGTACTCCTAGAGCTGGTAGTGGCCACAGAGGCCATTTAGTCCAGTCCCCTTCATTTTACAGGTGAGGATATAGAATGATTTGCCCAAGATTAATATAGTAGTAATAGGTGAGATCTTAACCTAGGGCCTTTGACTTCAGAACCAGTGTTATTTCCTTGATGATTCTTTCCCTTGCTGCTTATTTTCCTTAGGCTTTATTTCTCTCTCCTTTTGTGCTTGCAAGATTTCCAAGTGTTGGAGTCTTTGAAATGCATTTTTCCTTTGGAATGATTTAGTTCCCAAATGGTAGTCTCACTAAGATTATCATAATTTGTTCACCTTGATAAAGTCTTTCATCTGCTTACTCTGCCATTTTTTTTGGATCATACCTAGTGACCAGAATAATTAATGTTGTATTTTAGGCACCTGCAGTCTTACATCAAGTCATTAGCCCTGTCTAATGTAGTTGTCAAATAACCAGCTGATACTCATAGTATCATTGGTACTAGATTGGATAAGTATGCTTATTTGTAATGAAGGAAGAGTAGAGATTTCTGTTTTAAAGAGTTCTCTTTCTGGTTGTAGCCATGTTTTCAAAATTTCTTACAGAAATTTGGAAACTTATTGTAGAAGAACACTTGTAGCCATCTTGCTTAAGTAAAGCATCTCCTCTTCCTTCCCCTCTCCCCTTCTCCCCCAATTTTACTTTGTCACTTAATTTTTAACCAGGCCTATCTTGACTTTTTAACCAGGCCTATCTTGACTGAGCTTTCTTATCTTTGATTCCTCTCTCCCTGCTAACGAAAGCATTATGCAGTCATCATGGAGGCCTAGGCTTGTACTGGCCAAGTCTGGCTCCAGGAATGCTTGCTGAGGTCCTTTTTGTGTGGAAAGAATGGTTATTACCAGGGAAGGTTTTTTTTCCTTTTGTTTTACTTGCCATCTAGATGCTGCACAGAATCTCACTCTCGCACAGGATCAGAGTATGGATATTCCGAGCCAAGATCAACTGAAGGTAAAATCACCAACCGGTGACTTCTTTTGTTGTACAGAGTGGCCCCTTCTCTGTACCTCTGGATCTTAGGCTCCCAAAACCTTTCTTTCTTGTAGTCAAACGTGACAGATAAAGTTCTTGGGAGTCTACAGACCAAGGACAGAGTGAACCTTCTCTGTTCTGCCCATATAACAGAGTTCCAGTCTCTGAGTCTTTCTTGGGATGTAGCACTTCTTATCTTTATTCCTTCCAGTTTACACTTTCTTTTGAGTTTGTGTATGTGTGTATGCGCATGTGTTTTGAGCAAGCTGCTTTACTGGAATTGAAACATCTTAATGTGCAAGTAAGGACTAATCAGGCAGTTTCGTGTAGTTTTCCCCAAAACTACAGAAACTGTTCCTATAATCTTGATTTTATGTTTATTGAACCAATCTCCTAGGAGACGCTTCCTTTATTTAGTAGTAGGCTAGAGGGAGGCCAGGTGCTGACAGATTGTTCAAAATGACAGTTTTTGGCCTCTTGTTCAGCTGAGATTTTCCTCAGGTTTGGGACTTCCCAGCTCCATTCATCGTGGGGTTAGGGAAGTTGAACTGACTTTCTGAATTTAAATGAGTGTTTACTTCACTGTTCACTTTCTTGTGCATAACCCATTGTGTTGCACTTTTACTGGTGACTCAGAATGGAACTGCTACATCCCCTTGGCCCAGTCTAGTCTACCACACTCATTGGATGGTTTTCTCCTTCCTTCCATTTAGCAAGGTGCAGAGGGAAGTTCTAGCCCCGGGAATGGACCTGAAGAAAGTGATGCTCCTGCTTTGTCTACCTCACAGCGCAAATCCAGAAATCCAAGATCAGGTAAAGTTTGAATTAAAACAGTGGATACTTTTGTTGTGGGCTGTAAAAATGACCCTCTGATGAAATCCTCCTCCAGTGCGTTATTGTACTGTCATGGTGTGACTGTGGGCTCTGGAAGGCTACATTAGCAGGAAGTTTTGGCAGATACTGCCAAACTGGGAAGATTTTGAATGTGTAACTCTTGCCAGACTGGGTTTCTTGTACAGAGACTGAACTAGATAAGTCTTGAAAAGATTTGCCACTAGTTTGGCAACAAGGTGAGTAATTTTTCAACCATAACGATTCTTAAAGACCATTTACTAAGTCACAGAGTGGTTGTAATTTCCTTCATTGAAGGGTGTATCTTTTCTGACGACAACCTGGGTTCTTGTATTATTCAAGTAGAAGAACTAAACTAATTCTCTATAATATAGACATTTACTGTAATGAATTAATACTGTTCTAGAAGCTCTCATCTGAGTTTCTAAGTGCTTTATTAATTAATATAGTATTCCCAGAACACCCAAGTCAAAATGGGTATGCCATATCATCTCCTTGTTATTCCTCGAAACAACATTCTTTTTAAACTTCTTTTATAGCCATAGATCCAGTTGTGTTTTTCAAAAGAGGTTAGGGTATTTCTTATCAGTTACTTTTAAATTGAATTTTTTCCTAGGGCTTTGGGATAATGAGAGAAGAAATGTCATTATGCACATAGCAGTTTCCCACTCACCCATAAGTTACCAAGTGAATTTTCCCTCTTT
Organism: Pseudochirops corinnae; assembly: GCA_028646515.1. Lineage (NCBI taxonomy): Eukaryota > Metazoa > Chordata > Mammalia > Diprotodontia > Pseudocheiridae > Pseudochirops > Pseudochirops corinnae. The sequence continues at coordinate 283,099,833 of CM053586.1, read as the reverse complement.
ATGTGCCCTAAGACTCTGCAGCTATTTCGCTTGAAATCAACTGTCTGTACTCTTTCCCTGTATTTGATCAGGTTAGAATTTCCCTTGCCTGATGGAGGGGAAAGTCAGTTTTCAGGGAGATTAATGGTTATGCAGCTTAACAAGGGTTGGGACTAAGATTTCTATGTTTCTGAGCTTTGGTTATGATAACCAAATAACTTTGCTGTTACATTGTATGTATGGTTGGAAAAACCTAGGTTGAGTTAACTAGAATGTGGGAAACCAATAAAATCTCCTTTATGTTAAATAGTCTTTCAGTCATGATTTTATATGCACAGATTTACAGAATCATAAATATACATGGGAGGGATTTTATAGCATACATGGTTCCTAATCCAGGTACTAGGTCTCATAAATAAATACACACTTGAAGGAAATGGCAGTTGAAAGCCAAATAGTGTTTCACTCATTAAGTAATGTCACCAAAATATTAAAGACTTTCCTGAAACATATTTTGAATATTCAAATTATCAGGATCAGAATTTTTTTTCCTTTGTACAGATTACGTAGAAATATAAACTGAATTGTGTGTAATCCTTGAAATCTTTCAGTCCTATAGTTTTTGGAGTGGTATTTTCAATGTGTTACCTTAAAGCAGTTTATTTTTTTTGTAGAACCTTCATGATGCAAAAACGCTCCAATTAGGATGTTAAAAGTATATTGAAACTTAATTTGGCATCATGCTGTATATCTGGGGATGTTTGTAGTCTCCTCACCTTACGCCCTCTGAGAGTAGGGGCAGGTGGCCTGATAATTGAGGTAGTGCGAGAGAAAAGAATGGTTTATTTTGAGTCTCTCAGAACGTGCCCTTAGAGTACATTGTGAAATTTGCATATGTGAGAAAGATGGGTAATACAGCATAGTTCTAGCAGTTACTTTTGACTTGATACTTATCTTTGACTGCTGTTAGAAATCTCTAAGGAATAGCCAAACTCATAGAGCCATTTTTAGGCCCATTGATACAGTGAACAACATGATTTTTAAGTGTACAGACAGTTCTCATTTTACGTCAATTCACATTACACAGATTTGACTTTATATAAGAAATCGGCATTCCAAAAACCCCCCTAAGAAACATAAGTTAACTTTACTGTACAATACTGTGCTTGTGCTCCATGGCTTCCCCTCGCCAAAAAAAGCAACAACAACAAAACCCTCAAAGGGAAGAACTTCCATGGAACCTGATGGGGTGATGAGAGTTTACCTTGAAACCTCCAGACCAAGAGAGGATACCTTTGCCCTAGTCACCCACATGGCTGGCTCCGGTGTGTCTCTCTTCTGTTTTTTGGGACTTGGGTACTAAGTGCCTGGCCCAGCTCCCATATGTCTACTTCCCCAAGTGTTCTTCCTCTTGGTTCCCCTGCATGTTTGTCACTAGCGCCTACTTGTTCCTCCTTCTGTTCTTGTTTCTCTTCTCCTAGCACCTACATGTTCTTGAACCAGGTGCTGAGTCCTATCCCTCCAAGGGCATGTGGCTTCCTTCCTGCTTTCCTTCCTTCCGAACATCCATTCACATTATATAAAAATTGCTTTATATAGAAATCTGTCTTGATTCTGTAGGAACCTCTTTTTTGGAGTGCCATTGTTTGTTAATAACAGAAATATATATATATATATATATATATATATATATAAAATGTTTCGGAGTTATGGTGCCTTTTCATATATGTAATTATGTGAATATATATGATCTTTTAAAATCTCATAATAACTGAATTTTTATCTTATTTGACATAAAAAAAAAGCTCAGAGAACTTTAATTTACTTAATTTACTTATTTAGTTTACTCATGGTTGCGAAGAAGTAGAGACAAATTTTGAATTCAAATGTTCTGTCACCTCAGTGAATCAGATGTTTTCTCCCCTCCTCCACAGTGGGGGTACTAGTGAAGGCTGAGGAAAAATGTGTGGATGTTATAAGCAGCTTGGGATGTTGGTAAGGGCAGAGGGAAAGAAAGAGCATTGGAAGCGAAAAGTTTTGTTTGGTCTTTTTTTTTTTTTTTTTTTTTCCAAAGGAGGTTATATTAAAGTTTGGAGGAGGGAGAATGTAGAGGAAGGAAAAAAAGAGTTGGGAGTGTTAGGAGTACTGTAAATTGCCTGCCTCTGGCTTAGAGGTTAGAGCCATGAACAGGGAGTTGGAAGCACTACAGTATATTCTTTGCTCCATCCTTAAATTATTAAAGACCTGGAGCAGATCATTTAATAAGTATTTCATTTGAACAGTAGGAAGAATAATTTCTGTTCCTTATCTACTTTGTACAGAAGTTGTGGGGATTTTTAAAGAATGTAGGTTCTTCAGTTTCATGTACATAGATTCATTGTTATTCTCATTTGACTTCTGTAGATGAAGACTTGATAGAAAATTTAACCCCAAGCAAGTCACCTAGGCTAGACCTTGTGTTCGAGGAATGGGATGTGGCTGGTCTGCCTTGGTGGTTCTTAGGAAACTTGAGAAACAACTACACACCTAGAAGTAATGGCTCAACTGACTTACAAACAAATCAGGTAAATGCCTTTCAGATTTGTAGGAGTTGTGCTTTTTCTTGTAATTTCACTGTTGGGTTTTTTTTTCCAAGTGAGAGAACAAAATTTATTTCTCTCTTGCTTTTGACAGGAGCGTGTATTTTTTGTTTTCTGTTGGAGAATACAATAGTCTAAATGCAGAGACACATCACCCTCTTTAGCAAAGTGCTTCTAAAGGGCGCTGGGGAAAGAATAGACACAGGACATTAGAAGATTGATGGAGAAATAAAATACTCCATGGAGAAAACTAGTCATTTATTTGGTTTGTGTAATTAGAATATTTGTGCTCATCTTCCTGTCCTCCAGGAGTTCAGAGAGTGCCAGGGCAGAGGGCTTTTAGGAGCCTTCATTATTTACCTCCCAGTATTCCAAATCACTAAACTTAATTGATCATTAAGGGAATAGAAGAGTGGTTTCCATCTTTGTTTGGTGCCATTTGTGGGAGGGAATTTTTCTCGAGCAAATCTTTGTGATCTTCAACTTTCAAAATCTTCTGAATTGTTATTCTAGTCTTACGGCAGCTGTCTCAGTAGAAGGAACTCATTTAGGGGTTGCTCAATAGGACAAAGTCACCACTGAATTTAGCAAGTGCCTGTCAGTGGGAGAATTTACTACTTCTATTACTTTGGAGAATTCATTGCCCTCATCGTCCTTTTAATATTTCCTTTGGCTAATATAAGGATATAGTAGGCGGTTAATTCATTGAATGAATGATCCGTGTGGAAAGCCAGGTCCTCCTTAAGAGGGAGAAGTTATTTCAGTTAGGTGGCATTGGCTTCTGACTTAATACTCACCCTCACTTTCATCTACTTTCACCTTCTCATTCTTTAGGATATAGATACTGCCATTGTTTCAGATACTACGGATGACTTGTGGTTCTTGAACGAGTCAGGACCAGAGCAGCTAAATGTTGCAGTAAAAGTTGAAGCTACTGATACCGAACAAGGGAGTGAAGGAGGGAAAGAGGCTGACAAAAAGGTTTGTTTTGGATGTCTTGTGTGCACATTTTGTAAATAAGCCTGCTCAAGTCATGGACCATGTCTTAAGCCACTTTGTACCTCCAGTGCCTGGTGTCTTCAATAATAGTAGGTCCTCAGCAAATTGTTGTTGATGATTTACTCACACAATGCCCTCTCATTACATATTTTTCCTTTTTCTTATCTCTCAGAAGATAAGCTTTTAAAAAATTTCATATTTACCCATCTTTATTTTACTATAACCTTCTATAAGCAGGAGAGAAAGCAGTAACTGACTTGTCTTTATTTACCTATTCTTCCCTTCTGTAATTTTCCTTCTGGAAACCTATTCAGGTCATATTACAGAGCATCATCAGGAGGCAGAGTAGACTTTTAAGTAATAAAAGGTACTTTTTTGTAGCAAAGAAATGAACAGCCACAAGGAAACATCCTTGAAAAACAAACATCCCCCAGTTATCCTAAAAGAAAAGATCCAATGAAAATCATATCCCAAATAAACTTGATGTATATGACTCTTATTTCCTTTTAAAAATGATTTTCAAATTGCCCAGATTAACAGAAAAGGAAGTAAAAAACTTAACCCCATCTCAGAAAAAGAAATTGAACAAGCCATGAATGAACTCCCTAGGAAAAAGATCTCCAGGGCCAGATGGATTTACAAGTGAATTCTATCAAACATTTAAAGGACAGTTAATTCCAGTATTTTATAGACTATTTGGGAAAATTGGTGGAGGAGTCCTACCAAATTCTTTTTATTATACAAATATGGTACTGATAACCTAAATTGGGAAGAGCCAAAACAAAGAAAGAAAATTATAGAACAATTTCCCTAATGGATGTAGATGCAAAAATTTTAAGTAAAATATTAGCAAAAAGATTACAGCAACTTATCACAAGAATAATATAGTTTGATCAGGTAGGATTTATTCCAGGAATGCGAGGCTGCTTCAGTATTAGGAAAACTATCAGTATAGTCGATCATATCAACAACAAAACTACTAGAAACCATATGATTATCTCAATAGATGCAGAAAAAGCTTTTGACAAAATAGAACACTCATTCCTGTTAAAAACACTAGAAAGCATATGACTAAATGGAGTCTTCCTTAAAATGATATAAGTAGCATCTATCTAAAACCATCAGCAAGTATTATAAGGGGATAAGCTAGAAGCATTTCCAGTAAGATCAGGGGTGAAACAAGGATATCCACTATTACCCCTGTTATTTAATTTGGTACTAGAAATGTTAGCTGTAGCAATAAGAGAAGAAAAAGAAATTGAAGGAATTAGAATAGGCAAAGAAGAAACCAAGCTATCACTCTGCAGATGATATGATGTTATACTTAGAGAATCCTAGAAAATCAAGTAAAAACTACCTGAAATAATAAATAGCTTTAGCAAAGTTGCAAGATATAAAATAAACCCACATAAATTCTCAGCATTCCTATATATTTCTAATGAAGCCCAACAGCAAGAAACAGAAAGAAAAATGCCATTTATAGTTACTTGTAGACATAAAATATTTGGAAGTCTATCTGCCAAAACAAACCTAGGAAATATATGAACACAATTACAAAACACTTTTCACACAAATCAAGTCAGATCTAAATAATTGGAAAAACATCAGTTGCTTGTGGTTAGACCAAGCTAATATAATAAAAATGACAATTTTGCCTAAATTGATTTACTTATTTAGTGCCATACCAATCAAACTACCAAAAAATTTATTTTATAAAGCTAGAAAAAATAATAACAATCACCTGGAAGAACAAAAGGTCCAGAATATCAAGGGAATTAATGAAAAGAAATACTAGGGAAGGTAGCCTAGACATACCAGATTTTAAACTGTATTCTAAAGCAGTAGTCATCAGAACCACTTGGTACTGGCCGAGAAATAAAGTGATGGATCAGTGGAATAGATTAGGTACGTAAGACACAGTAGTCTATCACTATAGTAACCTACTGTTTGATAAACCTAAAGACTCCAGCTTCTGGGATAAGAACTCACTATTTGACAAAAACTACTGGGAAAACTAGAAAATAGTATGGCAAAAACTGGGAATAGACCAGTATCTAATACCATATACCAAAATAAAGTCTAAATGGGTTCATGATTTAGGTAAAAAGGCTGATACTATAAGCATCTGGTAGAGCAAGGAATAGTTTATCTGTCATATTTGTGGAGAAGGGAAGAATTTATGACTAAATAAGAAATAGCAGTATGAAATGCAAAACGTGTAATTTTTTTTTATTTTTTTTATTTACTCATTTACTTTTAATTTACAAGATTCAATTCCACAATCACTTGAGTTTCAGATTTTCTCCCCTCCCTTCCCCCCCCCCCCCATGGTGGCATGCAATCATGTATAGGATCTGCAGATACTTTCACATTGTACAGTAGTTTGGTCATATAGAAGGGCTGTAACCAATGAGTGATCACTGGGAAAAGAAAA
>CM053586.1:283069403-283093342 GCA_028646515.1 Pseudochirops corinnae | reverse complement strand
ATTAAATTGAAAAGTTTTTGTTACAAACAGTGTAACCAAGGTTAGGAAGGAAGCAGAAAATTGGGGTAGAATTTTTACAACCAGTGTCTCTGATAAAGGCCTCATTTCTAAAATATACAGAGAACTGAGTCAAATTTATAAGAACACCAATCATTCCCCAATTCATAAATGATCAAAGGATATGAACAGGCAGTTTTCAGATGAAGAAATTAAAGATATCTATAATCATGAAAAAAATGCTCTAAGTCACTATTGATTAGAGAAATGCAAATCAAAACAACTCTTAGGTACCACATTTTACTGGTCAGATTGGCTAACATGACAAAACAGGAAAATGATAAATGTTGGAGAAGATGTGGGAAAGTTGGAACACTAATTCATTGTTGGTGGAGCTGTGAGCTGATCCAACCATTCTGGAGAGCAATTTAGAACTATGCCCCAAAGGGCTATAAAAATGTGGATGTACTTTGACCCAGCAATACCACTTTTAGGGCTGTATCCCAAAGACATTGTACAAATGGAAAAAGGACTTGTATGTAGAAAAATATTTATAGCTGCTCATTTTGTGGCGGCGAAGAATTGGAAATCAAGAGGATGCCCATCAATTGGGGAATGGCTGAATAAGTTGTGGAATATGAATATAATGGAATACTATTGTGCTATAAGAAATGAAAAGCAGATGGACTTCATCTGGAGAGACTTACATAAACTGATGTTGAGTGAGGAGAGCAGAACCAGGAGAACATTGTACATAATTATAGATGCATCTCTCTGTGATGATTTACTGTGATAGACTGGGCTCCTTTCAGCAATGCAAGGCTTTAAAACAACTCCAAAGGACTCATGATGGAAAAGGCTATCCACATCCAGAGAAAGAATTATGGAGTCTGAATGCAGATTGAAGCAAACCATTTCCTCTCTCTCTTTCGTTTTGTTTAGTTTCTTTTTCCTTGTTCATTCCATTGATTATAATTATTCTTTACAACTTGACTAATGTTTAATGTGAAGGTATATGTAGAACCTGTATTGGATTGCATGCCACCATGTGGGGGAGAGGGGAGGGGAGTAGAGGGAGGGAGAGAAAATTTGGAACTCAACAATTTGTGGAACTGAATGTTGTAAACTAAAATAAATTTTAAAAAACATTTGAAAAATGATTTTCACAGGAATTCAGTTTTGTGGAAGATAGACATTTGTATATATGCTTGTGTTCTTAGGCTGGTGAGATGCAAAGCTGCAAAAGGATGTAGAGATGCTTAAGATAGGGAGAGAGGATTATCATTGGCAAATGTGGATTAAACATTTGGTTTTGACAGTTGTATGCCTTTTTGGAAAAGTATTCCTGACATGAACATTATGATCTCTGTGAACTCTGAATTGGAGCTGTTCTATTTACTGTATCACAAATTATAACTGTTATTTTTCAGTTGAGTAGAAACTTTTTTAGGTAGGGTCAGGGAGAAGAGCATAATTTTGTTGGCAGAGTGATTTTTTCTTAAAATAATTATAAATAAGAACGATCAAAAACATAAAAAGTAAAGAAATGTATACATATATATATATATCGTATATCTCATAGGCTTATCTGTGCTCCCTTCTGAATTTGTCTCAAGGTCCGTTATTTTTGACTCTTGTCCATATAGTTAGAGACAGTGAGTGTGTGTGCTGTTCAGGTTTGGGAGTAAAGTGAACAGCTCTGAATTTAAGAGTCTTAGCAGACCTGGCATTTTATAATTTTGAATTTCCTTTATCTTTACAAGCTACCATTCCACCTCTCCAAATGCCTTTTCCTTAAACTTTTTCTTTATCCTCACTATAGCCCCTGCTATAGCTTCACTTGCCCTCCTTTCCAGTCTTTACCGTTTAGGTCGCTGGTTCAGCTCTCCTCTCCCCTCTCTTGAATTCACATGTTCTTCTGGCACTCATGTCTTTCCAGGCCCAATCCTGGATTATTCTTCACCATTCCCCACCTTTGTTCTATTATTGTGCCACTTAATGGAGCAAATGGTGCTGCCTGGGTATACTACAAATTAGCTATTTAATCTCAGCTGTACTTTCAGTACAGTTAAGGCGATATTTGTACTTCTTCCTAATTGATCCTCTGTCCCACTTTTCACCGCAGCTGTACCTTCCATTCTCTCAAGCCTCACTGCCATTCTCAGCTGAGAGTCTTCCTCATACTTTACTGGGAAAATTGAGGCTCTTTATCTTGCACTTTTTTCCACCTTTTTTTGGTCTCTAAAATCCTTGGCACAATCCTCATTCTTTTTTTACTCCAATCTCTGTCGAAGAGGTGGCATTGCTCCTCACCACTGAGGCACATAAGTCCATTTCCATGTATCCTCAGTCCTCTCCCCTCCAGCTTCTCTAGCAGAGTACTCCCCTAATCATCCCCTTTCTCTCCAATATTCAGTCTTTACCTATCTTTTGGTTCCTTCTCTGCTGCCTGTAAACATAACCAAGTCTCCTACACTCTTCGAAGAAAAAAAAAACCTCATTAGATCCAGCCATTCTTCTTATTCTCATCTTCCTCCCTTTTGTAGTCTGATTCTTAGAAGTTGGCTTTGCATGTCTTATGTATTACTTCTCTTGTTCACATAATTTCTCAGCTTCTTTCAATCTGGCTTTTTTACCTCATCACTTATGTCAAAATTGTTTTCTCCAAAATTATCAATGATCTCTTTTGGCTGTGGCAAAGGAATCGCTATATCTGGTGGGTCCATCAGTCCTCATTCTTCTTGAACTATTTGTAGTATATAGTGCTTCTGACATTGTCTCCTCCCAGGAACTCTTTTTCGTTCTGTGTTTTGTAACGCTCTTCTCTTCTGTTTTCTCTCCTCTCTCTTCTCATTCCCCTTGGCTGGCTCATCTTAAGACTGTCCAGGGTCCCTTCTCTTTTGTTTCTATACTCTGATTTAGTGAACTCATCACTTCCCAAAATTCATCATCTTCCCCATACAAATGACTTCTCTGTCTAGATATGCAGCACATATTTCTCTCTTGAGCTCCAGGCCACATTACCAAATGCCAAATGACATTTCAGACTGGGTATAAATAGTCCTTTCCAGTTCAGCATGTCCAAAACAGAACATCTCTTTCTCTTCTTCCTGCCCCAATCCCAAAAGACTGTCTTCCATATAACTACTAAATTGGTTCTCCTTAATTATATATCTGAACCTGTCACTCTCCTTAGTGGCCCCCTTGTATCTCAGGATACAATGTAGACTCCTTTCTTGGTATTTATGGTTTTTCAGTCTACCCTTTCAACTTTATTATACATTATCCCTCTGTACTTTTTGCTTACTTATGCATATTATTATATATAATCTCTGGTAGAGCCAAACCAGTCTTTTTATTGTTCTCTTCCATGACACTTCCAGCTCTCATTTTCCTATCTTTAATGGGCTGCCTCTCCTCTGTACATGGAATGTTGTCTCTGACTTTGACCTGTTAGAATCCCTTCCATTCTCTGCTCCACTCTTCTGCTTGATCTCAGCTAATAGTGTTGGCTTCCACATTACTATGTAATTTTTATATGCTTGTATATGTCATTCTAGCCCCCACTTTGCCCTCAATAGAATGCATATTCCTTAAAGCCAGGGACTCTTTCACTTTTGGCTTAGCTCAGTTCCTGGAACATAGAATCTTGTTTGATGCTTGTTGATTGACTGACTGATTACCTGTATCATCTTGGGCAGGCCACTCCATTGTTCTGGGTTTCAGTTTCTTCTTTTGTAAAATAGAAATTGGACCAGGTGACCTGGGATTCTTTCTGCTTCCAAATCTAGATTCTCATTTATGTAAGCTTTAAGATTTGTAAAGCACTTTATATATGTTGTTGCATCTGTTCCTCCCAACAACCCTGGCAGGTAGTCGTTATTATTATCTGTATTTTACAGGTAAGGAAACTAAGCCTGAGAGAGGTTAAGTAACTTACCCAGGGTCACACTGTTAATATGCATCTAAGGCAGGATTTGAAATAATTTCTTCCTGACTCCAAATCCAGCACTCTTATCTGCCTCATCTAACTATCTGCCATCTATCTGCTTCCTTCACCCTCTTCTAAATCTATCATATAAGCCTGCATATTTCTTTCGATTTGATTTTTTTTTAGTGACAGTATTACATTAATTTGCCATAATTTTTAAAAAAACATTCTTTAGTTACTGGGTTTATTTAGTTCTGTTGGATTTTTGCTCTTAAAAACCATACTATAGGGTGGCTAGGTGGCGCAGTGAATAGAGCACTGGTCCTGGAGTTAGGAGGACTTGAGTTCAAATGCGGCTTCAGACACTTAATATTTACTAGCTGTGTGACCTTGGGCAAGTCACTTAACCCCAATTGCCCTCCAGAAAGGAAAAAAAACCCATACTCTAAATATTTTTGTATAGCTAGGTCCTTTTCTCCTTTTTATGAGATGAATCAGAGGTTATGATTACTTTTGTGACTTGCTATTGCCAGGTTACTTTGAGCATCTTTTCATAAGAAAGCCAGAATACCAACGATTTGTTAGTTTTCTATATGAAACGTGAATGAAAGAAAATAACTACTTTAGTTTTTAGATTCTTACCACTTTTTGTAAATACTTCCCCAAAAGTTCAGAGTAAAAGTGGTGGTGTCCTTTGCCATTAGAAACTTCAGGTCATCTGTTAGTGACTGTTAGGATGCCTCTTCCCGTTTCCTATAAAGGGACAGCCGTTTGCTGCCACCCTTCTTGAATGCCCGGGGAATATTTTAGTCCTGTTCACCTGTTGAGCCAATAGGAACTGTTCAGAGCCTCCACTTAGAATCCCGTCCATGTGGTTCCCTTGTTAGTGCTAGTGACGAAAGCAGTATGTGCAGTTTAGATGTCATGCTGTTCTGTGCCACAAGCTAATAATTGTGCTAATCTTGCTAATGAGGTTTTTTTTTTAATTCCCAGTTGATTGAAGTTAGGATATTTGATGACCTTGAGGACTCTCAGTGCTTAAGTGATGACACAGATACGGAAGTTACCTCTGAGGTAGGATACTTTTTATTAAAACATCTACTTGTGAAGCCTGTATTTTCCAAGATACAGTTCCAGCAGTTGATTTTGGTTGAAGAATATACACTGGTATGTCTCTTTTTTTCCTTAATTTCTGCCTGAATACTTATTAGAATCAAGAGGTATTGGTGCTTCTTTAGATATTGTTGGAAATTTTTATTGATTGTTGTGAAAATAAGGGAATGGATTTGATTCCATCATCTTACCTAGTTGTGTATATGGAGGCACCTTGACTTTAGATGGCTGCTTGTCTGTTTCTTTTTTCCTAAAGCCATCTTAGATATGATGCAATCTCTCAATCAGGTATTTCAAACTCACAGAGAACCATTCGTCTTATATACTATCTCTGTATAAATGTGGAGAGAGACTTCTTTATCATATTGTCACTGGGCAGTTCTTGCCTTAGAACAGGTATCACTTAAAATATCAAATGTTCTTCTGATGAGTAGAAGTAGAAGGAAGTAGAATGAACAAGAGGAAAAGTATGTTTTTTTAAAAATGCACAATTATATAGATTTATGAGGAAAGCTACTAATGAAATTTGAAGATGAAATCCTTGGGATGTGTAGGTGATTTCCATCGCCTCTTAATAACCCAGGATCTTATTTAAACCTTGCTTTTCCCTTTTCTGGGTATTGTTTAGACAGTTTCTTTCTCCAAGTACCCTGTACCTCTGAAGATGGGAGGGAAGAGCAGGAATGAGGAGGAAGAGTTATGGAAAAGTAGATTTCACAGCGCTCCAGTTTGCTACTGTATTTGCAGTTTTATAGGACAGTCGAAGAGAGAGTTAGAAAAAAAAAATCAGTAAATAAAGGATATTTAAGATTGCCTGGGAATTTCATTTATCTGATTAGCCCCTTGACTGTTAACACACAGCATTAGCACATGGCCATCTCTAGAGAGTAACGTGAAACCTTTCTGCTCAGTTCTTGACCATTTTGTATAAAAGTTTATCATGGCCATTTATATCCTAATTAAACTAATATTGGAAATTTGGGTTAATGATTTAGAGAGAAAATCTTGCAGAATGTTTCCTTGGTTTGAGTTTCTAAAATTTGACAAATTTTCCCCTTTCTGAGGATTTCATAATCCTTTTGTCTAGCATTTTATAGCTCACTCTCATTTCAACATGAGGCTTCTAAAATTTCTATAGAATTTCTTTGAGGATATGTACAACATAGAGGGTATTCGAAAAGCCACAGTACAGTATGAAGTTATTAAAGGCTTAACCTTTGGTAGACTCTATTAGAAAAGCTCTTAGAAACTGACAGATCCAAATGTGTTGTGCCTTCCTGTCTAAAGAGCATTCTGTCTTAATAGATGGGATTACTTCAGCCTTTAGGTAACTGAATTGTGGTTCTGTAGTAATAGTTGGTTTTGGCCAGAGAATAATTAAGGTAATGGGTCAGCATAAACAAATTACTTATATTAAATACTTTTGACTTGTTCTGGCTCCCCTTAAAGGAAGGCATTTCCGGTTGAATCACCTAGTGCTTCCTGACTGCAATGTGAAAGAAAAAGAGGGAAAATAAAATTAGCTTGCAAAGACCTAGGTCTCTTTTAAGTTTAAGAGTTCTTTGTTATAGAACCTAGCTGTCAGTGCTATTGAAGGAAATAGCATAAATAAATGGATTTTATCATACTAATAATAGCTGTATAAGTGCCAAGCATTGCGCTAAGTGCTGGGCATACAAAAAGAAGCAAAAGACAGTCTCTGCCCTCAAGGAGTTTACAATTACAAGTAGCTTAACATTTCTAGAACACTTACTGTATGCCAGGCATTATGCGAAACACTCTATTATTACTGTCTTATTTGGTCCTCACAACAACCCTGGAAGATAGGTCCTGTTGTTAGTAGCATTTTTATCCCCATTTTACAGATGGGGAAACAAGCAAACAGAGGCTAAGTGCCTTTCCCAGGGTCACACTGGATTTAGTTTAAAGCTGGATTAGACCTCTGGTCTTCCTGACTTCAGGTGGGAAACTACACTATGCTCCTGGCGAGTATTTGTCAAATCTGGGTAGTAATATAAGCTCATTTCCCCACTGACCTTTTAAGAGATGTTAACTAGGTAAGAAGTTTGAGTCTTCTTGTACCTTTACCTCAGGTAATGTTGATTGGACGACACAATACAAAAAGGAGAGGAATGAGTAGTAGACTTACTACCTACAACCTGATTAAACTAAATTATTAAGGTAGCTTTCTTCAGAAAAGCCTTATTACACCTTAATTTAAATCTTGACAATACTCTCAGGCAATGTGTTTCATTCAAGTCTTACTTTGCTACATCAACCTGGTAGAAAGGTGATCCTGGGTTCTTAAAGGCTGTGCAGAGTGGAAGCTGGTGGATCCTGCCAAGCTAAAACACATTCATTATTTGGGTCTGGAGATTGAATAGATATTTGTCTCCTTAGGACAGACCTCCTTATTTCGAGAGGCTCATTACTCAAAGGTGAACCACTATGAAGTGATGGATTTTTCTACCCATAGCAACCCATGAAAATAATAGCAGTGCCCTTAAAGTCACAGCTCCTTATCAGGGATTGTGGAGCGTCTCCTTATCAGCTTGAGGGAATTTGTTTTCTGCTTACTTCTTCTTTTATGTAGAATTGTACTCAAGTGATTAACCTGAAATCTGTTGATTCTGTAGGGTGAATGGCAATGTACCAAGTGCAAGAAGTTTAACTCTCCAAGCAAAAGGTACTGTTTCCGATGTTGGGCACTGAGAAAAGATTGGTATTCAGATTGCCCTAAGTTATCCCATTCCCTTTCTGTGTCCAATATCCCTGCCATGCCAGTGAAGAAAGAAGACCAAGGAATTGATGTCCCTGATTGCCGAAGAACCATCTCTGACCCCCTCGTCCGACCCAAAGAACCATATGAGGTGGAAGAAAAAGCCAAGCTACTGGACTCTTGCAGCTCAGTGGAATTCTTGGATTTGGCACAGAGTTCTGAAAGCCAGGAGACCATTTCAAGCATAGGGGAGCAGTCAGACAACCTTTATGAGCAGAATACAGATACAACAGCTATGGAAAATTGTAAAAATCTCTTTAAGCCATGCAAATTGTGCGAGAAGAGGCCACGGGATGGGAATATCATTCATGGGAGGACCGCTCATTTAGTGGCTTGTTTTCGCTGTGCCAAAAGATTGAAGAAGACCAGGGCTCCATGTCCCATTTGTAAGAAATCAATTCAGATGGTCATCAAAATCTTTGTGGCCTAGTTTTTAGCTCACTCGAATTTTACAGACCTGATAAGCAGCCATGTCAGGGCTCCAAACTTCAGTGGTGAGCATCTGCACTTAAAAAGCATGGTCTTAGCATGTCCCTCTTGTTTGCACACAAACTGGAGTCACCTGGGGTTTGAGCAGGAGGTCTTTGGGACTAGATAGGTTTTCCTGAAGTTTCTCTTTTGAGAACCTTTAAAATGACTAATAGTTCTTCAGAGGTGACTCGGCTGAATGAAAAGTATCAGAATGGCTGCCCTCCTTTCCTTCTCAGGTTGAGGTGGATAGAGAAGGATTTGAGAGGGAGAAGGAGCCTAAAAAAGCATGACACAAATATGAGTGTTCTTTTCTAAGCTGTTAGGGATTTCAAGTTCCTGGAAAAAACTTACTGTTGATAACAGTCTTTGACACCCAAGATGATTAGGAAGAAATTGAAGCTGGCAATTTGAAAATACAAACATTAATCTTAAGATCATTCCCTCAGTTTATTGCAGTCTGGTAGATCTCTTCACTTTGCAGTCATATTGCTAATTTATAAGGACAAGGGCCTTGAGCAAAGCAGAGTAGACACTGATGTTTTTCTTTTCATTGTTTCCTAGACTGATTTGTTATGTTTACTGAACCTGTTACAGAACCTTTGGACTTAGTGCACAAAACTGCATTCCTGAAAGGGCATTGTCATAGATCCCTAGAATAATGATTTCTAAGATCTGGCAGTCCCTATTCTCTCTTTTTTTTTCCTTTTTGGAGGGGGGGACGCTGGACAGTTAGGGTTAAGTGACTTGCCCAAGGTCACATGGCTAATTTTGTGTTAAGTGTTGGAGGCCACATTTGGACTCAGGTCCTCCTGACTTCAGAGCCAGTGCTCTATTCACTGTGCCACCTAGCTGCCCCTAGTCCCTATTCTCAAAGGAGTAGTTTTGTAAAGTTAACAGTTTTTTAGAGAGTGCAAATTAAAAGAATTTAGGAAGGGAAATATATATATATATATATGTATATGTATTTATAGAGTAATGAAAAAACGTATTCAGGAGAGCTTGTAAATTTGAGACAGCAGCGAGAGCAAATGTATGGGTATATGAAAGTCTTAGTATTTTTAGTTTAGTTTTTCGTTCTATGCTACTTTCACCTCCCAGATGTTCAGGTTGTCTTTCGTTTAATTTAGGCTTTGTTTTTCATTTGTCCCTTTTGTGCCGAGTACTGTCCTCAGAAGACCCTAAGATAAACATGAGAACCCAGCCTGATTGCTCTCGGACCCCTCCTTTGAGAACCTGTCACCAGTATCTGTTTTTGATTGTTTTCGTATCCTCACTGCTACCAAAACAGGTTAGGCTGTAGGTGTGGGGGAACTGACACAGTGAGTGGGCTCTTCGTGGAGTCTGGAGGGGGAAAAGGAAGGCCATATTTATACAGACCTCCCTCCCTAGCCTCCCAATCTTCTCTTGCTTTGAGGTGTATGTTCAGAGGCTCATAGATCCGAAGCTGGAATAAACAGCAACCCGTGTGTTCCAAGCCTATAGTTTTACAAACTGTGCTTGACTCTACTCTTGGTGTTGAAAAGATTTTAAAAGTATATGTTGATAGAAATAACTTATTTGCCTGTCTCCCTTTTATTGATTTTTCACCCATTTCTTTTGTGAACACTACAAGTCATCGGATAAGCAGCTGTATCTACATACACACACATTTATGTATATGTATGTGTATATGTGTTTTATAAAAACAAACAGGAAAGGACTTAGAAAAAGTTAGCGATTTCCAAGTTTTGTTCTGAAGAGGTTTCTTGGCTATGTTAACTTCATACTCAGTATACTAAAAAATTTTGTACAAGTATTTCAGGCATATTCTGTCTTTAATACTTTCTCAGAGGGTCAAGTATCCCTATTGGCATCACCATTTCTTAGTAAATTATTTAAAGATTTACATAGCTTTCTATACGTTAAAAGGGCACTAGAAGTTATTCACCTTCACCTCCAACCTAGTGCAAATTTATATAATGTGGAATTAGCTTTGACTCCCCATCCACCTTAACAACTGCAAACTAATAACAGATTTTGTTTTGTATGTAATTGTGTGTGTGTGTGTGTGTGTGTGTGAGTGCATATGTATGAGTATGGGCCCATCCCTTTGCATTTGTACATAAGAGTTGTTTGTGTTATGATATTGTTGTTTTGTTTCTTTTTTTGAGGGAATTACTCCGAATTTGTAACTATTTTTTTGCCACTTTGGTTTGCCTCATCACTCTGGTCACTCTTGATCACTGCAATATTGGTTTCTCAGTGAAGAGTCATTTGTATAAAGCCTGGTGCCCCTTAGTTCATGAATTTTAAGAGCATGTTTGGATGTCATTAACTGTTGCCTCCATGCTTTTTAGTTCAGAAGAAACTTAACTAGCTGATTTTTCTTCTTCTAGTGAGGTCTATACACTCATGGAAGATGCACATGGTTTGGATACTGTGAATCTTTTTTTTTCCATTTAGTTTATTACTTTTTCAAATTTTATTGTGATATTAAGAGTGGTTCATATAAATGAAAATCCAAGCTAAATTTATCAAGAGAATAAATGATAATTTTAAACTGTATATGAAGAACACGAACTACAGACGTGAACTTTTTGCAACTTACGCCTGGAAATGTCCATAGGAATATCATCCCCATTGCCAGAGGGGGAAGACAGATGTTTGCTCATTTCACTGCTGCTAGAAATGCTACCCGCACATGTTATTAGAATTGTCTAGAAGTACCTTTGATTGGAGGTATGCATAATGCTGGTCAGAGAATGAGGGGCAAGCAAGATACAGTTCATCTGGAGTTGGATGGGTAAGGGGAGTCCCAGGAGGGGGAAGTGGTGTTACTGTGACCTCATTTTTCATGAGTGCTGTATACTCGTCTTTCACATGCTAAACCCACCTATTTGCTTTAGTCATTGCTTTGCTCCTGTTATTAGAGCTTCCAGAAGGCATCCTGTTAGTGAGGTGTTCTAATGATGTGAGGAAAGCATTATTGAGAATGCTACTCTCCTACCCCCCCCCTTAGGTTTTTTAAAGAAACTAGCACATTAAGGTCCTGGCTTGTGAATTTAAATGTAGAGGTAGACTTCCTCTACCCCTCTAGTAAGAGGCTTTTTGAGCGACTATAAAATGTCAAACAGCAAAATAATTTTTGAAAGCATACTGATGTATATTTCAGAGTTACCTGAAGTCCAGAATGCGCACTCTCTTGCTGCCTATGTATTGCCGAGTAATTTATTGCTTCTTGAGCGTCTAGAACCATTATTTCCCTGTTCTGGATCGACTATGCAAAAGGCAGTGCCTCAGAAGTACAACATTTCCACAAAGAGCAGGTATTTAATTCTTTGTGTCAACCCTTTCTGGGAAATGAGCACTACTGGTGTTAGATCAGAATCCTCTGCTCCATCCTTGAATTTTTTTCATGTTTGATTTCTGACCAGACTGAAGCCATTGGATTTTTAGGGCAGTGTTTCTGTACTTGAAACCAGTATGCACAAGTCCCCTTTCCACACTCACAACTAGTTTATGTCTATTTAGTACTCTGCAGTTAGTTTTTGGCTTGTAACTGTTGTTGCTGTGAGGGTTTACTCTGGGAACAGGAAAGATGGGACAACAAACTCAGATTGGGTGCCCAGAGGCTGCCTGGGCTTCTTGACTTGAAGAAGCCCTCCCAGCCCATGTGACTGAGCGCTCTGAAACAAGGCTCATCCTGCGAGGGCAAGGCTCTTTCTTGTCCTCTTGTTGGCCCTTTGGGTTAGCTTCCTTTTCAGTAAGAACCAAAGTTTCTCCTTTGCTTTTAATTCCTTTAATAAGCCACTGAAAATTTGGGGGGATCTGAAAAATTCCTTCAGATAAAGTGCCTAAACACTAGTGTGCCTTCTCTTAGTCTGTGGAATTGGTGGGGACATGTGGCAGAGGGGAAGTCAGGTACGAGTGAAGTGGAGAGGGCCTGCAGCCAGGGTGGGTCTGAGTAAGGATGAGGACCCTTGGAAGGGACAGGCTTTGACTTTGGTGTATGGAGAACCTACCTCTGCCAAGGAAGCTGGAGGGAGAGTGAGTGCAAAGAGCACCCTCTTCAAGGCAAAAGGATCTTTGGAAAATCTCTATTACTTAAATGCTCTTTTTCTTTTTATGATCTTAGTACAAACATTTCAGTATAAAGAAATAGTAAAAGGAGGCTGCATGTGAACCCCGTGAACTTGTGTTAGGTGCAATTTTTTAAAGTATAAGTTACATTTCATGCCAAAATAGCAAATTTATGACCTTCTGAACTTTTTTCCCTATATATTTTTAAATATTGATGCTCTTATATGTGTATGTTTTTTGGCAGTTAGCCCTCCCTTGCAGTAAATAAGTATGGTCAAAAAAAGCAACTCAACATGTTATTCATATCTGAAAATATCTCTCTTATTCTGTGCCTCTAGGCTGTCTGCTCTCTGTCAAGAGAGATGCCATAGGATTCTGTCCTGCGTCCCACCACTCAGTTGTTTGACCTTGGGCAAGTCACAACCTCTGAACCTTCATTCCCTCATCTGTAAATAAAGATAATAATACCTGCCCTGCCTACCTCAAGGGTTTTGAGTATTGAATGCTTTAAAGGCTCTAAAGCTTTTCAGTGATGCATTTTATTTGCTACATAATAGGGTATGTTAAGATGGCATTACTCTGATGGCAGACGAGTCTTGGGCAGATGTTTCAGGTACTCGTATCCAGAAAATGGGGCTCATAAACTCACAGGGCTCCTTGTCTGGCAATGAGCTGATTGGGCTAATATTAACTCTCCTGTCCAGGGAGCTCTCACAAGCTCTTGGGGTGTAGCTGCTGCAGAGGACCAAGTTGTTTCTGTCAGGGTAATGGCTTTATGAAAGATTGTGTAGCTTCAGGTAGCAGTTTCCAGCACGTAACTGCCACACCATTATTTGGGAACATGATTTCTCTTGTTCTTTGCACTTGTGTAGTTGGTACTGAAGTCACTGCCAGTGTGCCAATAACTATGCAGCTTTACTTGTTAGATTTTTGCACAAGTGCTGAAGCAAGTATTTTTATTTTAGGTTTGGGTAAAAAGAATTGTTTGCAGTTTCTTGAATAGTTCAATGATGTGTTCAGATATGAGAAAAAAAGTATTTTTGTTCTTAACCTAGTTTTCTTAAGTCTTGTTCTACTGCACCTGTGTATATTTGGCATTTGCAAATATTTAATGCTTTTGAGTAAATACTGAAGTTGTCTTTGCTGTTCATATTAAATAGATCTTTAATTTTGTCCTTGTGATGTCATTATTGGAAAGATAAGTTATTTTACTTGAGTGAAATTTCAGTTTCAGGTAATGACAATCTTTGCATGACTTTGGGGAGAGAAGAGGAGAACATCACAAATGTGTTAGAGGAGTCATCAGTTTCACCAGAAACATCCATAAAATATTAGGTAGTTGAAGTGATGTGCTCTGTCTCCCTTTAGTTTCCTAGTCTTATGGAAAGCAAACTCCAAGAATTCACAGTGGGACTCTTTCCTGCTTTTTTCTCTTATTACTTCCCACTACCCACAGCCCTACAATTTAGGAGGGCAGGAGTAATGCCACCAAAACAAAAGCCCTTGCTCTGGAAAGGGACCTTAGAGGCCTTTGAGTAGGGCAGCCCCTCCCATAGCCCCATTGTACCAATTAGAAAACCGAGGCCCAATGATCTCTTAGGAATTGGCCCAGGATCACTTACTCCACTGGGTGTGAGGTTGGATTTGATCCCACATAATCCCAGCTTCCTGGTCCAATGTGCTATCTACTACTGCTCTCTCTTGCCTTTAAAGGTTATATATAGTAATTAAGCTTAAGCTTTGCTCATCAAATTCATTTTTCCAAAGGGTCATTCAGACACTCAAGTCTTTTTAGTATACTAATATACTAATGGGCCTTTCCCAACTAATAATTCTTTCAACAAACCCTTATTAAGCATCTCCTTTGTAATTTTCCATTGTAACTTTTCAGCTTCACAGTTTCTCTGATGTTCATTTTCATTGATTTTTTTCCCCCTTTGAGGTTGGAACTGATCAACTGTGGAGACAATCTCTTTGCAAACAGACACCTCTGAGGCTCCTTTAGTGACCTCATGCTGTTTATTAGTGTTCTTCAAATAGAGTTCACTAACCCTAGAAATGGCACTTGAGGCAAAAGAGAGACATTAATGGAGTTTCAGAGTGGGAGAAGCTGCAAAGTTCTTTGGACTGCTCACCAAGCTGATTGGATTGAAGAAACTAGAACTTCCCCCAAGCTGCCGTTGCCACTGCCACTGCCCCCCAGGTAGAAGACACTTGAGTGGCAAATCAAAATCCCCACTCTTGGAATCAAATGTGTATTAATTCTAACAAATTGATGTAACAGTTCTTCCACCAGAGGGCACCAGTGGCTCAATTCTTTGAATGACTTCTGGGGAAGACAGTTAACCTAGTCCAAATAGTTCATTTAACCAGCCCATGGTTATTTATTTGTAACACTTCTCAGGTTCCTGCTTGTAGTTAAATGCTCTTATTCCCCACACTTTGAAGAATCTTGTTTGTGAGACCTCCATACTATTCAAGTCCATTTCTTAGTTTATTTCTCCATCTCTAGGCTACTTTGTAATAGCTAATTTAAAATATTAAAAACCTGAATATTTCAGTTCCTTTTCCCCTGGTTTATGCAGATGGGTAGCACTGCTCTACAATTTCCTTTGCTCCCTCTCACACATCCTCCCTCTTGCCAGAAGGGTAGGTGGAAGAAAGAACCTATTTCAGTCAGAACTTGCAATCACTGCAAACACTTACACTATGTTTCATATGAAATTGTCTTTTTTGGGGAACCTGTCATACTAATTGGTAGATGTCTTATAATATGGTTATTCTTTAGAATAGAATCCACTTTCCTTTTTCAAATGGTGGGCAAGTGCTCTCAATGTGGTTGTGAACCCCTTGGTGACGGATTTCTGAGGTCCACTAACTTGTGTTTTAAAAAATATATATTTTAATTATTACTTCAACATCATTGATTTCCTTTGTAATCCCGTGTATTTTCTTTTATGTGTTTAAAAATATTTTGAGAGATTTTAGACTGCCAAAAGAGTTCATGATTGAAACAGTTTGGCCCCAGTGCAAGCACTTCTAAAAGCTTGTGTAACGCATGTGTCATGTGCAAATATCATTAATCTTTGTATCCCCTATAACCTCTTTCAATAAACAAATTTTAAATGAAAATGTTGCATGTATGGTATGTGTGTATATAGTGCCTTCTGATCATTCTCTCTTAATTACTGGGGAGGCAAAGGCAGTTGCTTTCAACATTTTGTACTTGGACATGGTGACCAAGTCAAGAGAAAAGTGAAAGGGAGTTTAGTTCATTAGCTTACATGCAAAAATGTACCTAACTATACTAAAGGCTTTGCAGAAGTTAGTCTGGAAAAGGTGCTGTCCATTAATCAGAAGTCTACCAGTTACCCTACCAACAGTGTAGTTTAGACCCATGTCACCTTTTGCCTGGAGTACTTCAGTACTTTCTAAGTGGTCTTCCTGCTTCCAGTCTCTTCTATCCATTATCTGTTAAACTCGCAACGTGTTTCTAAAGCACAGGTCTGATCCCACCACAGTTTAAAAAGCCTCAGTGGCTCCCAATTAACCTCTAGGATAAGATTAAAAAAAAAAACAACCCATCTTTCCAACTTGTCTTCCCAGACATTGCATGTTATTCTTGATTGAACACGTGTTGAACATTCTGGCCAAACCAGTCTACTTGTTGATCCTTGTATGCAACGTTCTCCTTCCTGTTTATATTTCTTCACCCAGGCTCTCACCCTGTTTTCTTAGCCATGTTTAAGGCTCTATTTCAGTGCCACCTCTAAGAGGCCTTCTGTAATTTCGCCAGTCATCAATTCTCCCACTCCCCCAAAATAATACTAGTTTGATATGTGTTTTGTACTGACTTATTTCTGCATGTGGTCTTTCCCCTCCATAGAATAAAGCTCTTTGTGAGCAACAACTGTTCATTTTTGTCTTTATGTTCCTAGCACCTAGCAGTGCCTGGTAAATAGACATTTAATTGAATCCCTGACATAAGCTTACAAGCATAGAATAAAAGAGACAATAGGCAAGGGACTGGCCTGTGATTTCATTAGTATGGAGAATTGCTGTGTGAGAAAACCCTCTCTGCCAATGTAATTGGTTGCCTTCTCTGCAAGGTGAGTTTTCCTCGAGTGCTGAAGAAGGTTTGGTTGACTTACCCGAGGTTACGTAGCCATTACGTGTCAGAGGTGGGATTTGGGCCCAGTTTTTCTTCAAAGTGAAGTCCCTGGCCATCATACCACACCGCTTCTCAGAAATGAATGTCCCCTTAGATAAATGAGAGAAGGGCAAGAAATAACCTTCAAATACCTTTGCTATTTTGGTTATTTTTCTATTCTTAGAGAATGAAAGATGGGCAGGAGTGGAGGGATTCAAAAATGTTGAAAAAAAGATGGTGTAAAACAAAATGGTCTTAAACCTCCCTCTCTGTAATCTTCAGTCTCTTCCTATTTACTGGCTTCTTCCCCAGGATCCCAAAGATAATCAGGTCTCTTCCATCCTTTAAACTTCACTAAATCCTTCCTTCTTTTCACTCCTTACTGGCTTACCCTCAAATCTTCACTTAACTCTTCTTGCTTCCTTCTAGCAATCTAACTCGCAACCTTGTCATTCAACAAAACTATACTCTTATATGACGAAAATTCTTCTACCCATTCAGGTCAAAACCCATGCCACTTAGAGTCCTAGACAATTGGCATTGAGAGGCTAATGACTTGCCCAGAGTCTTGAATTCTAGCCTATAGAGCTTTGTATCCATTATGCCTGGCTACCTTGGGATGCAGTGAACATCACTGAAAGTTTAAGCAATGGCCTTTGTCATGGCTACTGTACAGATACCCCCCCACAATGGATAGGATCTTGAATTGCCTCTTAAGATCTTTTCTCATACTTTCTCATACTTTTCTCATACAATTAAATCCTTCTATATGATAACCAAAATGGATCCCTTGTACTCTTAATGCGAGTCTCAGGTTTCAGCCCAGATGTATAGAAATGGGAGAAAGGATGGTACATCTGCCTGTTCCCTGGAGGCCTCTTGCCTTGTTCTGGCTCCTGGCAGTTGACAAAATCTAGCTGAGTTTACTCTCTTAATAGCCAGTGGGGACCCTAGCTCTAACTCTAGTGCTAAAACAACTAATTTTCCAACCCAGCTGTTCAACCACACTGATTTTAGTTTAAATATATTCTTTAGAAACCTTTGAGGAAGCTCTCAGGCAACCTCCTCCCAAACTCCACCCCTTTTAAGATCCCAGCTGAAGCTGGGTACACTGTGAACTGACAGATTAACGGGTAGAATGTCAGAGCACACTCAGCAGATAGCCAGTCCACACCTCTCCCCTTGGAGCCTCAGTGGAGCATCCTGCTTGTGTATAAGAAGTCAGGAATGTATTTGCATCTAATCTACCTGCACCCCTTGGGACTTAGCATTTGCAGATCCTTTTAGTTCTCTGGCCTGGTAAAGCTCTGCAACTTTAAAAATAGTGCCTTTGATCTCCTGCTTATGGCAGTGGGATTGTCAAATGTGGGGGAGGTGAACAGGGCTTTGCAAACCAAATCTTTGATGTTGAGGAGCAGAAAAATCTGAGATGAAAAATTTACTGCAAATGTTAAACATTAACAGGCCTGGAAAGGCAAGAGAAAGCAGATCTTTTTACTCTCCTTTGCTCCTTGGTTGCATATTCAGCTTTTGGCTTCAGAGTCTTTGTGTTCCTATTTTGGGTGCCAACCCCAGGGAGCTTGGGGAGAGTTCTGTGTTGGCCTTGGAAACAGTTTCCCCTCACCAAAAAAAAAAAATCCTGTTCTCACCCTTTCTTAGCAATCTTGTCAGCAATGTAATCAGGCCAGCTTTCTTGAATGCCAGGGATGGTGGAAAGACCACCAGCCTGAAAGTCAACAGACTTGGTGCTTGAATCAGTGTGACCTTAGGTAGGTCAGCTTACTTCACTTAGTCTGTTTCTTCCTGAATGAGAAGGTTAGATTAGGTGAGAAAATATGGGTGAAAGTAAAGACTGGCCAAGGAGGGTTCAGTCCTTAGAACTGCACAATATGCTCTGCCTGGCATCAACCCATGTGGAGGCTTGGTGAATCTGCTTTTTGAAATTTTTGAAAGAAAGACTCTTCCTGAATAGGTACCCTGACTCTTTACTATCAATTTATTGAATGGTAATGAAGTTTTTAAATTGCCTGCTGAGTTAGAACAGGGTGTGTGTACAAAAGGATCAGCAAGAAATCTCTTCCCTGTGTTAATCAAAGCAACAACTGCCTGTGGGTCTGGGTGAGGGAGGAGCTCTGGGCCCTCTCTCTCACCTGGTTGCCTTGTGGTCATGAAGCCAAGGTGCCCATTGTCCCTTACATTTTTTTTTTGTTCACTCCTGAGCTCAAATGATTATCAGAAATGGAACACACTAAATGAAGACCTTGTGACCTTCAAAAGGTCAGAGAAACCACCAGAGGTCCAGCAATTACATTTGAGTTGGCTCGTAGTTGGAGTAGCCAAGGCTAGTGAGGAGCTAGCCCAGAAAAGGAACATACTTGACCCCAGACAACAGTGGATTGAGTCAGTAGCTAAAATATCCTGTCCTGCAAGCAGCTGAAAGACTTGTCTGTTGATTATGCCGTACTCAGTAGCTAACTTGGTGGGGAGGAATGGTGGTTAGTTGATAGTGAGATCAACTGGTCAGATTACTATTGGAAACAGAATAACTGGTAATTGATATGGAGAACATCAGATTGGGATTTGTGAGCAACAGTACCAGAAAAACACCTCTCCCCTCCCAAAAAGAAAAGTACTCCCAGCATCCTGCTGGGGAGAAGTAAATAGCCACATACTGGGGAACCAACCTGACATTGCAAGTAGGGATTGGGAGAGTAAGAACGATAGCCTGTGCTTTACAAAGGCACGTACATTAAATATTTGTCAAACCATAGAGAAAAGTGGGATTTCTATCCTAACCTGATCATGGACTAAATTTGAAGGCTTTCTTAAATAAATGAATGAAAAAGTATTTATTCAGAGTTTGCAGCATTCTAGGTACAGTGCTAAAGGAACTGGGAAAACAAAAGTGAGAGCTTCTACTCTCAAAGAGCTTACGTTCTAATAGTGTAGACAGCAACGTTCTTTAGGAGCTAGGTAGCCAGGGTCAGGTGTTTTGGTCTGGGAAATCACAGGATTGGTGAATAGAGCAATACAGCAAAGTGAGGTAGGTGCCTCTGGTCAAATAGGAAGTGTCAGAGTCTGGATTCAGAATCTGACTCCCAAGAGCCTGGGCAAAGTACTACCTAGGTGCCAGGCACTGTATTAAGCACTAGGATACAAAGAAAAGCAAAAATAAACCCCAAAACACAGTGACCTGCCTTCAGGGAGCTCCCCTTCTAATGGGGGAAGACAACATGCAAAAAATTGTATATATAAGATATGTCTAGTGCAAATAGGAAGTGATCCTAGAGAAAAAGCACTAGCAAAGGGGAAAAGGGATGGGGGAGAAGCTGGAATTTCCCCTGCAGAAGATGAGATCTGAGGAAAATCTTTAAGGAAGCCAAGAAAGCCAGGTCAGTAGCAAGAGCATTCCAAGCATAGGAAACAGCCAGTGGAAACACAGAAAACATGTATGTGTGTGGTTTTTTTTTTTTGGGGGGGGGGTTAAGGTAATCAAGGTTAAGTGACTTGCCCAGGGTCACATAGCTAATAAGTGTCAAGTGTCTAAGGTTGGATTTGAACTCAGTTCCTCCTGACTCCAGGACTGGCCACTGCACCACCTATCTGCCCCCTTTATGTGTGTTTTTAAACAAATGGAGGAAGTTACTACAGCTAGAACTAGACCAGAAATAGAGGGAGAAGGTGTCATTTTCTTCTACAGGGAAGTTTCAAAATCGGGCCAGCAATTGCATGGAGGCAGGGGCCTGGATAGACTCCTCCACCTCCTCCCCCCTCCCCAGCTGAGAGCAGGTTCATTAAAATGTCCCTGGACAAAGCATGATGCTGGGGAATCCGGGGGTCAGAGAACAAAGGGTCTGCTCTGAACTCTAGCATCTTCTTCACTGCTACACTAACTCATTGGCAACACCTTTCCCCCACTCTCCTCTTTCCTGACCTTCTTTTTGTCGCCATGATTGTTTTTGTTTAATCATTATATATATGAAGAAAAATGAACCTAACAAATCCAGATGGTCTCATGCCAAATCTCTTTCCTGGCTGCTGGCTCCCCTGGGTCCTTGTGTTCTATGTGAGTACTCTATAGGGGCTGCTTTGATCTGCCTCAGCTGCTCCCAAAGGGGTAGTCACTGGCATAGATTAAATATTTACCGCCAAGCTGGTCCCCACACCCCCCTGTAGACCCATTCCTTTAATTAAAGATTCAGTGTGAGGGTGGCGTTATTCTGGGCAGGGAGGGAGAGGCAGCACTGTGAGCTTGGTCCCTTTAGGGGAATTGGGCTTTGATTTCTCTCTGTTTTTCCCCCTTCTCAAGAGTTTTAAAATCCCTGTTCTTCCAAGAGTCAACACTGAAAACTGATTTAAAAGACAAAGATCTGGGCTCAAAAGAAGCTTTGTGACCTTGGATAAGTCACTTTCCCTCTGAGTCTTACTATCTTCATCTGCAAAGTGGGGAAATATTAATACGCTGGTTCGTTCACAGGGTTCACAAAGTTATAAATTATTTTTATTTTTAAAAAAATTTGCTTATTTCATTCTGAACTTAAGAAATGACACAAGCATTTCCATAATGAAGTAGGATAGAAAAACACAGGATTGCACCTGAAATTGTAGATTCATTATGTACAACTTGCTGTTCATCTCAAATATCCAACAAAGTTATCGTGTAGCTTTCTTTTTTCTCCCCTCCAAACTCTGAGATGACTCCTGTTAGACACAAATCTCTATGTGCATACATACACATATACACACGCCTACAGCCATCCATACCCACTTCCATACATACATATGTACATGCACACTTATATGTACATGTATAGGATCTTTGCAGTTAATTTGGGTATTTCTAATAGAATGTCTTGGTTGCTCAAAGTTGTTCTTAAAACAACACTGCTGTTACTGTATACAGTGTTTTCTTGATTCTGTTCATTTTGCTCTTCGTTATTTCAGGAAGGTCTTTTCATGCTTTTGCAAAATCACTGAGCTCATCATTTCTGATAGCTGAATCATATTCCATCATGAACATATACTACAATTTGTTTAGCCGTTCACCAATTGAGCGGCATCCCTGTCATTTCCAATTCTTTGCCAATTAAAGGACAGCTGCCATACATATTTTAGAATGTGTAGGTTCTTTTCCATTTCCCCTAATCATCTTGGGAAACAGACCTAACAATGGTATTACTGGGTCAAAGGGTATCGGCGGTTTAATAACTCTTTGGGCATAATTCCAAATCTCTCTCCAAAATGGTTGGATCAGCTCACAGATCCACCAACAATGAATTAAGGTCCCAAATTTTTCACATCTCCTCCAACATTCATCACTTTGCCCTTCTATCATTTTAGCCAATATGATAGGTGTAAAATGATATCTCAAGGCTGTTTTAATTTGTATTTCTCTAAACAGTAATGATTTAGAACATTCTTCACATGATATAAATTTTTTTTTAATTTTCACATTAGACATGTTGTAAAGAAGAATTATAGAACCAATGGGAGGAAACATGAGAAAGAAGAAACAAAAAAAAAGAGAGCTTCAACTGTGTTCAGACACCATAGTTCCTTTTCTGGATGTGGAAGGCATTTTCTATCATGAGTCTTTTAGAGTTGTCTTAGATCTTTGCATTGCTAAGATCAGGTAAGTTTGTCAAAGTTAGTCATTGCACAATGTGACTGGCTGTGTACAGTGTTCTTCTGGTTCTACTCACTTCACTCAGCATGAGTTCATGTAAGTCTTTCCAGGTTTTTGTGAAGTCCACCTGCCCATCATTTCTTATGGAACAGTAGTTTTCTTTCACATTCATATACCACAATTCATTCAGCCATTCCCCAACTGATGGGCATCCTTTCAATTTCCAATTCTTGGCTACCACAAAAGAGCTGCTATAAATATTTTTGTAGGGGGCAGAGCCAAGATGGCAGAGTAAAAGCAGAAACTTGCTTGAACTCCTGCTGCAACCACTTCCAATACTTGTAAAATATGATTCTAAACCAGCAGTTCTCAACCTGTGGGTCGCGACCCCTTTGGGGGTCGAACGGGGTCACCTTAGACCATGGGAAAACACATATTTCTGATGGTCTTAGGAACCGAGACACTGCTCCTCTATCTGTCTCCAGGTGGGCCCACCCACATGCAGATATGCCCACATATGAGTATTAAAGGGTCTCTTTAGGAAGGTTGAGAACCACTGCGTCTAAACAAATTTTAGAGCTATAGAACCCACAAAGTGACAGAGAGAAACAAATCTGCTGACGACAGCCTGGCAGGCCAACAGGAAGGGTCTGTTGCACCAGTCTGGGAGCAGAGCACAGTCCTGCATGAGTTGCATGGGCCCAGACCCTGGGTGGCCCAGACCTGAGGCCCAGACTGGCTGGAGCAAACTTCAGGAGAATGAATCACTGGCAGTTGTAGTGGTTTCCAGACTTTTCAACCCATAAATGCCAAAGAGAAAGTAAAAGGTCAGTGGGGAACCCTGTTGATACTGGGTGAGAGAAGAGCACAGTCCAGCCCCTGCCCCTGGGGTGGCGGAGGTGACAGCAGCTGCAACTGCTGCTTTTGCTGCTGCTTCTGGCTCCAGGCCTACAGATCATAGAGGGACCAAGAGATTGTCCAGGGAGCATTTGCAAAAATCTCTCTGCTGGCAGTGAAGTAGGATTCTCTTGCTTTGTCCTACTTGGTTCTGGGTCGCAGTCTTGGGTTGTGGTCCTAGGGTGAGGAGTGCTGGTGTGGCAGAGCTTATTGAGGCTGTGGAGAGGTAATCCTCCTCACAGTTCTGAGGCAGGTGCCTGGAAAAACTCTGTCAACAGCTGTGCAAACCCCCAGAAATTTGGGAAATGCACTTCCCATCTGGAAGCAGAGTTCTACCATGAGCTCAAAAGTCAAGTCAAAAGTCGGCAAGATGAGCAAGCAGAGGAAGTGCAATCAGACTATAGAATCCTTTTTTGGGGGGGACAAAGAGGATCAAAGCATAGAACCAGAAGAAGACAACAAAATCAAAACTCCTGCATCAAAAGCCTCCAAGAAAAATATGAACTGGTTGCAGGCCATGGAGGAGCTCAAAAAGGATTTTGAAAATCAATTAAAAGGAGTAGAGGAAAAATTGGGAAGATGTAACAGCAAGCACCCTAGCATACCTAGGGTGGCTACTAGCACAGGTTCTTAGATCTGCTTTTCTAAAGGAAAGCAACTCAAAATGGGTTAACAATCTTACTTTAATCAAACATATCATTTACCTAGTTCAGGGGGAAAAGTTAGCACCCTGAACTTCAGAGAATACAAACAGAAGTTACAAACAAACAGAAAAACAGATCAGCAGACGGCTTCCAGGTCTGATCATTACATCAGTTACCTAGTCAGTTACCAGAGAGGGAAGCACCAACATCTGGGTTTTTCACAGCCGGGGGGCTCAGCGGCTGTCCAGAGTCTCTTCTGGCCAAATCACACA
>CM053586.1:283054858-283068903 GCA_028646515.1 Pseudochirops corinnae | reverse complement strand
GACTAGGAAGGGATGATATCTAAAAAATAAAATTAAGGGGTGAGAGAGGAATATATTGGGAGAAGGAGAAAGGAAGAAATAGAATAGGGTAAATTATCCTCACATAAAAGAGGAAGAGAAAAATGTTATAATAGAGGGGAAGAGCAGAAAGGTGAAAGGGAATAAATCAACCTTAGTCTCATTGGATTTGACTTAAGGAGGGAATAACATACATACTCAATTGGGTATTTTACCCTACGGGAAAGTAGGGTGGAGGGGAATGAGAAGGGGGATGATATAAGGGAGGGCAGATTGGGGGAGAGGGTAGTTGGAAGCAAACACTTTTGAAAAGGGACAGGGTCAAAGGAGAAAATAGAATAAATGGGGGGGGCAGGATAGGATGGAGGGAAATACAGTTAGTCTTTCATAGTATAAGTACTATGGAAATGTTTTGTGTAACTACATACATACAACCTATATTGAATTGCTTGTCTTCCCAGTGGGGGTGGGTGAGGAGCAAAGAAGGGAAAGAATCTGGAAATCAAAGTTTTAAAACAAATGTTAAAAATTGTTTTTTACATGCAACTGGGAAATGAGATATACAGGCCGTGGGGTATAGAAATCCATCTTGCCCTACAAGAAAGTAAGGGGGGAAATATGGGTAAGGACATGAGAGAGAACAGATTTGGGGAAGGGGGTATTCAGTATCCTTGCTATCTTGGGGTGGGGGATAGGGGAGAGATGGGGAGAAAATCTGTAACTCAAAATCTTGTGGAAATGAATGTTGAAAACTAAAAAGTAAATAAATTTATTTTTAAATTAAAAGTAATAACTAAATATTTTCAAAAAAAATTTTTTTTGCAAATGTGGGTCCTTTTCCTATTTTTATGATCTCTTTGGGATACAGACCTAGAAGTGGTATTGCTGGATCAAAGAGTGTGCACAGTTTTAAAGCCCTTTGTGCATAGTTCCAAATTGCTCTCTAGAATGGTTGGATCAGTTCACAACTCCACCAACAATGCATTAGTGTTCCAATTTTCCCACATCTCCAACATTTATCATTTTCCTGTTTTGTCATGTTAGTCAATCTGATAGGTATGATGTGGTACCTCAGAGGTTTTTTGATTTGTATTTCTCTAATCAATAGTGATTTAGAGCATTTTTTCACATGACTATAGATAGCTTTAATTTTTTCCATCTAAAACTGCCTATTTATATCCTTTGACCATTCATCAATTGGGGAATGACTTGTGTTCTTATAGATTTGACAAAGTTCTTTTTATATTTGAGATATGAGACCTTTATCTGAGGAACTGTCAAAATTTCCCTCAGTTTTCTGTTTTCCTTATGATCTTGGCTACATTTGTTTTATTTCTATAAAAACTTTTAAATTTAATGTAATCAAATTATCCATTTTACATCTAACAAAACTATCTCATGTTTGTTCATAAATTGTTCACCTATCCATAAGTCTGACAGATTGTATGTTCCATGTTCTTCAAATTTTCTTGTAATATCTTCCTTTGTATCTAGCTCATGTATCCATTTTAACGTTTTCTTAATAAATGGTGTAAGATATTGTTCTATGCCCATTTTTTGCCAGACTGCTTTCCAACTTTCCCAACAGTTTTTACCAAATAATAAATTCTTATCCCCCAAACTTAAATCTTTACACTTGTCAAACACTGGGTTACTATATTTGTTTGCTGCTGTAGATTGTATGTTTATTCTATTCCACTGATCTACCTTTCTATTTCTTAGCCAGTACCAGATAGTTTTGATAATTACTGTCTTATAATATAGTTTAAAATATAATACTGCTAAGCTTTCTTCCTTTACATTTTTCCATTAGTTCTTTTTATATTCTTAACCTTTTGTTCTTCCAAATGAATTTTGTTTTTTTTTTTCTAACTCTGTAAAATATTTTTTTGATAATTTAATTGGGATGGTATTGAATATATAGATTAAGTTTTGGTAAAATTGTCATTTTTATTATATTGGCCCTGCCTGCCCATGAACAATTAATATTTCTCCATTTATTTAAATGTGATTTTATTTGTGTATAAAGTTTTTTTTTTTTCATATAGATCTTGGTTGGTTTTGGTAGGTGTATTCCCAAGTATTTTATATTGTCTACAGTTATTTTAAAAGGGGGTATCTCTGGCTATCTCTTCCTGTAGGATCCTGTTGGTGATACATAGGAATGCTGATGGTTTATGTGGGTTTACTTTATATCTTGCTACCTTGATAAAATTATTAATTATTTCAATTAACTTTTTAGTTGAGTCCTTAGGATTTTCTAAGTATATCATATCTTCTGCAAAAGGGATAGTTTTATTACCTCATTCTCTATTCTGATTCCTTCTATTTCTTTTTCTTCTCTTATTGCTATTGCTAAGATTTCCAATCCAATATTAAATAATATTGGTGATAGCCAGCATCTTTGTTTCACACCTGATCTTACTGGGATAGCTTCTAACTTATCCCTGTTACAAATAATGCTTGCCAATGGTTTTAGGTAAATGCTTCTTACCAATTTACAGAGAAACCTATTGATGTCTATGCTTTCAAATTTTTTTTTTAAAATAGAAATGAATGCTATACTTTATCAGATGCTTTTTTGGTATCTATTAATATATCATATAAATTTTGTTACTTTTATTATTGATATAATAAATTATGTTAATAGTTTACCTTATGTTAAACCATCCCTGCATTCCTGGTATGAATCTTGCTTGGTCATAACATATAATCTTTGTAATATATTATTGTATTCTTTTAACTAGTATTTTATTTAGGATTTTTGCATCCATTTTTATTAATGAAATCGGTCTGTAATTTTCTTTCTCAGTTTTTAATTTTCCTGGTTTAGGTATCAGTATCATATTTATTTCATAAAAGGAGTTTGATAGAACTCATTCTTTGCCTATTATGCCAGATATTTATTTAATATTGGAATTAGTTGGTCTTTAAATGTTTGATAGAATTTACTTGTTAATACATCTGGTCCTGGTGCCTTTTTTTAAGGAAGCTCATTTATGGCCTGTTCAATTTTGTTTTCTAAAATAGGTCTATTTAGATACTCTATTTCCTCTTCTGCTAATTTAGGCAGTTTGTATTTTTGTAAATATCCTTCCATTTCATTTAAGTTGTTAAATTTATTGGCATATAATTGGGCAAAATAACTCATTATAATTACTTTGATTTCATCCTCTTTAGTGGTTTAATTTGGTTTTCTCTCTTTTTTAAAAGTCATATTCATCAGTGATTTATCTATTTTATAGATTTTTTCATAATACCAATTCCTAGTTTTGTTTATTAATTCAGTGGTTTTCTTACACTCAATTTTATTAATTTCAACTTTAATTTTTAGAATTTCCAATTTAGTGTCTAATTGGGGATTTTTAATTTTTTCTTTTTCTAGTTTTTTTTAATTGCATGCCAAGTTCATTGGTCTTTCTTTTTTTTTTAATTGAAATAAGCACTTAAAGATATAAATTTTTCTCTGATTACTGATGTTACTATATACCATATATCAACAACATTGATATGTTGTTTCATTATTGTCATTTTCTTTAATGGGATTACTGATTATTTCTATTATTTATTCTTTAACTCATACATTTTTTAATATTAGGTTGTTTAGTCTCCAATCAGTTTTCTTCTATGTTTCCATGGTCCCTTTTTAAATATAATTTTTGTTACATTCTGTAAAGGAAATATTTAATATTTCTGCTTTTATCTATAAAATATTTGTGCCCTAATATATAGTCAATCTTTGTGAAGGCCCCGTGTACCACTAAGAAAAAGGTGTATTCCTTTCTATTTTCACTCAATTCTATTCAGATATCATATTTAGCTTATCTAAAATTCTGTTCATTTCCTTAACTTCTTAATTATTAATTTTTTATTAGACTTGTCTAGTTCTGAGAGGGGAAAATTAAAGCCCCCCACTATTATAGTACTGCTATCTATCTTCACCTGTAATTCATTTAACTTTTCCTTTAAAAATTTAGATGCTATGGTATTTAGTGCATGTAAGTTTAGTACTGATATTGCTTCATTATCTATGGTACCTTTTATTATAATGTAGTTTCCCTGTTTATCTATTTTAAGTAAATCCATTTTAGTTTTGACTTTATCTGATACCATGATTGTATTTTTTTGCATTGGCTAAGGTATAATACATTCTACTCCAGCCCCACACCTTTTTAAAATTACTCCAGCACATTTTAAAATGCGTTTCTTATAAGAAGCATGTTGTTGGATTCTGATTTTTAATGCATTCTGTTATCCATTTTTGTTTTAGGGGTGAATTCATCCCATTCACATTCAAAGTTATAATTACTATTTCTGTATTTCCTTCCATCCTATTTTCTCTCACTATTGACTTTCTCAGCTTCTCTTTTTACCCTATCTCTCCTCTAGTTTACTTTTAGCCACTACTTCCACATTCCACACCCTTTTAAAAATTCTCTTTTATCTTCTTCTCTAATCCTCCTTTTCCTTGTTTTCCTTGTTCTACCCCCTCTTCTAAGAGTCTCTCCCTTTTCTTCTGCCCCCATTCTCCTAAATCTACACACCCTTCTAAAAGCCACTGCCTCTTATTCTGTTCCCTTACCTTCTTATTTCTTTGTAAATTTAGAAGATTTTTATACCCTTCTAGATGTGAATATTATTCTCTCTTTAACCCAGACCTGATGAGAGTAGGGTTCCAGCACTACTAACTCTCCACCCTTACCTGATTACTCAGTTTTTCCTGTCATGCCTCATTTGAGATAATTGCTCTTTTTACCTTTTCCTACACAGTTCTGCTTTTTAGAATCACCACATTGTACTCAGGTCTTCCCCAGTCTTTCTTTTGAACTACCCAGTTACTAATGAAGTTCTTAAGAATATGGCTTACATTTCCACATATAAAAACAGTTTGACCTTATTGAATTCTTTGTAATTGGTTTTTGATATTATCTTATATTTCTCCTGGATCTTGTATGTCAAATTTTCCATTAAGTTCTGGTTTTTTCGTGATAAAAACCTGAAAGTCAGTCAGTTCATTGAATGTCTATTTTTTTTTTATTATTCAGGATTATACTTAACTTTGCTGGATAAGTTATTTTTGACTGAAACCCTTTTTTTTTTTTTTGCTTTTCAATGTATAATGTTTCAAGACATGCAGTCTTTTAGTGTAGCAGCTATTAGGTCTTGCATAATTGTGGCTCTGCAGTATTTGAATAAGAATTTTTTTTTCTCGTCGCTCATAATATTTTCTCTTTAACCTGGGGGTTTTGGATTTGGCCATGATATTTCTGTAGGTTTTCATCCTGGGATCACTTTCAGGTGATTGGTGGAGTTTTCTCTTTCTACCTTCCCCTCCTGTTCTAAAACTTCAGGGCATTTTTTTTTCTCTCCTTATATTCTATTTTTTTAAAAAATTAATTAAATTAATTTTTAGTTTTCAACATTCTTTTCCACAAGATTTTGAATTCCAAATTTTCTCCCCATCTCTCCCCTCCCCCCATGCCAAGATGGCATGCATTCTGATTACCCCTTCCCCCAGTCTGCCCTTCCTTCTATCATGCTCCTCCCCCATCCCTTTCTCCCTTATTTTCTTATAGAGCAAGATAGATTTCTCTACCCCATTGTCTGCATATCTTATTTTCCATTTGCATTTGTCCTAGGCTAATTTAAAGGCATTATTTTCTTCAGTGAGTTTTTGGACCTCCTTTTCCATTTGGCCAGTTTTGCATTTTAAGGCATTCTTCTTCTCATTGGCTTTTTGGACCCCTTTTGACATTTGGGTTAGTCTATTTTTTAAGGTATTATTTTCTTCAATATTTTTTTGGGTCTCCTTTAGTAGGCTGTTGACTCAATTTTCATGACTTTCTTTTATCACTCTCATTTCTCTTCACAGTTTTTATTCTACTTCTTTTACTTGATTTTCAAAATACTTTTTGAGTGCTTCCATGGCCTGTGACCAATTCATATTTTTCTTGGAGGCTTTTGAAGTAGGAGCTTTGACTTTGTTGTCTTCTTCTGGTTGTATGTTTTGGTCTTCTTTGTCACCTGTAGTCTGACTTTGTCTATAGTCCGAGGTTTTTTTAATGCTGTTTATTCATCTTCTCAGTCAAATACTTGATTTTCTAACTCCCTGTCAAGGCAAGACTCTGCTTCTAGTGGGCATGGGTGTGGGCATGGGTGTGACTGCACTGTCTCATGCTTCTGGGGTGTTGTATCAGCCACTGTATTCCCCACCATCTGTGGGCCCAGAACACTGGAAGCAGCCACTGCTGCCACCACCACTGCTTTTGCTGCTTTCAGGCTAAGGCCTGACCACACACTCCTCTTTCGCCCAGGTCCCACAGAGTTCCCCCACTGACCTTCCACCCTGTTCTTGGTGTTTGTGGGTTGAGAAGTCTGGAAATCACCACAGTTGCCAGTGATTTAGTCCCCTGAGTTCTGGCCTTGTCGCTCCCGGAGCAGCCCATGCCAGACTGCACTCTGCTTCCAGCCCAGTGTGATATACCCTTCCTATGGGTCTTCCAGGCAGTTGTACTGGAGATGTGTTTCACTCTGTCATTTTGTGTGTTCTGCAGCTCTAGACTGTTTAGAGTCATTTTTTTTTACAGGTATTTGGAGGGGATTGGAGGATGAGCTCTAGCAAGTCCCTGCTTTTATTCCACCATCTTGTCTTCACCCCCATCACAATTTTCTTTAATTATTTCTTGTAATATTGTATCAAGATTCTTTTTTTTGAGCATAGCTTCCAGGTAGTTTGATAATTCTTACATTTTCTCTTCTTGATCTGTTCTCCAAATCAGTAGTTTTTCTTATGAGATGTTTCACATTCTTTTCTATTTTTTCATTCTTTCTATTTTATTTTACTATTTCTTACTGTCTTACAATGTCCTTTGCTTCTCCTTGCCCACTTTTAGTTTTCAAGGAGTTGTTTTCTTCCTTAAGATTCTGCATCTCTTTTTCTAGTTGGGTGACTTTCTTAATTTTCTTGGATTATTCCTTTTTTTTGTCTAATTTTTCCTCAGTCTCTCTTATTTTATTTTTAAAGTCCTTTTTAAGTTCTTTCAAGAACTTTTTTTTTGGATATGTGACCATTTGACATTACTCTTTGGAGTAGGAGAGGTTTTTGGTTTTTTTTGGAGGGGGGAAGGCAGGGCAATTGGGGTTAAGTGACTTGCCCAAAGTCACACGGCTGGCAAGTGTTAAGTGTCTGAGGCTGGGTTTGAACTCAGGTCCTCCTGACTCCAGGGCTGGTGCTTGACTCACTGCACCACCCAGCCACCCCAGGTTTTTTTTTTTGTTTCAGCATCCTCCCTGAAGACGTACCCAGGTCTTCTTTATCCTCATAGCAGTTGTCTGAGGTTGGGTTCTTTCTTGTTTGCTTACTCATTTTTATTTTTATTTTTAGCAGCTTGTTATTATAATCACTTCTAGTCCTGGGGATGGTGCCTTTGGCCTCAGTTCTTTCTTACTGTTATTTTCTGATCTGTGTCCAGGACCCAGCCTCTTCACTCCTTTTCCCCTCCACGCCACAGATAGGCCCTCAGCCACACTTGCTCTTGCTCCCTGAGGACTATCCAGTGGCTATAATTTTCAGTTCTCCCCCTCTTGGTTATGAGTTAACTCAGACACTGTGACAAGTTTGGGGTCCTTCAGTATTCCCCTGCTCAGACATCTGACCCCCCACAGTGTCTGAAAGGTGAGAATCCCTGTGGCTGAGGCTGAGGCCACCTCTTGACCCAGCTGCTTCCCAGGCTTGTTCCTTGTTTCCGCAGATAGCCAGGGAGTGTTTGCACTTTACTCAGGCCAAACCTTTGCCCCAGAGTCTTTTCTTGATTCTTCTCCAGTTGTCCTAGGGGACCACTATGCTGTCCCAACTCTTGTTCATTTTTGCCACTTTACATTTACCCTGATTTGTCTTGTTTGTAGAAGAAATCTGAAGAGCTTGGAATTTTCTGACCTATTCTACCATCTTCCCAGAATCCCCCCCAAATCGCAGATGACAAACTAGAAGGGATCTTGGAGGTCATCAGGTCTAACCCTCTCATTTCACAGATGGGGAAACTGAGGCCCAGAGAAGTGACCTTGCTCCTTGTCACAGTGTCTGAGTTAACTCATAACCCAGGTCTTCCTGACTATGCCCAGTGCTCTGTCCACCACACTATGCACTTTTGTTGTGAGAAATTGCTTTGCAAAGCACTATATGAATATAAGCTATTTTTATTATTATCTTTCAAATCAGGATTGATTTACATGATCATAATTGCAGTTTGGAGGAGCGATCTAGAACAACCTGTGCCTGAATAGGAATTTCCCTTACAATGTGCCCTCCAAGTGGTCATCTATCTTTTGCCCAAAGGCCACCATCTTTTGTCTGAAGACCTTCATCAAAGGGAACTTGCAACCTCTTAAAGCAATGCATGTTTTTGGGTAATGAAGCTCTAATTGTTAGGAAACTTTTCCTTCTACCCCTTCTCTGCAACTTCAAGAATCATAGATTTAGAGTCAGAAAGGACCTTGGGGGGCCAGCTAGTTCATCTTCCTCAATTTACAGATGAGGAACTATGCTGCAGAAAAATTAGATTTCCAAGATCATAGAGGTAGTAGGAGTAGGTAGGTGAGCAGAGATTTGAACATGGGTCCACTGATTCTAAAGTTTCTATATCTGTGACTTCTGAATTGATTTCTTAGGACTCCTTCAGAGCCTGAGTGCCCATGCCTTACAGAGTTTCCATCAATCAATCAAACATTTACTAAATGCCTACTATTTACCAGGTGCTGTGCTAGACACTAAAGGAACTGAATTTGAGCTTGAGGTTATGTTGACTTGTGACTTGTGACTTTGAGTTTTTAGCACAAATGAGCTGTTATCTTGTTCAAGTCATATGCTTTTCTGGACCTCAATTCTTAGCCCAGTGTTTTGCATATAGTAGGCACTTAACAAGTGTTTGTTGACTTGGCTCAGACCTCCTTTTCAATGCCTTCTTTAAAATGAAGATAATAATACTTGTTCTTCCTATCTTCCAGAGCTTATGTGAGAACAAACGGAGAAAGCACATTGAAAATGTTAAATGCGTCTTGCAAAGGGAAAGGACTGTTTCATCAATAAATGTGTAGGCATTGACATAGGCTGAGAGTTAACAGTAATTATAGCTGACATTTCTATCTTGCTTCATGCTTTACAAAGCTCTTTTCATCTATTGTTGCTTTTCTTCCTTACAACAATCCTATGAAGTAGGCAATGTGAGTCTTATTAGTCCATTTTATAGATGAGAAACCTGAGACTAAGAGAGATTAAGCACCTTGCTTTAAATACCTTGCGTAGTTACTAACTAGTAAATGGAAGAAACAAGATTTGAACTCAGGTCTCTTGACTCCAAAATCCAGTGCTATAATACCAAAGCTACCCCTCAAATTTTTGCCAATGTAATTGAGCTCCACCCTTCCCCCCCATGGGCTAAGAGATGCCACATGATCCCTAAAGCTGAATTAGAGCAGAGGTTCTTAACCTTTTTGTGTGTTATAGACCCCTCTGGGAACCTAATGAAGCCAATGGACACTTTGGAATAATATTTTTAAATGAATAAAATAAAATACATAGGATTACAAAGGAAACCAAGGGTTAGCGACATATAGTTAATCAATATATTAATAACAGCTAGGTTCTACACAAGGTATCCCAAAAGTCTGTTTTTTTTTTTTTTGGTAGAGGGGAGGGCAGGATAATTGGGGTTAAGTGATTTGCCCAAGGTCACACAGCTAGTAAGTATTAAGTGTCTGAGATTGAATTTGAACTCAGATCTTCTGGACTCCAGGGCCAGTGCTCTATTCACTGCGCCACCTAGCCGACCCTCTCTTCTAAAAGTCTTAGTGCAGTTTAAAGCTTAATATTGTAGTTTTAAGTTTGAAAACATCATATCTTAAAACCATGCACTGACTTTTAGGACACCCTGTCTTGTGTTTTAAGGTTTGCAAGGCATTTTATGTGTGTTAAGTCATTTGATCCTCATAATGAACCTGTGAACTTAAAAAAGCCACCAATGAACCAACAGGTTCATTGACCAAGGTTAAGAACCCCTTCAATGAAGGAAAGATCTGATCAGAGAATACAGTGAAACAAGGGACTCATCGAAGCCTCCTTGTCAAAATCTCCCCAGCCAGTTCATGCTACATGCTCACTTTCTGCTGCCTTCACCTGGGAGCTCAGGAAGCACATCTCCAAGAGTTCCTTGGAGTCACAGCTATTTCCCCTCTAATATCTATTGAAGTGAACTACCCAGCAGCGCACTTTACAGTTGGCTGTTTAAGGTGTGCAAACAGTGCTACGCTTGAGGGACTTGCAGGTACAAGCTCTCTCTAGATAAGGTGAGTTACAGGTTCAAAGCCAGTATTATGACATTTATGCAGCTTAACTTGGACTTCAAACATTGATCCAAGGGTGGCTAAAACAAAAACCTTGATCCATCTCTTTTGGGCCTGGCTTCTCTAGGCCTGATCCTTCTGCTCCCAGTTCAAGGCTCTTTTCCCTCCTTGCTCCCTGGCAAAGTTGGCCCTCGGACCCAACTCCTTATTAAACCATGCTCATAGCCATCTAAAGCCAACCTTAGTCAGTTAAGAGAACGGAGGACGCCATTGTTCTCCCTTCCATTCAGGCATTGTCATTTACTGGCCCATATCTGTGGGCTCAGGGTTGTTCACATTCAGGTAGGAAGAATTAAAGTATTCCCTTGCCAAGCTAGAACCTTTGCCTCATTGTCAAGTCCATACACCTCAGAGTCTTTTGATTGCTAGTGCCTTATATTGATTGGTGTGCCTGGTAAAGATTCCTCACCCGAGGGCGGCTAGATAGCTCAGTGAATAGAGCACTGGCCCTGGAGTCAGGACCACCTGAGTTCAAATGTGGCCTCAGACACTTAACACGAAACTAGCCATGTGACCTTGGGCAAGTCACTTAACCCCAACTGTCCTACCTTCCTCCCTCCAAAAAGAAAAAAAAGGAAAAGATAAAGATTCCTCACCTGCCTTCCTGCCTATTCTGACATCTGATAACTATTTCCTTTTCAACCACCTAATTTTCCTTGTACCCACATCTAGTCTTCGCTGCCACTGTCCATGGTCCTGGAACTTACTACCTCTTCCCCTCCTGTCTTTTTTGCTAGTCACTCAGTTCCGAGGTAACACATCCAATCTGAAGCCAGCCAGAGTTACACTTAGATGTCATGTGTACAAGAACACACTCTTTCCATGCTATAATTGCATAATTTGGAAGTATGCAAAGAAGCTGATTAAGTGTTCATACCCTTTGGCCCAGACATTCTACTTTGAGGCATTTATCCTAAGGATGTAAATGACTATACCCCTCCCACACACACATGCACACGTATATGTGTGTACATGTGTATATGTATACACACACATATATACACACACATATACATATGTAAATAAAATTTTTATTTTTTTTGTGGCAGCCAGTGTTCTTAAACAGAGACTGGATGACTCTCAGCCAGGGATGCTGTCAAGGGATTTAATGCTTTAGGTAGGTGTTGGACTAGATAGGGAAAAGATCATGGAGTCCAAGAGCTCTGAGGACCCTTTTGTTATGTAATACTATTGTTTTCAGCATCTGTGGGTTTTTGCTCAATTGACTATTGTGGACTGCTTTATAAGCTTTCTTCTTATCTTTGGAAGTAGAATCATAGAATATTATAGTTGGAAGGGACCATACTCAGATCCAGCCTTCTCATTTTATATAAAAGAAAATGGAGGCCCAGAAAATCAAAGTGGTCTTCTTGCCCAAGATTGCCTATAGCAGTGAAACTCAAGCCATCTTGTTCCCAGCTCAGCACTTAAAATTTTTTAAATTAATTAATTATTTTTATATCATATTACTATTCCAGGAGAAATTGGGTAACACCTTTCAGGGAAAATATGGAGGGTATTCCTGCTCAGGGCAAGGGGTTGTACTGGGACGATCTCTGAGCTTTCCTCCAGCTGTAAGACTGTAATTCCATGTTCAGAGGAGGACAGAGTGAAAGAGACATTCTCTGTGTTTAAATGACAAAGTCCCAAGCATGTGTGTCAAATTGAGTGAGTGGACTTTAGAGAGTCTGGCCTTTGTAAGTCCATAAAGACTTTTTATGATAGAAATAACTACCTCTTCTCTATCATAAAGCATGCATCAGAGAATCCAGCCACCTAGGCAAGGAAGCCTTTGTTCCTTCTTCCCATTTTGCCAGGTGCTGGAAGAGTTGATCTCTTTCCTAATGAGAACAGGATTATTGAAGTCAGTGTGGTTTCCACGGATCAAATGAGAGAATAATTGTAAAACACTGTCACATAGTAGGCTCTTAGCAAATGTTTATTGTCTTCCCTTTCTTCTCCTTTCAACAGGTAGAGTGGGTGAGACCAGAGAAGAAATTGTCATAGAATGTGAAAGCTGAAAGGGACCTTAGGGATCCCTTAGTTGAAGGGTTGGTAACCTTTTAAGAGAGAAGAGCTTTTTTTTTTGTGATATTTTTGGTCTATAACATTTTGAAAATCTTTATTATATTTGATAGATACAGGTATGTGATTAGAATTTCAATTCAAAGTACTCTCTCTTCCTTAGTGCAAACTTCTCTTCCCTCAGCATAGTCATTTGCACTAGGAAGACTTGAATCCCCTTTCTCCCCCACCCCTTCCTCCTTTTTTGAATATGGGAGCCTGAAAGGAAAATGAAAAAAAGGATTGAAGTATCTCCCTAAACCCAAAAAGACTCAGTAAGAGGTGCTGAGTTAGAGGGAGGTACGTTGTCCAGGGGTACATGGAAGTAGAAAAATTTGACAGTCTTGTTATGAGCTAACCTAGAGAAGAAAATAAAGACTTGTTGGAATGATCCCCCAAAAGAGATATTCACATAATCAGGCACCTGAAAGAATGAAAAGAACATTAAGTGCTTACAATGTGCCAAGTACTATGCTAAGAAATAGAAGATCAAGATGGTTCCTGCTCTGAAGGAGCTCACATTCTATTTAGGAGATAAAATGCATATAGGCAGGTCAAATGGTAAGGTCAGGTGGGCCTCAATCTTGCTGATTATAGTTGGTAACTCTGAATATCCAAGCACTGTGAGTGGCCATGTCCTACCTCATAGGGTAGACCTTGAGAGGCCCAGCCCATGACTTTTGGGAATGGGGAGATGGGACACCCATAGGTTGCAGCTCTGGATCAGAAGTGGGGGAATGTCCAGCTGTGAGTGGGGAAAAGGGAAGGAGACCCTGACAGGCTATGGGCTCTCTGCATTACCTAATATTCTGGCCCCAGGCATGGTGGAATCTCACTTGACATAGTACTTTTGTGTGAAGAACGATATTACGGGACCTGGATTTTAAACAATAGAAGGTACAAGTAGTCAAGAATCAGTTTGGCTAAGGAGGTGTAAAAGGACCATAATAATCTTAGAAGCTGGTCCATAGGACCACTGTTTAAAGTAGTACTAGAAATAATTGGCATCAACTATCAAGAGGCAGAAATTGGAGGAGATGCCAGCAACAGCTCAGAGACAGAGGAAAGGCCAGGCAGGTAGCAGCTTCCAGGTAGCAGTGACTGGAGGCCTTTCCCAAGGCCACAAAACTCATAAACCAGGATTTCAACCCACATCTAATTTCAAATCAGGTGTTCTTTCCACTATACACATATTGTCTGGAAGCCTCCTTAGGGTCTCCCATCCCATTTCCTAGGCTAAATCTGTGTATTATAACAAGGGTCATCTCAAGACAAATACATTTGAACTCAAGTTGTCTGATTCAAAATCCAATCCACTTTATACCACCCCATGCCATCTCCAAAATCTAATGAGGCAGAGAAAAACTCAGAAAAATGCTGGCCATCTTTCTCCTTC
The DNA here is from genome assembly GCA_028646515.1 of Pseudochirops corinnae. NCBI lineage: Eukaryota > Metazoa > Chordata > Mammalia > Diprotodontia > Pseudocheiridae > Pseudochirops > Pseudochirops corinnae. The sequence goes on along the minus strand of CM053586.1, from coordinate 283,055,027 downwards.
TCCCTTCTATCGTTGTCTTTCATAAACACACATACGGGCCTAAACAGATACCTTCACAAAGTCTTAAAGGAAATTCTTTTCTTAAAGTTTGATTTTGCATTCCTCTTTTCAAGAAGGAAGTTGGATGGTGGTGTCAGCTGAGAAGGTCAAGAGGCTTTCTGGCCTTAAA
>CM053586.1:283022478-283047748 GCA_028646515.1 Pseudochirops corinnae | reverse complement strand
GAATCTAGGATTTGGGAGCTGTTCTTACTTTGCTTCTTATGCTTATTCTTACTCATGGTTGTTCAGACCGTGAATTTTTTTTTAAAATCTCTGTGGGGCTCTGCTTCCAGAAGGGAAAGCTCTGTCCCAAATCGCTGGGGTCCTCCCGGCTGCCGTAGACTTCCGGCTGACTGGATAATGAAGACTCCAAGACCGAGGCCCAAGATGACGATCCGGATCCAGGCCACTCAACGCGAGAGCACTAGCCTGAAAACAATCGCCCAGTCCCCCTGCTGTCTGCAGGCCGCGGGCGGGAAGCTACAACGCGGAGGCTGGTGCAAAACCTCTGCCTTTCGCTTTTCCGCTCTGGAGACCTTTCAGCCGGACTGCTTATCTCCCCCTTTCATGATCCCCACTCGCAGCTGGTGCTAATCCGCTCACCTGAGAGGGTTCTCTGCACCTCACGCCCAGCCGTCCCTGGAGCACAGCTGCGGCTTCAGGCCAGGTTGGTTTCGGTTCGCAGTGCTGATATGGTTCCTTGTAGCCGAGCTGACTTTAGTGGGAAGTATCCTTGTGTGCGTTTTGGAGTTCTAGGATTGGTTTAGAGTCCTATTTTATGGGTATTTTGGGGTGGCTATGTGAGTGCTGCGATATGTTGCTGCTGCTACGCTGCCATCTTGGCTCCGCCCCCCTACTCTAGAATTCTGAAAGAATAAATAGGTGTGATTGCTGGTCCATATTAATTTGTGGAAGATTTTGCAGAATGTAAGATGCATCTTAGGACTGAAGAAAGACAGCCACATTAGGGAAACCAGAATATGATTTTTTTCCAGTTGGGAGGGTAGTAATGTTTGGTGTAATAGTTTCTGACTAGACCAGAAGGGGTGTATATCTTCTGATGGTGTCCTTATGGACTTAGTGTCTAGTTCTCAGATTTATGACTTAGGAAAAATTTGCCAGTTTTCCCAGGGTTGATCAACCTTTATTAAGGGATAGATTCGTGCTAACAAAGCTCAGAGGAGACTAAATGGTAAAACACCTGTCAATGTATTGATTTATATAAGGAGGGGGGTGTCTTTTGAGTAAATCAATCAAATTACCCCATCACACCTAGAGTAAGTGATAAATGGCTATCCTTTAGAGCCTTAACCAGGTGGGAATGCATCTCAGTTGAATCAGATCAATCAAAACCTTTCCAAATAAGTGTGAAGAGGTCTTGTTAAATAAAAATTTCTCTCATGAGCCATTGGATCAACTGGAAGTGACAGTTGCAGAGAAAGAGTGTTTCCTCAGCCAGTTTATTGTTTTGTTTCTACAAAGAGTGGTATAATTAATATTTGGATATATATTGCAGATTTGATTCTGTCTTTGATATCTTGGGCATATATACACAGTATTGAGATTACTGGATCACAGTTATTGACGGTTTAGGCACTTTTCTTTTATAACTCTAAATTTTCTTCCTACAACCCCTTCAACACCAAATATTTCCAGTTTTTAATCATCTTTTTCCAATTTGCATTGTGTGATTAAAACAACCTCATAATTGTTTTAATTTGTATTACTCTTATTATTAGAGATTTGGAGTAAATTTTTGTGTGATCTTTTTTATTATTCTTCTGAAAAAATTTCCTGATAATTTATTAGAGAGTGGTTCTTGTTATATCTATTTTAGGTCAATTTCATTTATATTTTGGATATCATATTTCCAAGGTGATTATTTGATACATTTTTCTTACTCTTATTTTATCTTCAATATTATATTTATACAAAATCAATAAAACAACAAGCCATTTTAGTTTTTAGTAAACTCGATAGAATTTTAATGTATTTTATATTAATATTTAATATAATATAAACTTTATATAATATTTATAAATAAATTAAGCTTTTAAGAAACAGTTTATTAAACAGTTGAAACCCAAGATACGTACTATGAACTCAATCAAGTCCGAAATGCATCATGGCAGCTGATGTTGAGTTCTGAGCACCATATTTTTTGAAAAAACATTGATAAACTAGAGGGCATCCAGATAGACATGACCATTCTGTTGAACATATACCTTCAGATTATGCCATAAGAAAATTGGCTAAAGGATTCTGGGATGTTTTGTCTGGGGGAGATATGATGGTTGTTTTCAAGTATCCAAAGGGGTATCCGATGGAAGAGTTATTAGACTTGTTTTGCTTGACCACAGACTGAACTACTAGAAAGGAAAGTTTACAATGGAGAGATAGGGTTTTTAAGCCAGGAAAAACTCAACATTGAAATCTGTCCAAAAGTGGGATGGGCTGCCTTAGGAAATAGAGATTAAATGATCACTATTATGATCCTCCCTAATCGTCTATCATTTAATGAGAGCACTCAGGGAATTTATCTCATAATTTCCTACTCTGCTGACTTCCTGGATTTCATAATCTCCAGAAACTCATCACTTAGCAAGATGAAATCAATTCTGACATCCGTAGCCCTTCAGATAATTTCCCAGCTCAGCTTCATCATGACCCCTCACAGGCTATCCTCCTTCACATACTTTCAGCTTCTATTTATGTGTTTTCTCTCTTTATATGTTGTAAGCTTATTGAGGGCAGGGACTGCCATATGCATATATCCTCAGTGCCTGGCAGTAGTAGGTACTTAATACATGTTTAGTGACTGACTTGCTAATCAATAAAGTCATATATGTAGAGGGATTTGCAAACGTTAAAGAGGTCAATACTAGTAGTGGTAGCAGGAACTGCATTGTAGTATCAGCATGGTGGTAATAGCTTGGTGGTAGTAGCAGCAGCAGGAGCACCAGTAGCATCACCACCAACAGCTGTAGCACCAAGATGTCTTCCCCCAGCAGGGAATTAAATGTGACCATTAAAAAGGGGCTAAGACTGGGAATGTGTTCTCTTTCCCTTGTTCTTCATGTGGTGAGAGACCTGTAGCAGCCAACCCATTCTTTCATTCTGGGCCTTCCTTGTGATGAAAGTCTTGCATTGTGAAAGAAGACTGGCCAAGGTCTATTTATAACCAGTGACTTAGCTGACTGGTTTATCAAAGGATAGAATCACAAACCTATTCACATTCTGCACTAGCCAACTGAGCTACCTGGTTATAAATTCTTTGCTCTTGTTTTCCTTAAGTTGCTTGCTTTTCTGTCCTTAAACCTTTATTGTTTTTTTTTTCCCATTATTTTCCTTAATGATATTTTGTCATTAAAAAGAGACATATCTGTGTATCTAACTCTCTTAGACTACAAATTTGGTAGAGATCAAGTATCTAATGCTGTACTTCTTTGTATTTCACTCAACAACTAGTATAACATTATAGAGATAATGCTATATAACAACATATATAATCTATATTTCATGTAGATTATGTAGAATATTTGCTGAGTGACTACCAAAGCCTTATTTCTTAATTGCTGCACATGCAAATTTTTGGTCTTTGTAACTTTTTTGTTAAATCAGTAATGAGGGTCTAGCTTCTATCTACTAAGGCAGCCCAGTCTACTTTGTCTCTCTGCAAATTACATCTTTTATTCCAAGGTCTGTAGTGTAGGACCAAGCAGAACAGGTCTACAGACCTCCATTTATGCCATATGCATCTCATACATACCTGTTTATTTACATACTGTCTCATCTTAGAAAGTAAACTCCTTGAGTTCAGGAACTCTTTTTTGCCTTTGTCTGCATACTTAGCACTGAACAAAGTACCTCACACATAGATTAATAAATACTTGTTGACAGAGTGACCATTTCTTCTTCCACACAATAGCCTTTCAAACACTTGCCTTTTCTCTTCCAGTATATGCAACCCTAATTCCTTTAATGAATCCTCAAACAATGTGACTTTCACTCCTGGTATGGTCAAGTAAAAAGGTTCCTGGATTTGGCACCACAGGACATGTATTTGAATCCTTCCTCTGCCATTTACTACCAAATGACCTTGGACCAATCATTTAGTTTCTCTCTAGGTCTCATTTTCTTCATTTACTGTAAAAAAGAGGAGGTTGGATCTGATCACTTCCATAGTCCCTTTCAGTTTAAAATCTGTGATCCTATGATCTCCTCAAAAACCTGGACTTCTGGACAGTCTTTGTCTTGTCATTGTCTTTCTTAAAATGTGGTCCCTATGATAGGGAAGAAGATTTCTTCCCTAGTTCTTGACACTATGCTCTTAGGGCAGTTAGGTGGCACAATGGGTAGACTGCTGGCCATGAAGTCAAGAGGAAGCAAGTTCAAATCCAACATTAGACACTTACTGTGTGACCCTAGGCAAGTCACTTAACACTTCTTGCCTCAATTTCCTTATCTATAATAATGATCTGGAGAAGAAAATGGCAAATCACCCTGGTATCTTTGCCAGAGAAACCCCAAATGGGGTCACAAATGCTCAGACATGACTAAACAACAACAAATGCTCCTCTTAATGCTCCCTCAGATCACCTTAGCTTTTTTTGTTGAATTGTTGAATTGTTGACTCATATGTACTTTCTGTCTATTGAAATCTTAGATCTTTTTCAAAAGAAAATCCATACCATGCCTGTCTTGTGCTGGTGAAGTTGCTTTGTTGAAGTTGACTTAATGAAAGACTGAAGATGTAGTCAATATTCCAGATGTTTGACATTGTAAGGCCAAAGAGGCCTGGGTACTTAACTATATAGATATATATATATATGTATATGGCATTTTCTATATAGATCAAGAATGTACTTGTGGTTTCATTGGTAAAAAAACAACTCTCAGGTGAGGAAACGTCTACCAAAGCCAGTTGGCACTTTCCACTTCAATCTATACTCAGCATTCATCAGTTCTCTCTCTGAAGGTGGAGAGCATTTTTCATCTTGAGTCCTTTGTGCTTCCAACTCTGCTGTGCCTCTCAGATCAATGCCCCCTCCCCCCCATTCCATAGCTTCTATTTTGTGCAAGTTTGGTTGAGATGTAAGCAATGGAAGAGTACAGAAAATGTGCTTTTACCACACATTTGATAAATATAAATATATATGTCCTTTAGAAATCTGTAATTTCACCAGTACTCCCTCCACTGACACAGATCACAACTAACTTGGGAGATGATCAAGATTTATTTTGGCTGAAAAATGCACTCCCCTAGTGGGTACTGAGCCTGGTAATGCATGCAGGTCCTCAGATGACAGGGGCACAGCCCATCAGTGGTCCCATATTCAAAGTCTTTCAATCTTGGTAATGTCTTCCAGAGAGTCTGCTCCTTTTGGCTCTAAAGCCCAGGATCCTATTTATTGAACAGGTTATTGGCAAACCTTTTCTCCCTCTACAAAGCATTTCTGTCTTAGCTCTTCCCAGTGGCTAGGAGTGTTAATCTACTAAGTTCTTGGCAGATGAAGAATTTATACCTATATCTATTTTAGATGATTACTGGGAAAGGGGCTGATCAAAAGGGGTTCAGCTGAACTGTGTTATCTTTATTCTAGATTTATCCTCAAATGTCAAGTGGAGATTCTCTATGACAGTCTTCTGCAGATGTTGCCTTTTGCCTTCCATGTGATTCTGGATGTCTCTTGGGGAGTCATTTCAGCTGAGATCTCTGAGTGATAACAACTGCTGCTTTTTTTTTTTGCCAGATATAGAATAAAATAAAAGGCTTGCATTAATCAGTCACAGCTACCCAACTTCCCAGCATATCAATGTCCTAATTAGCCCACTGATGTCTTAGGCCTCTCAATGCCTAAATTCCTCAAGTCTACCAATCACATTGATAGGCCCCTGGCTAGCAGCATCCTGTTGGACATCCTGTCAGTGCTTCCCTCTTATAAAAACTCCAGCTTAAAAAAAAGTATCCCCAAGAAAGCTTTGCTAGAGGGATTTTTTTTTTGTACTTTTGTACTTCCGTGATCCCCATTTCCCCACTACTCTGTGAGTATATTGGCTATAAGTTCTAGTACTGTCTCAGAATGTGTATGTGCAACTTGTCTTGGCAACCTAAGGAAATAATTGTTCTGCCCCAAGTGTCTCCTTAGCTTTGGAGATGTGAGAAGAAAACCTATCCCTTGAACAATCTGGCCAAGAAGAAGAAAAGAGGGGAAAGTTCTATATACAAAGAGCATCATGATTCCATTTCTTTGCCATGAAAAATGTAACACCAACAACAGACAGTTACACAGCTTCATGCCAACAACACACCAACCACATGTCAACACTTTTGTATTTTATAAGAAAGCAGCAGTTGTTTTCCCTAAGAGACCTTTAAGAGAGGAGGAGACATTTCAGATGGACAAGTCCTATTAGCCCCTACATGGCCACCTAATTATTTACTAATTCATTCATTCAGCTACTTCACTAATTCAACAACTGTCATTGTTGCTGCAGTTTAGGATCTGAAACTTCTGGGGCCTAGAATGACAAGGAACTTACATTCTTCTATGGGGAGTCAGTTCCTTCACAGGTAAGTACACATAGGATGTGTAGAAAATGAATAATTTGGGAATGTAAGGGTGTGTAAGGAATACAGTAATCTCACTGACTTGCTAGAAGGCCAGAGGAAGCCTCAGTAAAGCTAGTTTCCTTTATTTTCTTGTTCTGAGCCATGTTTTCTTCTACTGAATTGCTGAAATCTGAAAACCTTGAGTCTGTGTAGACAGGGTCACTGACAACTAGGGAAAATCAAGAAAGATCTTGATATAGGTGGCACTTGAGCTGATCTTTTAGGGAACATAGTGGTTTCCATGAAGAATTGATTAAAAAATTCTTGAATCTAAGTAAAAAAGGAGTTCTTGAAACAGAAATTTTTTTGTCCTACTAAACCATGAACATTAGAGCACTGGGGAGTCTTGGGCGGGCAATGTGTGAAGGCTTAGTTATTTCCATCTTCCAGGTTCTTCTTCTTCTGGGCATGCAGACCAAAGGTTTGAATCAGATGGTTTCATATGGCATATAGAAACTCATTCATAGTGTAATGTTAATGAGATATAAGATCTTCTCCACCCATTAATAGGCCTCACATGGAGCCCATTAAGGGAAGCTTGCTTAGGGGAGGCTTGCTTGTTAATTTCTAATTAGGCACTGAGTCTTGAGGGTTGTGATGCCCTCTGACCCTGAAGAAGGGAATATATACTCTGAAGTTAGCATTTTGCTTTGGGGTTTATTCATTGGAAGAGTGTTTTTGTGATTTGACCAGATGAGATTCTGGATAGCCTTTAAGAAGCCTCCTGGCTTTGAAAAACTCAAATGTTGGTGCTTCTCTCCCTGGTAACTCTATATTGCCTTGGTCAGACAGTTGGATCTGTCTCTTAATCTGTGCTAATTTCTCAGACAGTTAGAAGCCCTGTCTGTTGGTTTTTATTTCTCTGCTTGCACTTTCTCTATTTTCTTTGTTCAGATTTTCTTTGAAATTCAAAGAACTTTTCTCCTGAACTAATGAATGTAATTAAAAAGATTGTTGACCTCTTGAACAGCTATCTTTCCTGGTAAAACCGATTTAAGAACCTGTGCTAGCAGCCATCCTGGGTATGCCTGTGTGGTTGCTGCTACAAAAGCACACTGCAATTTGGGAATGAAAAGGGCAGAAAACATTTTTTTGTGTGTAAAGGAAAAGATTGATGTTAATTATTAAATGATATAAGATGTTGTGGCTGTTAAGGATGATGATTGATAGCTAAAGAATAACAAAAGAATTTTGTTTTAAAATACACTAATATGCATATATAATTTTCACGTCTATATATGAAGAAACACCTTACAAATAAGATTTGGACAAAAATATCTGTGATATATGATATCAAGATTAAAATCCCTTTGTGAATGATGTAAGATGGTGCCTCGCTTGTGTGGAAACAGTTTAATGTTTTAAGTAGGCAAGGAAAGATCTTTCATTTATTAAATGCTAGATAAATGAATGTATAGGAATACAATTTCAAGGTAATGTATCAGTGATGGATACTCATGATGAAGCCTTCAGAGCTACAAGCATGATACATATTTCAGTTCTTTTGTAACTTTTTTAAACTGAGGGTAAAACTTCAACAACAAAATGAATCATATAAAAGAAATCATATAAAACAAAAAGAAATCATATAAACATTTGGAGACAGAGATATATTTTTTAAAGGATTATGGATTTGATAGGAAAAGTTTGGGGAGTTGTGAATTTGTAAGTGAGAGCTGAATCTCTGAGAGTCAGGAGGCTCTCATTTAATGTATAAGAACTAGGGAGAAGAACTGAAAGGTAGAAAAACCTGACTTAGGAATTTACAAGGAGGAGAATTGAAGACAGTGCCCAGGGCTTCAAAGCTGCTTAGGTTCTAGCAGTTAGAAGTAGACAATTCACAGTAGGCTTCCGCTGAGTGATTCTTGATTGCTGGGAGAGAGAGAATTGATTTCTTTGGCCAAGAGCTTCAATGACAACTATTACCCTTTGATGCCACCTCTTCCCTTCTCATTCTAAAGATGAAGAAACTGTCCACAAGGTGAGGTAACTCACTCAAGGCCACACAGAGAATTAATGGGCCAGTCTGGGAAAATTTTTCTAACAAATAAAGATATGCTAAAGTGAAACTTGGGAAAGCAGTAGGTTCCCCCTTCCTATAGATCTTTTAATCAGAGCAGAGACAACCATTTGTCAAGTATATGATGTTGATGAACTTATTATTCAGTCACAGGTGGGACTAAGTGGGTGTTGAGGTCTTCTAACACTATGATTCTAAGATTTAGTGATCAAAGACTTCTTGGAGAAGATGAACATTAGCCTTCTTGGATCATTGCATTGATTAGAATAGCTAAATCTTTCCCTTTCCCAGTTCATCATACAATATTGCTGTTAAATGTTCTCCTAGTTTTGCACACTGGACTTTACATCAGTTCATACAAGTCTTCCAAGATTCTTCTGAAACCATTCCCCTTGTCATTTCTTATAGCAGAATAGTATTCCATCAAATTTATGTAACAATAGACACGATTTCATTTGAGCCTTATGACAGCCCTGTGAGGTACTTCCTGCAGGTGTTCTTATGCCCATTTTATAGTTAGGAAACTGAGGTTCAGAGTGATTAACTGTCACATTGAGGAATTAAATGCCACTCACTTAGACAGTATTTGAACTCAAGTCTTCCTGACTCCAGGACTACTATGGTATCTACTACTCTTCTATTCCTCTCCACACTATTAGAGACAGTATGGTGCAGTAAAAAGAGCCCTGAATTTGGAGTCCCAGGAACTTGATTTGATTCCCAGCCTCTCCCTCACTTGCCACTTTTGTGACCATGGGCAAGGGACTTAATCTCTCTGTGTTTAACACATGCTTTGGAGCTACTGTCTTAATTCTTATATCCACTGATGACCCTGGTTCCCAGAGCTTGACTACAAGATCCCTTCAGGGTTATTTGGGTCCTCTTGAGGGATTTGGGGGGGCTTTTTTGGTACTATTGACCATGTTCTAAATTTATTTTCCAGTAGGGTTGATCAACACATTTCCAGATCTATAGGAATACAACTGGGGGTATGCTAGTTACACCTTTTTTTTTTTTTTTAATTTGGAGATCCAATTAAATATTTACCAGCACACCACTGATATCTCATCAGACTAAAATGGCCTCAGGCAACTGTGAAAATCTTGTATAGACTAGCCTTCTCAGTGGAAGGTCCCCAGCTCTGTTCCTCCTTCTATTTACATTGTAATGATTGAATTATTTAATTTACTTCTTCCCTGCCTCATCATCTAGGCAGTATTCTCTTCTCCTCTCTCTTTCTTCACCCCTTCCCTACACACATGTGGCCACATTCCCCAGTTTTTATAAGGTTAGGGGGAAAAACCCCTCACACTCATTTCAATTTGCTTCCCCAATTCCCACCCCTCCTCCACCCACCAGATGACTGTCCTCAAGACCGGCTCATCACATTGAGATATAAAGAAACATAGAGGTTGCATTAGGAATCCAAAAGGGGGAGGGGAACGGCTGGTGACAGCTGTCAGCAATCCTGCAGCAATGACAAAGGCTGCTACAACAAAAATAAACCAAAGACAACAGCCCCCTCATTCCTGACCTGCTAGGTGGCACAGGTCTGGAGTCAGGAAGACTCCTCTTTCTGAATTCAAATCTGACCTCAGATGCTAGCTGTGACCCTGGACAAGTCACTTAATCCTGTTTGCCTCAGTTTCCCTATTGTAAAATGAGCTGGAGAAGAAAATAGTAAATCACTCCAGTATCTCTGCCAAAAAACCTCCAAATGGGGTCACGATGCATTATATGTGATTGAAAATAAACAACAAATGTTCGAGACGTAGTGTGGAGGATGTAAATACAAGCGAAAAGACAGGAGTTTACATGATAATGGGGGGAAGACCACATGTAAAAGAAAGGAAAAAATAGACTTGGGAGGGGCAATGTACTGGCACTGGGGCATGGGGGCAAAGTCTAGCAAATGAGGGATGGCTGGTCTTGGCCATTCTGCAAAATGGAAGTTCTGGGAAGTTCCACCACGAGGAGGAGGGAGCTGAGGGGCAGAGGGAGAAGGTGGCTGAGCCATGGAAGTCCTGCCATTGATTGATTGAATCTCCAAGAAACATAACAGATCAAACGCGTCCTTTCCTTGTAAGAACTCTGTAATATAAATGGTAAAATGTCATGTAGTAGCAGCAGCAGCAGCAGCGGGAACAGCAGTAGCAGCAGTAGTTGTAGCCATAGTAGTAGCAGCAGTAGCAGCAGCAGCAGTAGCAACAGCAGCAGCAGCAGCAGCAGCAGTAGTAGTAGTAGTAGTAGTAGTAGTAGTAGTAGTAGTAGTAATAGCAGTAGCAGCAGCAGTAGTAGTAGTAGTAGCAGCAGCAGTAGTAGTTGTAGTTGTAGCAGTAGTAAGAGTAGCAGTAGCAAGAACAGCAGTAGCAGTAGTAGTTGTAGCCGTGGTAGTCGCAGCAACAGTAGTAGCAGTAGTAGTAGCAGCAGCAGCAGCAGCAGTAATTGTAGCAGTAGTAGTAGTAAGTAGTAGCAGCAGCAGTAGGCTCCTTCTTTGTAGAGGTCCTCAAGTACAGGACCAACCATTTGTTGGTCTGGTACAGATTGACCTAGGCCAGTGGTTCTCAACCTTCCTAATGCCAAGACCCTTTAATACTTATATGTGGGCGTATCTGCATGTGGGTGGACCCACCTGGAGACGGATAGAGGAGCGGTGTCTCGGTTCCAAGGACCATTGGAAATATGTGTTTTCTGATGGTCTTAGGCGACCCCTGTGACCCCTATGAAAGGGTCATTCGACCCCCAAAGGAGTCGCAACCCACAGGTTGAGAACCGCTGACCTAGGGGGTCCTTCAAGGTCCCTGACAGTTCTTTGATTCCTTGACTTTGTGGTGTTCTCCCTACTTCACTAGGCTGGTGCTTGGGCTATAGTAAATAATAAACCATTATGTCTATTGCTGATCTGGTCTTTTCATCATGTTAGAACAAGACAGACCTTATACTTCACTAGCACAGCCTTTGAGAACTCGGTGCTAGGATAAGGAATCAGAGGAGGATGGTAGCATCGCTTTATGGGAGGTTTAAATAAAGGACTTCCATAGACAAATGAATCCACAGGAATTTTCCTACATAATGCCAAATACAGCTCCCACTCTCCTTCCTAATTTCCCTATTCTTGTTGAGGAAATCACATCCTTCTAATCATTCTGGTTCTCAACCTAGGTCTTGTCCTCAACACTTCCCTCTTCCCCATCATCCATATCCAATCAGTTGCCAAGTCTGACAGATTCTACCTTCACAACATCTTTTGCCACTGTCTTCTCTCCACTCCTGTGGTCACCACTCTCAGCTCTCACCTGGACTACTGCAAAAGTGTCCCAATTAGACTCCTTGCTTCAGTTCTCTCTTCACTCTGATCCCTCCTCCATATGGCTTTCAAAGGAATATTTCTAAATTATACGTCTGTTTGACCATGTCACTCCCCCACTCAAAAATCTTCAATGGCTCCTATTGCTTCTAGGAAAAATAGGAACTCCTATGTTTGACATTAAAAACCCTTCATAATCTAGCTCCAGCCTAGCTTTCTTTGTTTATTCCATATTGTCCCATTTCTAGGACTTCACATTCCAGCAAAATTGACCCACTTGCAATTCTTGAACATGTTTTTGATCTCCTTTCTCTTTGTCTTGGTCCAGACCATCTGCTATGCCTGGAGTGTACTCCCTCCTCATTGCAGCCTCTTAGAGTCCCCAGCTCCCTTGAAAGCTCAGCTCAAGTGTCGTGGTCAACATGTGGCCCTTCCCCGATATCCCTCAGTGCCACTGCCTCCTCCCATGACTTCATATTTATTTTATTCTTATTTATAAAAGGTGTCCCAAAAGTCTTGGTGCAGTTGTAGGCTTTAATAGCTGTAGGTGTGATCCTGAGCAAACAATTTATTTCTCAGTGCTTTTAGGAGACTCTATAAGAATATAAATCACAGAGTCAGGGCCAACCTGCATTGGTAGAGAGAGTTTCCTCATTTAGGGGTGGTGTGCTGGCAAACATTTAAACCCGGCTTTCCAGAAAGGAAAATGTACCCAACACCCTTTTAAGTTTAATTTACATTGTTAACATTTTCTTCACCATTTTCCAACCTGGGTACAATAAATCAACTAGTTCATTTCTGAAGTGGTTAAAGGAATCTGGGGACACCTCTTGATAGCTGTTCTAAAAATCAACCTGATTTCTAAGGCATAAAGGTCCCCATTGAAAATTTAACAACTAACTGCTTCTTGTGAGACAGTATGAGCTGGCTCCAGCACACCCCTACCTCTATCAATATAATCACACATCCCAATGTTTGGGGCAGTTTGGTGTCTTGGTGGATAAGAGTTCTGGCCCTAAAGTCAGGAAGATCTGAGTTCAGGTCCAGCCTTAGGCACTCACTAGCTGTGTGACCCTGGGCAAATCACTTGTTCCTGTTCACCTCAATTCCTCACCTGTAAAATGAGCTGGAGAAGGAAATAGCAAACCACTCTATTATGTTTGCCCAGAAAGCCCCAAATAGGCTCATAAAGAGTCAGACGTGACTGAAACAACTAAACAGTCACAAAATCCCAATGTTTATGTATTATTTTATCCTGTTTAGGATGTAAACTTCCTTGAGGGCACGAACTGTTTTGGTTTTGGCTTTGTGCCCCCAGTATCTCGAACATATTAGGTGATTAATAAATGGTTGTTGATTGGCAGCACGGGACAAGGCATGTAGTTGAGAGCCAAGGTGAGGGCTCCCAGCACAGGGGATCCATCTCTGCCCTTTGATAGACTGGCCCTGTTAAAGGAGAATATGTACATCCCTCTCACCATCTCACTAATCCCAGCAAGCAAGAGGAAGCAGCTAATTGGTGGGAAGGGTTCCAAGTTCCTAGGAAGAAAAGGTTCAGAAAAGAGATTAAGAGATGTGCCATGGGGAATATTAGTAATCAGGGGCCCGGGGTAGAGGCAGCCTAAGCCTTAGATAATTGCAAGGACATCAGTAAAAAGATAGGATCATTCATCCCTGGCAGCTCTGGCTTGGCTGCATCCTCCCTCGAGGGGGAAAGAGGGGAGTGTTCAGAGACAATTATTCAAAGTCCTTTGGCGGTCATCTTGTTTTCCCCTTAACTCAGAGCGGGGGATTGCTACGCCACACAAGCTAGGCCATCTCTGCTGTTTTAAAAACACCAGGCAAGAGGTACTTCTACCAGGGGTAGGGAACCGGTAGCCTTGAGGCCACATGTGACTGACCCTCTAGGTCCTCAAGTACAGCCCTCTGACTGAACCTAAACCTTACAGGTTAGTTCGGATTTAGTCAAAGGGCCACAACTGAGGACCTAGAGGACCCCACCTCTGCAGACCCACCTGGACACCGGGGAAATGAACAGCACCAAACACTTCCATGCTTACTATGGGAAAGGTAGTGGGTAACTCTCATTTTTCTTGAGAATTTTGTGCCAGGCATGTGTCTCTTCTATATAGTCTGTGCCTGTCAGATGGAATTACGGGACTTTGGGAAGAGTTTCACCATTTCCTTGGAAATACTTGAGTAAATGTGGGTATAAGGAAAATATACTGGAAAAGGAGAACTTTATTGATGGTTTTTTTTTTTGAGAGACAATTGGGGTTAAGTGACTTACCTAGGTTAACACAGCTAGGGTCAAAATCAGAGGTCGTATTTGAACTCAGCTCCTCCGAACTCTAGCACCAGTGCTCTATCTACTACACCACCTAGCTGCACCTATATTATGGGTTATCAAAAGTTCTTTATTTATTATATGGATTTTAAGGAAACTGAGCTAGACAAAGGTTAAGTGACTTGCCCAGGGTCACATAGTAAACATCTGAGGCTGGATTCCAACTCAGATTTTCCTGACTCCCAGCCCCCTGCTCTATCGGCTGTGCCACCTAGCTGCCTCTGTGAGGATAATGATAATAGCACTCGCCTCACAATTTTGTTGTGGGGATCAATTGTAAAGTGCTCTCCAAACCTTAATGTTCGATATGAATGTCAACTCTTATTATTGCAGTCATTGGAAAGATGGAGGTTAACTGCCAGCTCAGAGCCGTGGTTGAAAGCATTGAGTTTATGAACGTCTTAATAACTCTTGGTTCAGAAAGAAACAGATTGGGATAAGGGCAGGGCTTCTTGGAGCCCAGAGTCATAGAAATATCAAGGACAGAATCAAAAGAATATTCAAGGTCATTACAGAACAGCATGAAAATACAGGGAAGAAATATTTGGGATGAAGGATAAGGGACAAGGGGCCAGATAGGTGGTGCAGAGGATAGAGTGCTGGGCCTGAAGTCTTGAGTTCAAGTCTAGCCTCAGACATGGAGTCTGTGTGACTGTGGGCAAGTCACTTAATCCCATTTGCCTCAGTTTCCTTATCTGTAGAATGAGCGAGAGAAGGACATGGCAAACCACTCCAGTTTCTCTGCCAAGAAAACCCCAAATGGGGTCACAAAGAGTTGATATGACTGAAATAGCTCAACTACAACAACATAAGGGACAAGAGACCAAGGCATGGCCTGGAAACTCCAGAGATTACTGCCAAGTGGAGGAGGAGGAAACCTGGACCCTGTAACCAGGGATGAGAATTAGAAATAGGGTTTTGGAGGCACTGAGGTTCCCATTAGACTTGACTTTGTGCCAATCTAGATCCATTCAAGGACTATTTTAATTTTGTTCCTATATGTTCAGTTTTGGGCATAGCTGACACTTGATAAATGCTTGTTGTTTGATTGTTTTTTATTAAATATCTATCCCAGACCAGGTTGAAGCAAGAGAAAAGAGTATCCCATGGACTAGACCTGCACAACTTGTGGCCCACCACAGACTATGCTTTCCAATGTCATCTGACCTTAGGTTTTAGGTTTATCTCAGAAGCTTGGACTTTGAAGAAGTACCTTCTCTCTTTTGTCCAAGTCAAGCATCAGTAAGTACTTGCTATGTCCTAGGCACTGTGCTAAGCACTGGAATTATGAACACAACAAAAAGAAGGCTCAGAGAGCTTACATTCTAATGCAGGGAGCTAATATAAAAATAGAAGCTGAAAAGTAGGGAAGTGGGGGGTGGGGCAAGGAGGTTCCTGTATGATGGAGAAACCCAGAGTCAGGAGCAGAGCTGGGAGAGGACTGAGGAGTGAGAGGCTGGGGAAGGAACTCACCAATCAAAGGAAGGGGGCCACAGGGTTCAAGGGATCTTCCAGGGTGAGAAGGCCTCTGGAGCCAGATTCACCAAATGGTCTAACTGGCAGCTGGTCAGGGATGCCTGTTTTAGTGGGTTAGATGGATGTTTTTGGTGAGTCTGTATATGTACTGGTGATCTTTTATTTCCCTTTTTATTTCTTGACAAAAATTCCTTTTGGAAAAGCTCTAACCATGCGTTGGCTGAGCTAAGGGAGAAAAGGGTTGTTTTATTTATTTTTTGTCCATGTTGCAGTCAATAGAGAAAAGAAATCTTTGCATCCCTGGAGATTAGGTGTAGTAGTGTCAGCCACCAGAGCCCCAGGAAGAAGCTGGCACAGATTGAAAGTGGGAAACCAGGAGGGAGAAGCCTCATCAGAATTACCTGGAAATGCTGCAGCTCCTTCCTAGTTGGGCCAGAAGTTCAATTTGATTTAGTAAACAGTTGTTTGGTGCCTATTATATAAAATAAATTGTGCTCTGTGCTGGAGATACAAAAATGAAACAAGACTAATTTCCTGCCTTTAAGGAACTTACCTGAGTGCAGTGGAAAGAGTGCTGGGTTTGGAGTCAGAAGAGATGGATTCAAATCTCACCTCTCATCCATACTCCCTATGTGACATTAGACAAGCTACTTAGCTTCCCTGGGCCTCAGTTTCCTTACTTGTAAAATGGGGATGGTTTGGACTAAATGGTCCATGATATCTCTTCTAGTTCTAGATCTATGATTCCATGATCTAAGAGGGGGATAGGATAAATACACAAACAAGTATAACAGGCACATTATTAGGGGAAAGGAATAAGCGTTCATTTAGAATGTACCATGTGCTAAGTACTTTACAATCTCGTTTGAAGCTCATAACAATCCTGGGAGGTAGGTGCTGTAATTATTATCCCCATCTTATAGATGAGGAAACTGAGGCAAACAGAGGTTAAGTGACTTGTCCAGGGTCACACAGCTAGGCACTGTCAGTGGCTGGATTTGAACTCAGGTCTTCTAGACTCCAGGCTCAGCGCTCTATCCATTGCAACACCTAGCAGCAGATGCTCAGAACTACAAAGAATAAAGACAGAGAAGTCCAGAAATGTCCATTTAGAGTGATATAACACAAATAAGAAAGGAAACATCACTTGTCACTTCAGTGAGCTTGGGATACTACTACCAAAGGAGGTGATGGCTGATGTGGACCTGGAGGAAAGAGAAGGATTTTGACAGTCAGAGGTTGGAGGAGACCATTACAGGCATGGGAGCTGGCACAAAGCTACAAAGGACAGGTGGGATTGGTGGGAGATGTGTAGTTTGGCTGGAGGAGAGACTGCCCAAAGAGGGGTGCAGAAAACTATGACCTAAGGATGCCAACGTGGCTTGGTAGCAGAAAGTGGAGGACCTTGAATACCAGAGGTGATGGGAAGCTTCTCAGTATTTTTGCACTGCGACTGATATAATCACAGCTGTCTATTAAGGTTTTCTCTTCAGCCCTTGTTCTGGTATCCATTTCACACACCTCTAGTCTAGGCGATGGGAAAGGGGGAAGGGGTCTAGGGGAGGGAGGGAGGGAGAGATTCATCAAATGAGCATCAAAGCAGCAACTATAAATATTTTCACCTGGGGCACAAACAGTTGTGAGGGGAGGGGGAAAGGTTGTGATGCAGCCGAGAATCTAACCTGGAATGCAGTCAGCCTAGGAGAGAGGGCAGTCTAAACTTCACTTCTACAGAATTTTTTTTGGGGGAGTGGGCTGGCGCTTAGAACAACCTTATGTTGATGAGAGGTGTGAAATGAGTCTCAGGATGGTGCCAGCAGGGGACAGCAATGGAGAGACAATACCCTGGCATGTTGGCCCCCTGGAGCAAAGCGCACATCATCCTGTGATAGTTCATGAAATCTAGGGAGCCCCAGTGATGAGGGGGTGCATACACATGCCAGTAACGCGCACCCTCCTCTTCCAAGCTCTTAGAATTCTCATTCTCTTTCAAGACTCACTTGGGTGAGGCTTCTCCCCACAATCACTTTGTATCTCTTCTGGATATGCACACACACACGTGTGTATTTATGTGAATATGTGTGCATGTATGCATATATGTATATATGTAGGTGTATGTATATAGACACATATACACATACATACATATCTATTTCTCTCCCCCCTCCTCCATGTAGGCGCCTTGGGTACAGGACTATTTAGTTCATTTGTCTGGCATACAGTAGGTGATTAATAAATGCTTGCTTGCTTGATTAGATACTAGAGAGCGCCGCTCCTTCCCGGGTTGGGGATGCCTCCAAAGGCACTCTTTGCTTTCGCGTTTTGTGTACAGTTCAGAGTGCTGCCTCTTTCAGGAGAACCGCTCCATCTCCCCCCCCCCCCATTCCCCTGTCCCTGAGCAGCTGTCTCTCCTGTCTTGTCAGCTCCAGAGCGACTGTCAGGTCGTTGCATTATTTATCTGCTCTGTAACATTTACCGGGATTTTACTGTTTAATAACTGTCACTCCAATATATCTTTTCTTAATCCCTTCAGATCTGTCGCTGTAGCGATTTTAAATATTTATCAACGCTGTTTGTGTGTTCGTTGGTTAGGTTGCAATTTTCTTGTAATTAAAGATTTACAAGACGCTGCTCAAGATTTACGGAGGATTGGCAGAGATCAAAGGCGGGGGAGGGGGGGAGGAGGAGAGATCTGGTCTTAGAATGAATCAGCGCCTTCCAGCCCAAGGAGGGGGTCCCGTTTCCCCAGGGAAGGCGGACAGCTTTCCTACCAGAGTTCAAAGTTTCTAATGATCTCAGATCTTTGTTTTTCGTTTTTGTCCTTTTTTTTCCTCCTCCCAGTGGGAAGAAGCGGAATTTATAACAACAACAACATTAGCCAACATTTATATAGTGCTCTAAGGTTGACAAAGATCGAGTAATTTCAAAGATACAAAGGTTCAGGCCAACCAGGGTCAATGTGGCATTAATGGGGGCCTGAAGGACCGGCAAGAATTTGGCTTAATAAATCTATGCCTGTTTTAGCCCTGACTGTTTACATCTCTACTAAGAGAAGAATCTAATTGAAGTCATTGCCCCATGGTACCCCAACCCAAAGGTTCCCGGGGAAATACTGAGGTCACAAAAGATAGGAAGACTAAATTTTGAACTCCAGAAGGGCAGAGACCATATCTTAGCTAAATTTTGCATCTCCCTCAGAATGCAAATTATGTTGTAAACAATAAGAACTTAGTAATTTTTTAAAATAAAAATTTTAAATTCTGAACTTAAATATCAAATAAAATGAGAATTTCCAAGTACAATATAGAACAGAGGAAAACGATTGTATATGAAACCATGAAACTCTAAAGCACAGGTTTCTTTTCCTTTTGAGTATGTAATAAATTTAATGTACAACTTTCAGAGCTATCCTGTTCATCTATATTTCTTTCTGTTCTTTTCTGTGCAATAAAAAAAATACTTTGATGCTCAGAATGGTTTTCTTTCTTTTCTTTTCTTTTTCTTTTGGCAACCTATTGCTAATCCTCCTCTCTTTCCTCCTTCCCTCATCTTCCCCAACTGAAAAAAAGAAAATAAAACCTTTGTAGTTATAAAACAGTGATTCTCTAGCTCTCACCATCCAAAGGCCAGGTAACATTTCACTTTCCCTGCCCAGGGAGTTCTCTTAAGGGAGGTCTATTGTTTCTGCCATTGATTCAAACCTCCACCAATTGTCTTCCCCAAATTTTAGATGTCCAAGCACCCCAGTTCCACTTAACCACTAAAAAGTTACGTTGGTTTTTTTTTTTAATATAAAGAATCATTTATTTCAAAGGTGTACCAAGAACAAACATGCAAACATTTCACCCTAATGTATTAAGGATATAATTCTCTTTATACCATCTCAGCCTCTGGAAAAGAGATTAAGTTCAGAGTCTGTGTATCTTGGATACCATATCATTTTCTCTTATCAGAGAAATTTGATACAAAGATTTTTTTCCTATTCAACCTCTTCCCTTATTATCCTAGATGTATTAAAGTTATTTGTGCAGAACCTTTTCAGTTTTGAGTAGTCAAAGTTATCTATTTTATTTTTTGTAATCGCCTCTATTTCTTGTTTGGTTAAGAATCCATCTCTTATGTGGACCCATTTTAGCTATGAGAGGCACATGATCTACTTCTCTTCTAATTTTCTATGGTATTATTTTTATTATTAAGGTCACATGTCCATTTAGAATGTATTGTGGTGTGTGGTATAAGGTGTAAACTAATATTTAAGCTTAATTTCTGCCAGATTGCTTTCTAGTTTTCCAGCAGTTTTTTTTTTAAAGAATCAAATAGGTAAATTTTATTTTTCACTTTATCAAACTCTTGGTAATTGAGTTTTATTTTTTCTGAATCTCCCTTATCTAGTATGTTACATTGATCTCTCTCTATTTTTTTTAACCAATACCAGATAGTTTTGATGACTGCTGCTATATAACAGAGTTTCAGATGTAGAAGAGCTATTTCTCCTTTGTCTTTACGTCTTTTTATCATTCCCCTTGATATTTTTCCAAATGAATTTTGTCATTATTTTATTAAGCTCTGTAAAGCATCCCTTTGGTAATTTGATTGGTATAGCATTAAAAGCATAATTTAATTTTGGCAGTGTTGTCATTTCTATTATATTGGCATGGCCTAGCCATGAGCACTGAAAGTTCCTCCAGCTATTTAGGTTGTTCTTTATGATTTTTTGGCAGTATTTTGTAGTTGAAACTATAACAAGTCTTTTGTGTGCTTTGGGAGACTGATCCTTGGATAGTTTATGCATTTTGTAGTTATTTGGAACGAGATTTCCTTTTCTGTTATTGCTTCTTGTGTTTTGTTATTATTAGGCATAGAAATGCTGTTGATTTTTGAAGATTTATTTTGTAGCCTACAACTTTGCCAGAACTATTAACTGTTTCAATTGGTATCTTTACTGATTCCCTTAAATTTTCCAAGCAAACCATTATACCATCAGCAAATAGGGATATTTTTTGTCTCCTCTTTACATTTTGCATTATTGCTTTAATTCTTTCCCCTTTTCTTATTGCTATGGCTCCTATTTCCAGAGCTATATTAAATAATAGTGGGGAGAATAAGCATCCTTGCTTCACTCCTGTATTTATTGGAAAAGGTTCTAGTTTATCCCTATTGCATATGATGCATAAAAGAGTATTATAACTTATTGAAGGCTTTTTTTCTGCATTTGTTGAGATTATCATGTGGTTTTAGTTTTTAATATGATCACAGTATGTTGATTGTTTTCCTAATGTTGAGCCATTCTTACATAGCCAGCATAAATTCCACTTGATCATAATGGATTTCTTGGATAAATTATTGTAGCCTGTTTGATGGGAATTTGTTTAAAATTTTTTGTATCAATGTCCATTAATAACATTGATCTGTAATTTTCTTTCTGTGTTATTATCTTTCCCTAATTTAGGTATTAGGACTACATTTGTACGAAAGGGTTCTGGTAGGGTTTTTTTCTTTCTGAACTTTTTAGAATAACTGGTCAAGTATGGAGACTAATTTTTTTAAAGGTTTGTTGGAATTCCCATTTCTTCTGGTTTTGTAATTTCACCTTGCTGATTTGCTATTTTGTTGATTTGATTTTCTTTCTCTTCTTTTTAATCAGATTAGCTAAGGGTTTATCAATTTTATTAGTCTTTTCAAAGAACCAGCTTTTAGTTTTATTTATAATCTCTATGGGTTTTTTTGTTTCCAATTTATCTATTCTCTCTCTAATTTTTAAGATCCCCTCTTTTGTACATATAAGTTTGTCTATTTGTTGATTTTCTAGTTTTTATAAATGCATATTCAGTTCATTAATCTTCTTTTTCCATTTTGATAACGTATGATTGTAAGGATATGATTTTCCCTTTGAAGAATGCTTTAGTTGCATCCTAGAAATTTTGTTTTGCTGTTTCATCATTATACTTTTCTTTTACATAGTTATAAATCGTTTCTATGATTTGTTCTTTGAACTAGTCATTCATTATTCAAGATTTCACCGTTAAATCTCTGTTTGGGTCTGTATCTTTTCTTTGTGGTCCCTGAAACAATTCCTGTTCTTATTACATTAAGGTTTGTAAAGAATATGTTGGCAATTTTTGTCTTTTTAGATTTGTTTGCAATATCTTTAGGCCCTAGTACATGGTCAATTTTTGTAAAAGTTCCATGTGGTTCACAGAAATATGTATATTTTTTGCTTTCTCGTTTAGGAGGTACCATAAGTCTTTTAACTCTAGTTTTTCCAAAAATTTATTCAGTTACATATTTTTGCTTTTGTTTGTCTTTCTGGTAGGCATCCAAAATGGGTAGCGGGATATTGAAGTGTCCTGTCACTATTGCATTACTATCTATGTTTTCTTGAAGCTTGGATGTCTCCTGTATTAGTTTGTATACTAAGGCATTTGAAGTGTATAAGTTTATTACTGATACTGGCTTGTTGTCAGTGCTTCCTGTCAGCATAATATAGTTACCTAGTTTGTTCCTTTTTGTTTTTTGAAGGCTTATTTTTGCAGTGTCTGATGGCAACTCCTGTTTTTTTATATTCATTTGATACATAGTAAAAAAAAATTCCTATTGTATTGGTTTTATTTTTTATGTGTCTTTATTTTTAAAACATGTTCCTTGTAAGCAACAGATAATAGGGTTTTGTTTTCTTATCCAGTCTGTCACTCTTTTTTATTTTGCAGGATTGTTTAATCCATTTGCATTTAAAGTTATGAGTAAGGTTTGTATTTTCCTCTACCTCTAAATTTTTTTAAAGTTATGATTTCCACCCTCTTCCGTTATAAACACAGTATTAACTTTCTATTATTTTAATCTTTTTTAAGGGCTCTGTTCTTACTGGCCCACTTCCCTTCACTCCCATCTCTTCTTTTCCTTTATTACTTTTTCTTTTAGGGCCTTGTTTATTTGTTTCTCTCTCACACTTTTATCTGGCTATAGATTTCTTCTCTCTCTTTCCCCCCTCTCAATCATGTAGATTTCCCCCTCCTCCTTTTCAGCTAGTCCTGTTCATTAGTTTTAAAATTTCATTTTTTGCATCCCTTTGCAAAAAGTATTTTTCTCACTCTCTTAATTATCTATATTTTCTTTCTCTTTACTTGATTTTAAAAATAGTTTTAAAATATTTTTTCCAATACATGTAAAAACAATTTTTAGAAATTCATTTTAAAAATTCAAGTTTTAAGTTCTTTCCCTTCTTCCCTTTCCTCCTCATTGAGAAGGAAGCAATTTCATATTAGTTATACATGTGCAGTCATACAAAACATATTTCCATATTAATCATGTTATAAAAGAAAATGTGTACCAAATACAATTCAAGAAAATTAAAGTTAAAAAAAAAAACATGCTTCAATTTGCATTCAGACTCCATCAGTTCTTTTTCTGGAAGTGGATCGCATTTTTCACCATAAGTCCTTCAGAATTGTCTTGGATGATTGTACTTCTGAGAATAGCAAAGTTATTCACAATTGATCATTGTACAATATTGCTATTACTGTGTATACTGTTCTCCTGGTTCTATTCATTTCACTTTGCTTCAGTTCATGTAAGTCTTTTCAAGTTTTTCTAAAAGCATTCTGCTCATCATTTCCTATAGCACAATAATATTCTATCACAATAATATACTGCAATCTCTTCAACTATTCCCCAATTGATGATCTCAATTTTCAATTCTTTGCCACCACAAAAAGAGCCACTATAACTATTTTTATACATATAGGTCCTTTTCCTTTTTCAAAAAAAATATCTCTTTGAGATACAGATCTATTAGTGGTGCTGCTCGATTAAGGGTATGCACAATTTTATAGTTCTTTGGGCATAATTTCAAATTGTTCTCCAGAATGGTTGGGTCATTTTTCAGCTTCATCAACAATGCTTTGGTATGCCAATTTCCCCATATGCTCTCTAATATTCATCACTTTCCTTTTCTCTCATATTAGTCAATTTGATTGGTATGATGTGGTACCTGAGTTGTTTTAATTTTTGTTTCTCTAATCAATAGTAATTTAGAGCATCTTTTCATATGACTATAGATAGCAATCTGAAAACTGCCTGTTCATATCCTTTGACTATTTACCAATTGGGAAATGACTTGTATTCTTATAAACTTGACTCAATTCTTTATAGATTTCAGAAATGAAGCTTTTATCACAGAACTTTGCTGTAATAATTTTTTCATAATTGTGCTTACTAATAGTATTTCCAAATACCTGTTTTTTCCATTTATCCTTTTCTCTTTCTTCTTTTACCCTATTTCTTCTCAAAATTATTTTACTTCTGACCATCACATCCCCAATCTGCTCTCCCCTCTATCAACTCCACTCCTTCTTTTATTATCTTTCCCTCCTTCTTCCCTACAGGGTAAGATAGATTTCTACACATAACTGAGTGTGTATATTATTCCCTCTTTGAGCTAATTCTGATGAGAGTAAGGCTAAAAGTATTGTCCACCGACCCCTCTCCACCCCTCCATTGCAAAAGCTCGTTAGTGCCACTTTTATATGAGATAGTTTACCTCATTTTACTTCTCCCTTTTCTCTTCTCCCAGTGCATCCTTCTGTCACCCTTTTATTTTATTTTTTTTAAAGATATCATCCCATTACAATCATACCCATGCTCTCTGTCTATGTATACTCCTTCTAATTGCCCTAATGATGATGAAGTTCTTAGAATTTACAAGTATCATCTTCCCATGCAGGAATATAAACAGCTTAACCTAATTGAGTCCCTTGTGGTTTCTCTTTCCCGTTTATATTTGTATGTTTTTGAGTCTTGTCTTTGAAAGTCACATTTTCTTGTCAGCTCTGATATTTTTATCAGAATATGCTCTATTTCATTAAATGTCTATTTTTTACTGTGAAGCATTATATTCAGTTTTTCTAGGGAGGTGATTCTTGGTTGTAATCCTAGCTCCTTTGCCTTCTAGAACACCACATTCCAAGTCTTCTAATCCATTAATGTAGAAGCTGCTAGATCTTGTGTTATCCTGACTGTGGCTCCGTGATATTTGAACTGTTTTTGACTGCTTGCAATATTTTCTTCTTGACCTAGTAACTCTGGAATTTGGCTATATAATATTCCTGGAAGTTTTCATTTTGAGGTCTCTTTCAGAAGGTGATTAATGAATTCTTTCAATTTATATATTACCCTCTGTTTTTAGGAATTCTTTTCTTCTTTATACCTCTTTTTCTATTTAGCCAATTCTACTTTTTAAAAAAAATTTATTTATTTTATTGTTTACATCACTCATTTCCATGAGATTTTGAGTTACAAATTTTCTCCCCATCTTTCCCCTACTCACCACCCCAAAACAGTGATCCCACTGTATAGCCCCTCCCCCAATCTGCTCTCTCCTATGTCCTCCCCCATCGCCCCTCTGACTTTCTGGTAGGGCGGGATGGGTCTCCCTATCCCAGTGCTTGTATATTTTAATTCCCAGTTAGATGTAGTTAATAATAATAACAATAATATATACTTACATATATATTTTTAACATTTGATTATAGAACTTTAAATTCTAGATTCTTTCCCTTCCTCCCTTGTCACCCACCCCTACTGGAAGGACAAGCCATTCAATACAGGCTGTATATGTGTAATTACGCAGAACATCTCCACAGGGGACATATTGTGAGAGACTGATTATATGTCCCTCCTTCCTATCCCACCCCC
>CM053586.1:282974833-283021978 GCA_028646515.1 Pseudochirops corinnae | reverse complement strand
GCTTTTGAGATTCTTTTTCCATCTGGCAAATTCGACTTTTTAAGGCATTCTTCTCCTCATTGGCTTTTTGGGCCTCTTTTGCCATTTGAGTTAATCTATTTCTTAAGGTGTTATTTTCTTCAGTCAGATTGTTGACTCTTTTTCATGATTTTCTTGCATTATTCTCATTTTTCTTCCCAATTTTTCATCCACTTCTCTTATTTGGTTTTCATAATCCTTCTTAAGCTGATCTATGGCTTTTAGGCAGTCTTCATGTTTCTTGGAAGCTTTTGGTGCAGGAGGGCTGACTGTGTTGTTTTCCTCCCACTCCATACTTTGATCCTTTTTGTCCCCAAAAAAGGATTCTAGAGTTCAGTTGCTGTTCTTACTTTGCTTCCTTTGCGTGCTCATGTTGCCAGTGAAAGTACTTGATTTTTTAGCTCTGTGGAACTCTGCTTCCAGGGGAGAAAGCTTTGTCCCAAATTGCTGGGGTTTTTGCAGCTGCTGGAGTTATTGGAAGACTGCTGCAGCCCCCACCAGCTTTGACTCACTGAAAACACACCCCAGGACCACCACCCAAGACCACAATCCAGATCCAGGCTGCTCAATGCAAGAGCACTTAGCCTCTGAACAATTGCTTGGCTCCCCTGCAGTCTGCAGGCTGGGAGCTCTGAAGCAGCCACATGGAGGTGGCCGCAGGGCTGCCGCTTCTGCTGCTTCCTTGCCTGGAGGTAGTTCGGCCAGACTGCTTTTCTCCCCCAAGTTTAGCTGAGCTCCATTGACCTTTCATTCAGTCCTTGTTTCTTATGGCTTGATAATTTTGGAAACTGCCACAGCTGCCACTGATCCACTCTCTTGAAGCTCCAGCTGCGGGTCCTCCTGGCCACCCTGGGGCCAAGCCACGGTTTTGGACTGGGCTGCTTTTGGCTCCCAGTGTGCTGCGCTGTGCTGGCTCCCTTTGTGCCAAGCTGCCTTCAGTGGGAGACGTGCTTTTCTGTATTTTTTATGTGAGTTTTGGAGCCCTAAAATTAGTTTAGAGTCATATTTTATGGGTATTTGAGGTGGCTATGTGCGAGCTGCGAAACCTTGCTGCTTCTATGCCGCCATCTTGGCTCCACCCCCTCCCAATTCTACTTTTTAAGGAGTTCTTTTCTTTAGTGAATTTTTGCACCTCTTTTTCCATTTGGTCAGTTCTACTTTTTAATGAGTTCTTCTCTTCAGTGGATTTTTGTTCCTCTTTAACTGTTTGGCATATTCTGTTTTTCAAGGTGTTATTTTCTTTAGTATTTTTTTTTTTGGTGCCATCTTTGCCAAGCTGTTGATTCTTTTTTTAATTTTCTTTCATCACTCTCTTTTATTTTTCCCAACTTTTCCTCTACCTCTCTTATTTCATTTTTTTTTCATACATTGGCATTTATTATTTAAGTTGAAGAACAGGTTATGCAGGGGGTGGGAGGCAAGGGAGGAGACAAGGAGCCAAGAGCCTCTCATCTGTGTCTGCTCTAGAAGGGGTTGATTCTGATTTCTTTTGCAGGGGGGAGGGCAGGGCAATTGGGTTAAGTAACCTGTTCAAGGTCACAGGACTAGTAAGTGTTAAGTGTCTGAGGCCACATTTGAACTCAGGTCTTCCTGACTCCAGGACTGGTGCTCTATTCACTGTACCACCTAGCCACCCTTGATCCTGATTTCTGAGCCTTGGTCCAGGGCACACAAGGAAGCACACAATAAGATGAGGTTCCAGGGGTACAAGTTGAGGAAAACATCACAGGTGGCCAGTTACACATCCAGCCAGAGGTGGGGGCTGGGAATCTCCTTGGATAAGCAGCACTGCTTCCTCTGAGGATCTGAAGCCTAGTGATAAGTTCCATCCCACATATTTCCTAGAAAACATTCTTATAATTAAAGTCTTTGTGCTAAAGAATTCTTTCATTGCCTCTCTAACTTCTTGTACTTTGCTTCTAGTTTCTTTGAATATGCATCCAACTTGTAAGCTTCCTGCTCAAGAGCTGCTACTTGCTCCTCAGTTAAAGTGATCTGATCCAGATAAGGCTGGAGTTCTGCATATTTCTAATTTAAGTCCTTTAGGTTTCTACTTATGCTTATTACAATATCTTTCATTTCTAGATACTTAAAGCTAATCAGTTTGTTCATATTTTCCAGAAGTTTATAATTTTCACTGGTGGCTGTCAGCTCTCCCGTCAAGGACATGGCCATTTTGGAGAATGTGTCCTGGCACAGCCCCATTATGTCTGCCTCGGTGAGCTCCATGGCCTCCTCAGCTGTCTCCACCACAGCATTGTCTAGGCCAGGGAAGGGAAGAAGGAGAAAGGATGCAGTGAAGGTTGGGGAAGGGGGAGGGAGGGGAGAAAAGAGGAAGAAGCCTCTTATTTCATTTTTAAAATCCTTTTTGAGCTCTTCCAGGAATTTTTGGGGGGCCTGAGGCCAATTCACAATTTTCTTTGAGGCTTTGTATGTAACTGTTTTGATTTTATTGTCTTTTTCTGAGTTTGTGTTTTGATCTTCTCTGTCACCTTAGTAATTTTCTATTGTCAGGTTCTTTTTTGTTGTTTGTTAATTTTCCAGACTATTTATTGACTTTTAACTTTATGTTAAAGTTGAGCTCTGCTTCCTGGGTGTAGGAGACACTGTCCCAAGCATCAGATTTTTCATGCTGCTGTTTTTAGAGCTAGTTCTGGGGTCTGTAAGTTTTCAGTTCTTCTAAGGTAGTATGATTTAAGGAGAGGTGTGGTCACTGCTCTCTGGGCCTATGCTCTGGTCTGTGAGTAACCACAAGTACTCTTTTCCACCCTGGAACTGTTACCAGGATCCCCACTTCCCTGAAGTCACAGACTCTACTGCGTTTATGATTGTCTTAGCTCTGGGACTGTGACCTATAATTGCCAATGGGCAGTGCAACAGAGTCCTGCCCCCAGTGCCAGCAAAGGGACCCTTGTATTCTCCTTTTGACTAGTTGTCTGACCCTCTTATTGTGTGTAGATTGGGAGCTCTAGAATTTACCATTGCTAATTCAGTTTTTCCCAAGACCTGCTACTGGCTTGCTGGGGGCACAGCCTGCGTTGGACTGTGTTCCACATCCACTCCAGGGAGACAGACCTTTCCTGCCTACATTCTAAGTTGTCTTGGGCTGAAAAGTTATTTCACTCCATCTTTTTTTTTTCCCAGTTCTGCTGCTCCAGAATTAATTTTGAGGAATTATTTTAAAGTTGTTTGGAGGGGAATTTGGGAGAGATCAGGCAAATCCCTGCCTTTACTCCACCATCTTGGCTCCATCCCCCCTTTTCTTTACTTTAGACCCTCCTCTTATTCATGACTCCTATAATCATCTGATATCTTTCTTTCCTTCGTTCTTTATACAATCAAAGCATCCAAGATATCCATTCTAGGCTCTGCCTTCTAGGTACTTTCTTCCACTGATTTGTTGGGCTTACATGCATTCCATTTTTCCATTGATTTTTCCATTCTCAGAACAATGTCAATTATTGTAGGTGTCAGAGAAGACCTGCCTTGGGGTAGCTCACCCTCTCCCACTGCTGTATATCCTCTCTTGTTCACTTTTTTCCCCCTACATTTGCATAGAAATCTCCCTGTGCCCATATTCTCTCACTCTTCTAGATGCCAATGGTCCTCAAGAGTCGCCCCCGCCCCCCAACTTAAAATAAGTAGTCTTTTCAGACAACAAATCCCCCAGGGTCTTATCCAGTGTAAGGTCCTTATCTCCTTTTATCCATAGGAACATTCATCAGAGGAACCCTCTCCCATCTCCAATGTAAGGCCTCCTTCCTTTCCTCCCCTTTTCAATCTTTCTCCCTTCCTTCTCATTCACTTGCCTGTAGGCTCTTCTCTTTCTGAGATCACAGACATCAACTTCCCCTCATTGCAAGCTGTTGATTTGACCCTGGGACATCACCTTCTCCTCTCTATCCACTTCTTCACCTCCCCTCTTTTCATGTATGCTCCCATGTTGTAATGTTGGTGTTTGTATTCTTGACTTGTGGCTGACTTGGATTTAAGTGAGGCAGAGTTGCATAAAGTCATTAACTTCACTCTCTTTTCCACAGTTGTTGAAGTCCAGTGGTGGAACCAAAATCAAGATGACTGGTGATGACCTGGGATGCAGTGAATGACCCTGGCATCTTTGATGCCTGACCAAGCTCTAAGTGCTCAACGGTACCTGCTTCAGCCACTGTTAGAATAAATCATCCTCATCCACTCATTCTATGAGGGGAAGTTTTCACATGCTTGGGGTAGACATCTCTCTAACTCACTAATAGGTTTGAGGCCTGTTGGTTACCTTAACCTGGTTTAATCCACCTGCCAAGACAGTTTACTGGGGTCTGGTCGCTACCCATGTTACAGCTTCTTGGAGTCACGGATGAGAGTTGAGTAAAAGGTGGACACCAAAGGTGAATGAGCAGCCCTGAAAAGGACTCAGCAAGCCCTCACAGCAGAGGCAACAGTGTTGTAGGCAACAGTGTCCCCAAATCCTGTCCATAATGCCCCTGTCGAGCTCTTCACTATTATCTCTACCAGTCATCTTTACGCTTATCTCCTTGTGTGCCCCTTAATGGTCTTTCTGTTGTCATTCTCTTGCTGTTGCCATCTGAATTTATTTGCTCTTCTTGCAATTCTTGCAAGTTCGGGAAGCAAATAATGTCTTTAGTTCTAATTTTCTTTATAAAAATGTTCCAGACTCTTCTTTATTATTGAATGTTCATCTTTTATCCTGTGTGTAATTCGTAAGAGAGGTCACCATGGCTGCATCCTGAGCTCCAGTGCTCTTCAGAACACATTGTTCTACTCCATCCTCCTTATTCTAATGGATGTGGAGCAGTCTTGCATTATTCAAATGTTATTCAAACATTCTTCCCTTTTAATTTGATGGCCTTTCTCCTGATGATTTGTAGAACTTGCTGTTTTTAATTGAATTGTATTTAACCACTTTGTGTGTCTTGGAGAGTGCCACTTTTTATAATTTTCTTTGTTTGGAGGCAATCTTGGAATTATTACAATTGGGAATTATTTTCTACATTTAAAAGTTATGGAAAGTTCTTTTCCTATTACTTCTTTCACTATGGTATTAAGTTTTTGTTGTGTTGTGTTGTGTTGTGTTCTTCTGGGAGACCTAATATCCTTAGTTTCTTTCTACTCATCTTGTCTTCCATATGTTTTGCTTGCATGATGAACATATTTTCTTTTAAAGTTTTTGGTTTTTTTTGTTTCTCTTCTTCTAGGTTGCCCTTGGCTTCTGGGTATTTGCATTCTCAGTCTACTGTTCTTTCTTTTGTTTCTTTGGTGAGGCTTGCCATTCGAGATTCAAGTTTTTCTATTCTGCTCTTTATTTTTGCTGTGCAGGACATACATTCTGCCCTTATAATTCTAATTTCTCTTTTAAACCACTCAGGAATACCATATTGTGGTTCTAGGTTCTTCTCAAATTTCACACAGTCCTCTGTTCCCCATCCCTGACCAAGTCTCTCAAATCCTTAAAAAAAAAACAACCCTCAGTAGACTCTACCATTCCCTCAAGTTATATCTTTCTTTCCTTTCTCAGCCAAACTCCTAGGAAAAACTTTCTATTGTCACTGTCTCCCTTTCCTCTCTACTCACTGTAACCCCTTGCAATCTTGATTTTTTTTTTTTACCTCAACACTCAACTGAAACTGCTTTCTCCAAAGTTACTGATGACCTCTTAATTGTCAAATATGGTAGTCTTTTCCCAGTCCTATTTGGCACTGTTGATCCTTGTGGTGTCCTCCAGGATTCTCTTTCCTCTCTCAGTTTTCCTAGAACTTCTCATTCCTGGTTCTCCTCCTACCTGTTTGATTTCTCTCTCTGTCTCTGTTTGTTTGTCTTTCTCTGTATCCTTTGAGGGTTCGTCATGATACTCCTTAACTGTAGATGTTCCCCAAGGGTTCAGTCCTAGCCCTTTGACTCTTCTTTTTTCTAAGTACTCTTTGTTGGTGATCTCATTACCTCCCATGGGTTGGATTATTATTTCTATGTCAATGAACCTCAGATCTGTACATCCAACCCCAGTCTCTGTCCTGAGCTTCAGTCCTAAATCATTCCCTACTTATTGGACATTTCAAAATGAATATCCAGGAGGTGTCTCAAACTCAGCAATTATCATCTTTCTCCCCAAATCCATCCTTCTTCTAAATTCCTCTATTTTGGTTGAAGTTAACACCATTTGTCAATCCCCAGAGTTTGTAACCTTGGCATCATCCTCAATTCCTCATTGTCATGCACCACACATATCCAATTAGATGCCAAATCTTGTCATTTCTGCTTCTATAAAAATTTCTCATATCTGGCTCCTTTTCTTCTATCCATATATCTACCTCCTTAGTCCAGGCTCTCATTACCTCTACGTCTAGATGACTGTAACAGCCTCCCAATTGTTCTCCTTGCCTCAATTATCTCCCAGCATTAGTCATCCTCCACACTGATGCCAAAGTGATTTTCCTTAAGTGCAGACCTGACCACATAATTCCTCTACTTGATTAAATACCACTGGCTCCCTGTTTTCTTGAGAATAAAATATAAAGTCCTCTGTTTAGCTTTGAAAGCCCTTTACAACCTGGCCCCAATCAATCTTTCTATCCTCACTGTATATTAGTCTCACTCCTGTATTTGGTGACCCAGACAAACTGACCCCCCCCTCCTCACACACACTCTCTCTCATACACACACACACACACACACACACACACACACACGATACTCTTGTTTCCTATCTCTTCACCTTTGCACTGGCCATTCCCCATACTTAGAAAGCACTTCCTCTTAGCTTTTGCTTCACAGCATTCATCTTTTCCTTTAAGATGCAACTCAAGCATCACCTTCTATCTGGAGTTTTTCATGATCCCCACAACTTGTGGTGCTCTTGTTTTTAAACCGCCTTATATTTATTTCTTTTTTAATTTTAAAAATTAAAATTTAAAAAATTTTTAAAATATTTATTCTGCACATATTTATTATTTCTCCCATTAGAGTATAAACTCCTTGCAAGGAAGGAATAAGTCATTCGTTGTACTTGTATTGCACTTAATACAATATCTGGCTTATGGTAGATGCAATAGCAACCATCTGCCTATCTGTCTGTCTATCTATCTATCTATCTATCTATCTATCTATCCATCTATCTATCCATCTATCTACTTCTCACACTTTGTCATTCACAGCAAACGGAGGACTAGCACCTCTGGTTTGAGAGCTTGATAAACCCTTTCCAGGGTCATTCATGCATCTTTGGTGTCCACCTTCACCCAGTTCTCACCTGTTGCTCTAAGAAGCTATAGCATGCACAGCAGTCACACCCTGGTAAACCATTTTGACAGATGGGCTAAATCAGGCTGAGGGTAACTGACAGGCTTCAAACCTTTCAGTGAAGATTTCAAGCATGTGAAGATTTCCCCCAGTGGAATGGAAGGATGGGAACAGTTTGTTCCAATGGTCATGAAGGCAGCTGAAGCGGGCTCTGTGGAGTGCTTAGAGCTTAGTCAGACATCGAAGGTGCCAAGGTCATCCACTGCATCCCGGGCCATTGCCAGTTACCTTGACTTTTGCCCTGTCACTGGTCTTGGATGACTCAGAAAGAAAGAATGAGATTGATGACTGTGCAACTCTGCCTCCCTTAAATCCAATTCAGCCTTGAGTCAAGACATCACCCCAGATATCATTGGTTCTCTTCAAAAAATTGAAGGATGAACAACTCTTAGCCAAGGGACCTTTGGCTCATTGTCTCATTCCTATTCTCCAAGTCCATTTCCCCCCTCTAGTTCCACTTGCTTCCACTTTCAGCTATGATGATAGGATTTTCCATTTTAATATTTTAGACAGGCCAAGTACTTCACTAGACACTCACCTAGAGTCCATTACTCTCATGACCTTCAGTTCAGATCTGTGAATTCTGATCCCTGGATAAACTCCAGACATCTGGTTTTTCTGTTCCTCCACCAAAGCTGCTGAGTGTCAATGGTGAAAGTCATGAAATGGAGTGGAATCCACTCATTACCAGTTTATGGTACAGAAATTCTCAGACGGGCTCTTGCTACTGCTTGACAATCCTACTCTCACCTGATTGCTTCCCCACTTCATTCCCTCCAGCAAACCTCTTCTTTTCTCTTCTCACCCCAAATAGTCCTCCTATCTGCCTGTAACTCATCACCTAGGCTCCTGCTTCACAGAGAAGTCTGAGGCCATTCCATGTGTACTATATTAACTCTTCCCTCTTCTATTTCTTAAAACTCCTCAACATCATCATTCTCAAGCTCTTCCTGTCTTTTAGTCAGAGAAGAAAAGCTATCCCTGTTATTCAACAAGGTTAATTTTGGGTCTCATTCCCTCCTGACTCCTCCCGAATTTTGTGCACTGATCGTTTCCTCCTTCTCATGCATCACTCTGTCCACAAACATTTATTACACCCTTACTGTGCTAAGTACAAGGACACAAAGACAGGCAAAAAAACAGTCCCTGCCCTCAAGGAGTGTATATTCTAATGCACCTTTGATTTCTTATCATCTACTGGTCCCTTCCCATCTGTCTATGGGAGGTCTCAAGGCTAAAAAAATAATCTTTCCCTTGACAATTCTGTCCTATCCAACTAAGGTCCTTTCTCTTATCTGTCAAAGTTTCTACTATGGACTTCATCAGGGAGAGTGCAGTATTTCTTAAAAAAATCAAACAAATAAGCAAAACCAGAAGAAGGGCTTCAGTGTGAAAAGCAAATAAGAAAAAGGGCCTGAAGAAACAGAAGGGAATTCTGATCTTTATTAGGGATAGGAAAATTTTACATAAAGGAGAAAGAGAAGTGGCACCACTGACTATTCAGAACTACAAAATAAAATTTTCCTGAAGGAGGGAAGCTTTTCCCCTGAAGGAGGGAGAAGCAGTATTGTGGTCTCCTGTGAATAAAATGGGTTTTCTTGGGTGGGAGATCATTCAGGAAAGGTCAGAAAAAGAGTTGTCTTAGTAATTGGTGACTCCCTTCAGAGGGAGGTGCTGAAGCAGTTCTTGGCTGGGCATGGCCTGGAGCTTCCTTGGGACATGGATCCGAGACATGACAGAGCACCTCCCTAAACTTGTCAGATCAATAATTACTACATCTCCTCCTGACTCCCATGAGCACGAATGATACTGACAGATGTACTTTAGATGGGTGGGCCAGCTAATATAGGTGGTGGGGTGGGGGAGGGTGGGGGTGAAGGGAGCATGGATAGATAGATAGATATCTCCTTTGGGATCTGGCCCACAACATAGTTTTTGCGTTTGTGGGAAGTAGAAGCATGGCTGTGGCTGGACATTCACTCCTTCCCTCTTCTGTCTCCAAGAGGGGGTATTCGATCAGAGTTATATCTATCCACTGGCCCTCAAATATTTGTAATCTGGGGTAAAATGTTCTCTTTTAAGAGTTCAGAATGAAAACCACTTTCCCTGGTCATTATATAGGAGAGAGTCTTGGCTGGGTTAGCTCTCTGCTATCAAGTGCCGGTTATATAAATGGAAATCACAAGTAGCAACGTGTTTATCACAGCAAATAGGAAAACAGAAATTGAGTGAGTTACACAGATTAGAGTAAGTGATAGGATACTCAAGAGTAAAAGAGCTCTTTGACTCAGAAGTGAGATAAAATCTCAGCTCAGACCAAGAAGACAAGGAGCTCATCAAAGAAGTCCACTCTTAATGAGACTTGGCAGCTGACTCAATTCCCCAGTCCTGCTCCACTGCTGCTTTTGGATATGGAAATGAAGGGGGCCCTCATCTCCCCCAAGGTAAACGATGACTAATCTTTGTCGAATGGAAGGGTCTATGTTAGGGCTAAGCAACTCTCCTTTTGTTAACTGTAGAATGACATACACAGGCGTCATTTCATCCCAACGTCAAACCTGGACTAATAAGGTATTAGACTGCTTAAGATGGCCCCTAAAATTTTGCTGGCACTTGCAGTCAAGAGACATGTTGGAGAAAGAGTCTGGCTTTCTTCACCTGTTTGCATCTTTCTCTCTTACCTGTCTCTCTTGAATTCCATTTCTTTCTCTCCAAAGCCTTTCCATCATGGACCCAGAGGTCTCTCCTATCAGGAGTCTCTACGCCTCCCAGGGAGTCTGAAGCATCAAAGAGTTGTCACTCAGGGAACAATGACCCCACCTCCCTGGCTGGGAGTATTTCACAGAAAAAAAAAAAACCCAACCCAACAAAAACCTGGAACAAATTGCAGAAGATTACAATTAAAGACCTTAGGGGCATATCTAGGTGTTTTCATCGCTCAGTTTAGACCACTGGAAGCAAGGAATCCGGAAAAGATACATTTTTGCATTTGAAAAATAAGCAACTGTAAGATGATAGTGTTTAAGAATGAGATTTTAATTTCTAGAGTACTGTTTAAAATACAAAAATGGCAGGCCAGAGGCATCAAATAGGGCTGGTAAGGATGCATTTAGAATTTTCTACATCTAATCAAAAGGACATCAGAGTGAAAAGAAAATGGGAGAGAGAAGAGTGCCTACCTGTATCCACCAAGGCAGATATGATGGAGGGGAGCTACTCGATACAACAATAATAACGACAGAGAAACACCCAGAAGTTTACAGAAGACAAAGTCCAAGAAGGAGGCCCATTGGAGGAGGCCCAAGGCCTTAGATGTCTATGTATGTGCTGGAGACCAGAGAGGCTTTGTGCCGATTAACATGAAGCACTAAAACCAGCAGCTTCATCGTTGGCTGTTATGGGTAATGACAGGAATGTGGATCTTGTCTATTTTGCCTAATTTCATCTGCATCACAAGCAACAAGGTTGTTATAGCTCAGCAAATGAGATTTGCCTCTGTCCCAGCCTCCCCACAGCCCCTGTGGAGTTTTGTAGACAGAGCCCTTCAAACGGATTTTGTGAATATAGCTTCATAATCAGGAATATTACAGGGAACTTTCTAATCCCAACTCATCTGAGATTAAGGATCAGCATCAGTCAAAAGAGCAGACTTAGTCAGAGCCTGGGATATTCTACTGATTTTTGTTATCTTCCTGACTAGGTGGGGGTAGTTCATAGTCTTGGCTACGCACTAAAAGATTTCTCTTGGGGCAACTAGGTGGTGCAGCGAGTAGAGCACCTGGCCCTGGAGTCAGGAGATCCTGAGTTCAAATCCGACCTCAGACACTTGACATACTTACTAGCTGTGTGACTTCGGGCAAGTCCCTTAACCCCAACTGCCTTGCCTTCCCCCCTCCAAAAAAAAAAAAAGAATTATCTGATACACCTTAGCCCATGAATGCAAAAAATCAGCAGGTGTCTCCAAAGAGCAGAAGTTCAGTGGAGGGGAGCAGAAAACAGGTTGTCAACTATAAGACCAGTGGAGATGACTTATAGAACCAATCGATAGGGAAGACATAATACAAAGAAGAAAGTATAGTGGCATCACTGTACCATACTGGAAGCTATGCAGCTGATTTGGCCATTGGCCAACACCCATTCAGTGAATGGGTATCACACGGATGCTTTTCATGTAGGAACTGGGCGGTTGGTAGCTCTAGTGGGTGGGGGGGTAAGGTGTATTCAAGAAAGGTTGTCTCACCCTAAGAAGCAGGCTACTCTAAACAATGCCCTGTCCCTTTCAGATTCTTTTAGATGTTATTTCTCTTAGAAAACTTTGAAGGTGAACGCCAGTCATCCATAAAAACTGCTGTAAGAAAGCTCAGAAAGGGTGGGGAAGACTCATACCTAAAACAGCTCTTCCAGCTATCTGTAATATTGAGCAGGGTCTTGCTTCCACTGATCTTTTCAATCAGACTTTCAGTGGGACATATGAAGGAAAAATGCAAGATTCTTTCTTTCTGCCTTCACGACTCCAACCAAGTTGGAGATCGGAGAAGTAAAGATAGACAAAAAGAGAAAGGAAATCTTTTTTTCCTTGTTTGTAGAAATTTGTAGCATTACAAACTAATTAGAAATGAAGGATTTAAAGGTTTTTGTAATTGTTAAAACATTTTAGTAGATTTTTTGGAGGTTTGTACCTAGGCCTAAGAACACTCACACAGGACACATACCTCTATTACTTTCTCTGCTTCTGGGAAGGCAATAGATATATTGTTCTGCTTGAAGGTGATTTCACTTACTAGAGAATAAATGGAACTGAAGTGAGTTTAAAATGATTCATCCGAATTTAATTGTTTAGGTAAATTGAAATAGACTATGCAACTCAAATGTAAGAGTTTAACGGTTAATTGGTATTGTGTAAGGAATTCTATACAGGAGAAATTCAACAGAATGTTAGATTAGAAGACGATTGAGAATAAGATGAGATGGACTTGGGAAAAGTAGCAAAGGTAATGTGAAGTACGGAATGACAGGTTTTTAATCAAAGTGCCTTGGAAGGGGAAAAAAACAACACAGGAGAGAAGGGGAGGAATCCCTTTGCATTGATTGGGTGAATGGAGGGTAAAGTGATGGGTTTGCAGTTTTGGAGAGAGGTTTGAGAAAGTTTTTGATCTCATTGAGAGAAGAAGGATATGAGAAACTTTTTGGAGAGGTGCCTGTTAGCAATTTCAGATAGACAGTGTTCTATCACTGGGTGTATTTTGCTTTACAATGGATAAACTAGGGGTGGCTAGGTGGCCCAGTGAATAGAGCACTGACCCTAGAGTCAGGAGGACCTGAGTTCAAATCCAGCCTCAGACACTTAACATACATGCACACAAACTACCCCTGTGACCTTGGGCAAGTCACTTAACCTCAATTGCTTCCCCCCTCCAAAAAGCAAAAAATAAAAATGAAATGGATAAACTATTGGGGAAAAAACTACCACAGGTGTCTTAAGTTGTCCTTGAGACTTTCTATTTGGGCAGTCATAAGATCTTATCAGCTCTGAGAGAAGCTGCTGACAACTGGTTGTAAAGTTTTAAAAGACTTACAACTTTACTTAAAGAGTGAGTTTTATCTGCTAGATTGTTTTGTCTTCATTTATGAAAATTGTGAAAATTTATCTGTTAATAAATAGTATATATTGAAGTTACATATTTGAGTCAATTTAGGAACAATAGACCCTGATTTTGAATATTTTATTTTGCCTTAAGAGTTAAGAGGCAATAGGAATATGTGTTAGTTTGGAGGCTTACAGTAGCCAACAAGTCACTTAATCTCACTGAACCTCGGTTTCTGTATCTGTAAAATGGGGGTAATATGTACACTATCTACCTCATGGTTGTTGGGAGGAAAGACTATATAAAATGTTAATTTAATCAACAAGCATGAGTATTTTATTATAAATAAATATATATATTTTTACTATATACAAATTATATGCACACAGAGATGGTACAATGGATAGAGTGCTTAGACCTGGAGTCAGGAAGACCTGATTTCAAATGTTGCCTCATATGAGGATCAAATGAGATAACATATGGAAAGCACTTAGGAAACCTTAAAGTTCTATGTAAATGTAAAATGTAAATGTAAAATGTAAAAATACAGACACATAGAGATATACATGCACATATGTATAATGAATGTACACACACACATATATAAAACCATATTGTGTAGCAATTAGTGTGCATTTGTATATATATTTATATATAAAATAATATATAACAAATGTATATCTCTATCTATCTATAGATAGACAGATAGATAGACAGACAGACAGACAGACGGATGGACGGACGGATGGACAGACAGACAGACAGATAGATAGATAGATAGGTAGATAGATAACTCTTTGAGCTACATTCACAATTCCTGCATTCAAGGGGGTTGGATCCCTAGGGTGGCTTAACTACACCCAGGTTTAAGAGTATTCTGTGGGTCTGCATGGAGGAACCTGTGACCTCCAGGCCACATGTGGCCCTCTAGGTCCTCAAATGCTGTCCTTTGACTGAATCCAAACTTCAGAGAACAAATCCGATTTGGGAACTTGAAGACCTAGAGGGCCCACATGTGGCCTTGAGGCCACAGGTTTGCCCCTCTTGTGAAATAACCCATAAGCCCCTACTAGTGTCTTTACCCTTAATAGTCAAGGAGCAGGCAAATTTAGCTCAGAGCGAAGGCATTTACTAAGATGTTACAGTAAAGACAGTAATTACACAACATTCCCCACATAAACCTGGTGTGTATTTTTCCACAAATACACACAGCATCAGTGGGAAGAGTGAGTACAACTTAGAGTATGTTGGTAGTGTGCCTCACCACCAATGGGGAGTATAGATAATCAATGGAACTCCTGTTTGTTGTACTGCAGGGTCTTTTTCTCTGTTTTCTTGGTGGCGTTTTTGTATTCTCCCTCCCCCATCCCTCACCAGTACAGTCTCTGCTGAATGAGTGACTTTCGGGGTCAGCACTGCTCTGCATCTTGACTGCCGGGACTTAATTCTCTCTTGAATCTATACTTGGCTCTTTTCTCTACTGCCAGAGATAATGTTACTCAAACTGTTTCCTGTTCCCTATTCTCCATTTCTGTTTCTAGAAAGCATTCCTATTTTTTTTAAGCCATCAGTCACAGACTGTCCTTGGTCAGCCAATTGCTATCTATTTTCTAATTCCATCAAAGAGAACTCATACTTGGTAAAGGGCTAATTAATCCTAGACCCATCTTTGTACTTTGTGTTAACAAAATAGAGCCTCATTATCTGCCCCATCTGTGATTTTATCAACTGGAGGAGGCAGATACTGGCTGTCCTCCTACATATTAACATGGGCCATTCTTATTAGTAGATTGCAGGCTCCTTGAGGGCAGTGATTATGTCCTTCATTGTTGTACCCTCTTCCTTGGACAGGAGCACAGTGCCCAACACATGTTCCAAGTCCAGTCTTGTGAGAGAATGCTTCATCTGTTTCTCTCTACTTCCTGTGTTGTCTTCATGCCTCATTGTTGTTTTGTTGTGGTTGTGGAGTTGTTCACATCCCACTCTTCCTGACCCCATGGACCACAGCATGCCAGGCCCTCCTATCCTCTCTTATTTCCCCAAATCTGCCCAAGTTCATGTTCATTGTTCCCATGACACTATCTCTCCATCTCATCCTTTGCTGTCTGCTTTTCCTTTTGCCTTAAATCTTTCCCATGCCTCTGCATATGTCATTATTTTTCTCCATTAATATGCACCTAGTGTGTAACTCCATGCTAATTGACTCAGATTTGCTTCTAATTAAGATTTAATGTGCCCCTTGATGGACAGCAGAGAGATGAGGGTGAGAGGAGGTCTTGGATATTTTGCCTGACCTTCTCCCAAGAGTTGCCCATGGGGTTGGAAGGCAAGGGAGAGGACCACTCCCAGGTTAGGGAGGGGCACCTATCTAAACCCTTCTAGGAAGAACGAGGAGGCTTTTGTACTGTCCTCTTTGTCCTTCTCCCATCAGCCCTTAGAAAACATCCTCCTATAGCGGTTAGCCTGACGGTCAACAAATAGAAATCTCATAGAAATGGGAAGGGACTGAGGCTCTTTGGGATTAGGGACAAACTCCAGGGGACTTGGGGAAACATAAAAGAAGAATCTCCTTCCATGGAAGTCTGTGTTGGAGAAATCCCTGCAATGCTGGCTGGGTAGCCACCTTCCAACAGGGCAGTAGAAAGAGACTGTAACAGCTTGCCCTTCCTCTTCCCTTAATAGAGCTATTTGTGCTCCAATGTATATATTGAGTAATTGTGTACCCATGACTGGAAATGCAGCTGCTTCTGTGTCAACACAGAAATCATTTTTTTTTCCCCCTAGGAGAGGGATTCAATGGAAAAATGGATTCAATGGGAAAAAAATGGTGACCTGAGAGTCAAGAGACTTGAATTCAAGTCCTAGTTTTGTCATTAATGAACTATATAACATTAAAATCACTGTATCTCAGTTTCCTCATTGGTAAAATGGACTGGCTGGCTCTATATGTGTGAGTGCTAGTGAGTGTCTTGCCCTCCTCCCACCATACCGTATTGCACTTTTAGCCAAGAACACTAAATTTAGAACTAAAGCAACCTCCATTGAAGCCCCAACACTGCCTTTTCCGAGACGTGTGATTTTGGATAAATTACTTCGTCCCTCTAGACTTCATTTTCCTCTTGTGAAATGAGGGGGCTTGTTTAACCAGATGACTGCTAAGATACTGTCTACCTTTAAATCTCTGAGCCTATCATTTATTTTAGTGAGTGGGGGCTCAGGCTAGAAATCGAAACCTCCTCCTGTTTTAATTGAGTCTAGAGCAGGTGATCAAAAAAAGTAGGATGATGGGACAGACAAAGCCCATGAACCTAGAATGAGGCCATGCCTAGTGTGGAGACTCCAGGGCTAAGAGCAGAGGATGCAGGCTAGTGGACACCAATGAAGAACCTGGGAGAGCAGACCTCAGGAAACTGATGCCAGAAAGGGTGACCCAATTTTATTTATTACATGACCTGGCTAAAATAGCTACCCAATACGAGTAACCTAGGTTTCCTTGTATATATATATATATATATATATATAGGATCATATGTTCAAAGCTATAAGGGGTCTTAGAGATTTAATTCTACTTCCCCTGCTCCCTGCATTTTTTAAACAAAGAATCTGAGACTCTACAAGGTTATAAGACTTGCTAAGTTAAGAGTTCGATTCCAGAATTCCAGTTCAAGTCCTCAATTCTTAAATTACTGCTTGTACTATTGCACCAAATACTACTCAGAGTAGTGGGGCATCTCCTACTAGCTATCTGTGTAGGATCTGGCATATTAACGTTCAGTTCAACAAACATCTGTAAGTACATACTCTATGGAATGTATATATTCATAGATTTGGAGCTGGGATGAATCTTAGAGATAATGTAGCCCAACCTCCTAATTTTTAGATAAGGAAACTGAGGCCCAGACAGGTTCACTCAAGCTCCATGTAAATGAATATTCCAATGCTATATTCCATGAACCTGCAGCTTTCCCACCTTATCAGGGAATCTCATCAGTAGAACCCCACCAGGCTGAGCTGGAGTCCTAACAGAGATGCTGCTTCAGAAGAAACCCATTCCTGGGTATTCTCACCATCTGTTATGGGACTCCATCACACCATGTGTAGGCTTTACTCAGGGCTTTGGAACTCCTTTTTTTTCCTTAAAGGAGAACAAGCACCTCTGAATTTCCCACCCTGGGGCAAGTTCCCCAGCTTGCAGTGGTGCTCTCATCACCTTGTCCTAGTTCTGTTCTTATTCACCAACCATTATCTTAGAACACCAGGCCTTCTGACATTCCTAACCAGTGAACCCTCATTCCTGGATAACACCCACCATCCGGTTTGTCTATGGTTATTTCAGAGCTGCTGAATATCAAAGGAAAAAGTCAAGAAATGTCAGCTATGAAATGGAGCGCACTACAGATTCATAGCACATAACTTCTACTGGACCCTTGATGCCTCCCGACAATCCTTCTCTGCCTTCATTGGCTCTCCATCTCGTTGCTCACATCAGCTGTTCCAAACTTTTCATTCACCCTTTCACCTCCAGTCCATTTTCCTATCCTTAATACTTGGAGCTGAAGTCTTGTTCCCCAGATCACAGAAAGGATTGAGACCGTCCTGTGTGTGTGATGCCTTTTAGCTCTCCTCCCCCACACCGTACCATACGGTCATAGGAGGGTTATACCTCATCCTCCTTGTGGCTAATCCCCTAGCCTGTGCCCTCCATCCTTTGCCCCTTGGTGTACTGAGACCAACTGTCCACTTGCAAGCATGAAGTCCACAATTTTACAGTGGAAAATTCAATCAAATAGAGGAAAACGAAATAGAGACCATAGGATGAGTAACCAAAGCTGTATATGAATGACGTGAATCACTTACAGTCCCAAGCAGGAGGAGAACTCCTCTGGTAGGTATTCGCCTCCTAGTTCCATATAGTGTGTGTGTGTATATATATATATATATATATATACACACACACACACACACACACACATATATAAGGTTCCTGCTTGAAGGCTGAGGGCTGGGAGAACATCTCTAAGCCAAGTCTAATTTTAAATCTAAATTCATTTAAAGCTAGCTCTAATCCTAATTCCAAACCTAAACCTAGTTCTGACTGTCTCTCCATGCTTTACCCCATTTCCTGCTGATCTTCATGGATTTGAAGTACATAGTACATCAGTTTCTTTCTGTCTGCCAGAATTTTCATGAGGAATTTCAGTAAATCTCTCAATCCCTCAGTGCCATCTATCCAGGGCAAGATGAGAGTTCACAAATAAACAACTCACATTCCTAACTCCTTTCAAACTCCCCCTCTTCCTCCCCACTACCGTGACCTCTATTTTCTCCTCAGGCATCCCCTTTTCTCTCACCTCTGGAGTTTTTTCTCCATCTACCTTGTTCAACTTCACTCCTAGTCGCCAGCCCCATTCATTAACACATATATCCCTTGTGGAGGTGGGGTTTGGGGGGGGGATATTTAATTTTTCCCAGTTATTCAAACAACAAAGGATGCAGGAAGAGGCAACTATGTCAGCATAGGATCATAGTGTTCAATTATCTTGGCTCGTATCATATTCCTCACTAAACCGGAAACTTTATGGAGAACAGGTACTCTGCTTTATCTAAATTTTATATCTTCCCCAGTGTCTGCTACAGGGGTCTGCTCACGATAAATGCTTAATAAATGTTGAATAAACGAATGAACAGATATTGTTAGGATTACTGCATGAGCAAAAGTGGATTGTGGAGAACTAATGGGACCTGGACAAGATGTCTT
This sequence comes from Pseudochirops corinnae, assembly GCA_028646515.1. NCBI lineage: Eukaryota > Metazoa > Chordata > Mammalia > Diprotodontia > Pseudocheiridae > Pseudochirops > Pseudochirops corinnae. The sequence continues at coordinate 283,003,306 of CM053586.1, read as the reverse complement.
GAACTCATAGACCAGAGCCTGGAATTCCAATCCTGGGTCAGCCCCTGACTTGGTATGTGAAGGGGAGCAGGTCACTTTGCTATTGCCTTGGATCTTAGTACCTCCATCTATAACTTGAGGAGGCTATTGAATTTCTCATTTCAATGTGCCTGGACAGTGCTGGGGGAAGGGAGACAAAAGATATACAAATTCTATGGAAAATAAAAGTGCTATAGGAAAACAGTCTTATTAGTCATAATAGGGAGAGGATGACAATAACATTTTTTTCCTGCTTCCACATGTCCCAAGCTGCCATGCAGGTGCCTGTGTGAGTGGGCCAGTCCTTTCTGGATGGATCTTTCTCTCCCTTCTTCTCCACCCGAGAACAATCACTCTTCCTTTCAGAAAGTCCCCAGACCAGGAAGATGCTGTTTATCAGCTATAGGAAAAAAGATGCTGTTGGGGAGATTTTGTCTTGCTAAGTCATTCTGTGGGGAATGGCCAATTAAAGCCCAACTCAGTGAGATGCATCACTGTCAGCCTTTCTAGGCCCTACCTGGCTCTCTATCAACCCTGCCTACCTGCCTCACAGAGTAGTCTTCCATTCTTGGATTAGAAAAGTCTTCAGGAGAAGGGGAAATGGGAGGAGGTGGTGAATGGAAAAGGTATGAAATGACCATCAGGAAACACATCTGTGTTGAGGTGTTTGGATGGGAAAGGAGAATGGGTGGAGAAGGAGGCAGTTCTGTGTGGAACCTAGGAACTCTATGATCTGGGACCACAGGAACTGGGGAGGTGACTGGAACTGAATAATTAAAATCTACAAACCTAAAATAAGCAAGTTTTTTCTGTTAGATTAAAAGAAGAAATTTAAGATTTGCCCTTTCTTTTCTTTTCCATTCAAGCTGAATATTTGGATTCCTACCACTTTTACTATTTGGGTAGTAATAAGGGCTGGACACTTCTTTGACCCTCACTCTGCTGATACGTAAAATGGGGAAAATACTCAAATACTCAAATGTGTGACTCTGGACAAGTCACTTAACCTTAACACTTAAACCTGTCTCATGTATAAAATGAAGATAATAGGATTGTTGTGAGGATCAAGTGAGTTTATATACATGGCACTTTGCAAACCTTAAAGTGCTATATAAACATTAGCTATTATTATGAATTATCATATACCTGGGATCCCATCAGATGTGTGTGGAGATCCCCTTCAGTAATGAAGCCAACAGTCCCTCCATGGCTGTCTCTCTTGTGTGGCTCTCAGCCGTGTCTCCTCACAAGCCATCTACCCATTGTGTCATGTCCTTTTGACATAGGAAAGACATCTCTCATTCTTGTCCTGAGACCTGCTTATTTTCTTTTTTAATTGAACATTTCCTTGATGATTTCTTTTACACCAAGTCTTCTTTGTAATCCCTGTTTGCAGCGAGGGATGTGTTAAATGAGGGTAACATCCATAATACCCAGGGAGACATGTACTTACTTAATGGTACAGAACATTGACTCTGGAGTCAGTGGACATGGATTCAAACCCCATCTGTCCTTACCCCCAGCTTGTGGTAACTGATTGACCTTGGACAATTCACTTACCAGTTTTCTCAACTCTAAAATGAGAGGGTTGGATGGTAGTAGATGGCATCTGAGGCGTCTAGTTCTTTGTCTATGATGCTTCACTGGGTTGTTGTGAAGAAATAAATTTGTAATGTTGAAAGTGTTATACTAATATTGTCATAATAATAATAATTATTATTATCATTCCTTCTCTGGGAGACTCTAGTATGGCTAGCAATAGCTCACATTTAGACATTGCTTTAAGATTTACAAAGTGGTTTCCCCACAACAGCTCTATAAAGTAGGTCAGTACTAAATTCTTGTTTTATAGATGAGGAGATAGAAGATCAGAGAGGCTAAGTTACTTGTACAGTGGCACATAGCTGGCAAATGTCTCAGGCTGGTCCTTCTTCTGCTTTCAAGCCCAGAGCTCATTCCACTATACCATGCTGTTGGACAGGAAAATAACCAGAAGGTTGATTAAAACCAAGAGACTCTGAATAACTCTACATGGTATCCATCAGCTGCAGGATAGTGGAGCATTGTGACTTTTGGGGAGGTGGTCAGTTCCCAGCAGGTATATTTGCTGGCCCAAAGATCTAGAAAGACAAGGTTTTTTGATTGGGAATGCCAACAAAGTCCAAATCTCCCAGGGAGGTGGGCCTGCCCTCCCTATATGTCGGTGGGTATTTTCTTCCTACACTCCTTCATCTTTCATCAGGGTTGCTTAGTCAAGAGAACTGGTGACCTTCTCCTCCTTGCAGGTGGAGGGTCTTGGCTAGGGTTCTTTCTTTTCTTCCTTCTCTCCTCTGTGCACTCTCCCTCCGCCATTCTGCAAGCTGCTGATGACATCGATTTTGCCAGCAGCAGGAGCTATAATTTGGGGGGCGGCCTGCCCCTGGCGTTTGTTTTACTCACTTCCTTGAAAACCCTAATTTTCACTGTTACCACCCAGGCCAGCTGGAGGGCATGACTCATCCGGAGGTTGAATGAGTTCAAATTAGAAATGAAGACCTTGAGAAGGAGCCATCTGGGAGGAGAGGGGCACAGGACCTGCCCAGCTGGGCTAGAAGTCCTAGATTCCAGAGTTGACCTTTCTTCTGATATAGTATTGGAAGCTCTTGGAGAAGCTTCTCATCCAAAGGGGCAGCATCATTCATCTCCTGATTTCTGGGGGGAATTAGGGAATGGAAGGAAACCAATGAGATGGCCCCCCCCACCTAGAGTATCCCTTCTTTGGGGTTGCTTCCCCACTACCTTCCTATTCCTATCCCCTTGTTGGTGGCTAGGCAGGTCACTTACCATCATACTTACCACTCACGTAGGTATACATGGGGATCTCCAAAAGAAGTCGATGGTAACCCAATTAAAGACCTTAAGCTCATATATGTGAGGTAAATTCCAAATACCAATTATCACAGGATAATGTATGTAGGACTGATTCTCTCTCCCTATCTTGGCTATGTGTTTTATGACTTTTTCCTTCCAAGTCTTCCCCTTGGCGTTCATTTTAAGTTAGTTTTATCTGAATTGAAATGTTGGAGTGGAGAAAAACACAGCAAAATTTACTCAGGTTTCATGCTCTGCCTTGTGTCCCCTTACTCTAACATCACTATTTTTCTCTTCCCAATTCTCCCCCTCCGTCCAGAATACATTCTGTTCATGAAAATTGTTAATGTCCGTCCTTCCCATTCCCCCAAGTCACTGTGCATTTATTTTGTGTGTGTGTGTGTGTATCTATATCTATATCTATATATCTATATATCTTATTTACTCACCTGTGAATTCATTTCCCCCTAGAACAGCACCAACTTCTTGAGGGGAGGGGCCGCCTCTTATATACCGTCATTTATATCTTTGCCTAGCACATAGTAGCCACCTAGTAAAATGACTGTTGTTGAATGACCTTTTAATTGGAAGTCTAATAGAAAAGATGACCCCTGCACACATCCTTCCTCCCCCACCTCTTCCTTTGTCCCTCATAAGAGCTGCCATTTGTACAGACCTTGCAAGATTACCAAGCTCTTTGTATGTATGCATTATGAAATTTGATCCTTACCATGATGCTATAAAGAAAAAAACTGTAGGTATTATTAACTGCATATGAGGAAACTATCTCAGAGAAGTTAAGTGACTTGTCCATGGTCACTCAGTGAGCACTGGAGATAGGATTTGAATCCAGGAATCATAGCGGTCTATCTGTTGGGCCAACCATCTTCCTAATAAAGGGAGGAATCAATGAAGAAGGCTCTTCTTCCTAGGCAGTAAGTAAAGAAGTCCCTTGCATTTTTCTTTACCCGTGTATGTTTTATTTCTATCCAAATAGATTCACCTGCCCTGGCCACTCAACTTCTGTCTCTAGCCTGGGAAGCTGGGTTCTCTGGAGCTGGGGGCCTGGAGCTCATGGGAAAGGTAGTCTTCTGGATCTCCTTAGACCTCATGTAGTATTGTGTTTTACATAATTCTGATAAACTTATGAGGGGTTGTAGGACTCTAGATGTAGAACAATTTTAGAAACCATCTAGGCCAACTCTTTCATTTTACAGATGAGGAAACTGAGGTCCAGGAAGGTTAAGGACTTTACCCTAGCCCACTGAGGTAGTAAATAATAGATCTGTGCTTCAAAACCTATTCCTCTGACTCCAATTAGTGTTCTTCTTACTGTGCCGTGCTACATAGGTGACATGTGCTAGTAGCCCATAAACTTCATGAGGTCAGGAACTAGTTTATATCGATGCTCCCCCATGAAGGAAAGCATTTCCAACATTAGAACTGTCCAGTGATAGCTTGTAGGCTACGCAGGTTAACCCAGTAGCATGAGAGCTCCTTAAGGGCAGAGACTTTCCTGTGACTTTGCACCCTCCTGCTCAGTACTGTGCTTTGCAGAAAGTAGCCACTGAAAAACTGTCATTTAAATAGAACTGAATTGTTCTTTCTAGTATGATCCTGTTTGGGGGTGCTGAAGGAAGCAAATTCTCTGTCATCTGAAGTGCTGAAACGGAGGCTGAAGGCCCCATCATTTGCCAAGGATTATGTAGAGGGGAATCTTATACTGGGTGGGAATTTAGACCAGGGGACCTTTCTTAACCTCCCTCCTCCACTAGACTAAACTCCCTGAGATCAAGAGCAATGTCTTAGTCATTTTTCCGTTCTCCACATAGCACTTGGTACAGTACCTTGTACATAATAGACACCAAATAAATGTATACTGGATGGGGTGAGGGAAGGGAATAAATATTTGTTAAGCATTTACTTTATGTCAGGTACTGTGCTAAGCACTTAATAAATATTAACTCATTTGATCCTCACAACAGCCTTGGGAGTGCTATTATTATTCCCACTTTAGAGTTGATGAAACTGAGGTAAACATAGGATAAATGACCTGCCCAAGTTCATATAGCCAGTGTCTAAGGTAGAATTAGAACTCAGGTCTTCCTGACACCAGGTCCAGTGCTCCATTGTCATAGCTCTATAGGACACAATTGGAACTCAATGAATGTTTTCTGATTATGATTCCATTCAACCAGTCAAAAAGCATTCATTAAGCACCTACTATGTCCCAGGCACTGGGAAAACAAAGAAAAATGGAACTGTTCCTGGCCATAAGGAACTTAGGTTCTATTGATTAAGGATATAATGTAGTTGGGGAATATTGATGGATAGATGGCTATTAGAGATGGAATATCTCTTTCTGTAGTTGTGACCTGGTGTCTGTACCTTGATGAATCTACACAAATTCATGGGAGTAAAAAATTTTGGTAAACCCTGCAAACTTCCATTAAAGTCCTATACAAATGTCTCTGGCATCATTGTATGGATCTGATTTTAGGTTTTCTAAAGTAATTTCAGTACGACTTAGGCTCTGACAAGATCTACAAAGATAGAAAAATTTTGAATATGCCTCAAGGACAGATGATGGGTCTGTTATCTAAGGATTAATCTAGTGAAAGGTTATCTGGAGCTATCTCTGGATGTGCACAAAATTGTCCTTTTTACTTCTGCTGACCACAGGCATGTGATTCAACATTGAGGCTTGGCATTTTGACATGACAAGGTAGTCACCTTATTCATAATATGTCAGTATTATTTCACACACTTTTCTACAAGGGCAGGGAAGGATGGCTTGCCCTGCTCCTTCACTCCAGCTGCCAAGTGTCTGTGAACACATGGCACCTAAAGCAAATGTCCTGCTTAGGCAAGTCTGAGTCTGGATAATAAGCTGCCTCTTTTGTATTTGTCGCTGCCTGATCTTAGGTAAACAAGTATCTGTCTCAAGATAGATTTATATAGTCTTGGGAATGATCTTGTAAGCTCAAGATATCTGGAGGTCCTTAATCCTTTTCATTGAAGCTATCTGGGAGCAAAGGGAGGAGACCCAAGAAACTACACAGTGTTCTTGGAGGAGACAACCATCAACAAGAAGATTGGTCCACGACTGACCCATTTTACCAGATGACATAGACCAGGAGTGGTTTGGACAGTTAAGAGCCATGGTGAAATGTGGAATGCCTAATCAGCAAGTCCACAAACTACTTTATGTTTTAATAAGGTTTTGATGAGAATCAGCTAATTAGCAGTTGTTACTGAATCCTATTTTAAGTCATTCTGTCAGTATTCACCTTTAATCTTTTATACCTTTTAGCGTTTCTTTTGTGTGGGGAAATAAATATCTGTCCCATACCCAGTTCATAAAACAAACTGAGTACTTCTCTGCTCCTCAGTTTGGGGAGAACCTAGACATGAGCCACAAAGCCAAAACTTTAAACAATTTGTCCCTGGGGAGATGGGGTGGGAGTTTAATGAGTCAAATAGAATGATAAGAAGGAACTCTTCTCATTAGAGTTCACATCCCCCCAAGACTGAACTCAGTTGGACTGAATGCATGGGTCTAATGCAGAGGAGTCCATTAACGAAGAAGGAAGTGACTGCGGTGCTTAAGCCAAAGTCCCTATTGTTAAATACATATGAAGAAGTTAATCACCTGGTTAATTAACAGCTCTTTTTTTTTTTAGTCCAAGAAACTCATAAAAACATTCTACTAAGATGTGAAGGGGATGCCATTTTCTCTAGTAGAGGAAATAATGGAACTTTGTCGTATTACAGATTTTTTTAAAAATGGCATTGAAGGAAGTCCTGAATTAGGAACCAAAGTAATGAGTTACCATTTTTCTAACTCATATTCTTGTCCATGGCTACTTGAATTTGATTAAGTTTAGATTTTGGGCAGAAAGAAGGGAGGAAAAGGAAGCCTTTGGATGGGTAGATCATAGAAGGCCCTAGGAATGAACTCCAGGTCTGTGTGTTCTGCCTTTTTATACATTTGAGGGTGTTATCCACAGCCAGAGGTCCCTGGGAAGCTCAGGCCAAAGACTTTCTTTCTCTTCTTTTTGGACCAGAGGAGAATTCCGTCTTGGGCCCCAGTTGCTCATGCCCTAAGGGGAATAAAGGGTGGCACACCCTAGGATTGATTCTAAAACAGTTTTATTAGGTACTTAAAATAGATTCTGGCAGATGGTGTTTGGGAACTGAAAACCATGAAGCAAAGATGAAGATGTCATTCATGATGCTGTGTATATGGCAAAGGGGGAGGAAAGCATGATTCTTTGAAGATACATCTCCTAGCAGCATATTCCCTGTGGTTGGATCAACAATCCACTGTAAACCAAGGATGGGGCAGACAAGGGGTCTTCAAAAGAAGTGGAATGATGAACTCCCAGAAATCATGAGAGAATGTGTCCTCCTCTCTTTTCATCCCTCATAGCAACTAACACAATGCTTGGCACACAGTTGGTACTGGATGCCAACTTGTTGAGTGGACTCTGATGTGATCAGTGAGGGGTGCTGAGAGCTTGCAAGGGAATTATTGGGGGTGGGGATTTGAAAAGACTAATGAAATAATATTTTATGGGCATTAATATTGCAGATGAAAACTGAGATTGTTTTATTCTTCCCATCCTACCCCTAGCTTTGAAAATATTCTCTGCTTATATCCATCTCCAATGGCTCATCCTGGCATAGAAAGAACCCCCAGGTTCTCAGAAGTAATGCTAGCAAACCCCAAGATATCCCATCAAGGTCTGAGGCTCAGGTTAGCCAAGTTGAGTGAGACTCTTTATTAGAAGGCTGACCAATAGTTAATCAACATTTTGGCCATGGTTACTCATGAAGATTGGTTACTTCTAAGACATGGAGGGGTTGCTATCTGCATTGGTAGAAGAATTTTTTTATAATGATTTTCTGAAAAAAGGAAGCTTGACATAGTGGAAAGCACGCTGGTTTTGAAATCAGAGGACCTAGGTTGGCTTTGTTATGATTGTGTGTGACTCAACCTCTCTCTAAGCCTATTTTCTCATCTGTAAAATGAAGGGGGTTGGACATCTTAGATCCCGTGGAGTACTGGAAATATCTATCTATTGAATCTAGAGGCAAAGATAGTGTCCCTTCATTAATCAATTCACTAATACAGAATGCTTAGGGCTTCAGATAGATGTTTCTCTCTGGAGGGGTCCTTGGTAGCTCCTGTCACCACAGAGCAATCAGAACTACAATTGTCTCTTCCACACCTCAGGGGTTAGAGGCATAGCACCTCCTTGATCTGGAAAATCCATGTAAAATTTTTTGGCCTTCGCTTCATCCATAGGAGAAGTCTGAATTTTTTCTTTTTCTTTCATGGGGATGTTAACAGCATCTTATTGTAAAATGTGGGTATATTTATGGTGTTAAATGATAAAATATATTGATATTATACAATCCTATACATATATTATGCATTTCTGAGTTTCTAAGCTTTTTCTGTGTTTCTGCTGGTCTTTGTGTGTCATCTGTGGCCTCCTCAAAACTCCCCCCAACCTCCCATTTAATTTTTTATACTGACCCATGATATATCTAAACCACAATGGGGAAAGTCATGATGTGGAAGGGATAACTGTAGTCATGACCTCTGTGCTCCATGATTGGAGCCAGCCTACTGGGATGTCCTCCTTTCCCTTAATGGACTTTAATTTTAAATTCCCTCCCAATGATTCAGGGTCAAGGTCCCAAGGCTGGTAAGGATTTCCTAAAACGGTGGCTGAAACTAGAAGTGCTCAAAAATACTGTTTGAGCATAAAAGGGAAGTGGTCCAAGCCTTGCTGCTCCCTTTCAGCCTCTCCCAAGCCCTGCAGGCAGGGAATAGTGCTGTGGCTTCTTGGAAGGAGATAAAAGAAGCAGCCATGACTATAGTGGAAAGGACTTGGAAAAAGAAATGATGATTTTAGCCATAGCTCTGCCACTAACTAGCAAGTCAATTCCCATTTCTAGGCCTCAGTTTTCATATCTATAAAATGATATTGGTTGGGTTAGCTGTCCTCCAAGGCCCCTTCCTGTGATGTGGTCAAGGAGGCAAAACAGGGTAGCTTAGAAACCATCCCCTCAGATGCTTCAGAGGAACACACAAGAAATTATCTCCAAAGAAAACAGGATTTGGATTCTGAAAGTATCTAGGCTAAGAGGAACAGGAGATACATATTTCAAGGGCATCTTTAGAAGTGAAAAGGCCTTTCCCCTTAGCAGTCAGTCTTCTTGTACCTCTCCATCTCCCTCCAGCCCTTCTTGCCTGATCTCTATAGAAGGGTCACCCTCTAACCTCAGGTCCTTAGTACCAGCCTCTTCCTTCCCATCTGCCATAGAAGGGTCACCCTCTGTCCTCAGGACCAGTCTCTTCCTTCCCATCTGCCATAGAAGGGTCACCCTCTATCCTCAGGTCCTCAATACCAGCCTCTTCCTTCCCATCTGCCATAGAAGGGTCACCCTCGTCCTCAGGACCAGCCTCTTCCTTCCCATCTGCCATAGAAAGGTCACCTCTGTCCTTAGTACCAGCCTCTTCCTTCCCATATGCCAAAGAAGGGTCACCTCTGTCCTCAGGACCAGCCTCTCCCTTCTCATCTGCCATAGAAGGGTCACCCTCTGTCCTTAGAACTAGCCTGTTCCTTCCTGTCTGCCATAGAAGGGTCACCCTCTGTCCTCAGGACCAACCTCTTCCTTCTCATCTGTCATAGAAGGGTCACCCTCTGTCTTCAGAACCATCTTCTTCCTTCCTGTCTGCCATGGTCTAGCCTGCACCCTGACTTTTCCTATTGCTACAAGTTATGCTTAATCTCCTAGCTTTGAGAAGCAGGTGCTCATCCCCTTCCCAGCCTTCATCCCCCAGCAATCCCCCGTGGCAGAAAAGTTACTTTAAGGGGTGAGGCAGTCTGATGGCGTGATCATCCTATGTCCATATGGCACTTTGAGGTTTACTTATTTCTCTTTGTTCACCACAGACGCCACTGGAGAAAGCAGGGCCAAGATCTAGACTCTAGTTTAGGCTTTACTACTAGCAGGGTGATTCTGGGCAAATGCGCCTAGTCTCTCTGAGACAGTTGCTTCATCTATTAAACAACAGCAACACTTGCCCGAAAGCAGCATGTTAGACCAGATGAGAGGAGGTTTTATACCTAACTGGACCCCCTCATTTTATAAATACAGAGATTAAGGGCCAGAGGGAAAAAAGGAACTTGCAGAGAATTAGTAATTGAGGCAAGATTCAAGCCCAGGTCCTCTGACTCTAAATGCAGTGCAGAGCTAGTTGTGACCCCTGTGCTCTGTGGCTGGAGATGGTCTACTGGGTTGCCTTTCCTTTTCCTTAATGGACTTCTCTCCTGATGACTCAGGGGCAAGGTCTGGGGGCCGGTTAGCACACAGTAGGCACTCTATAAATGCTGACTTGCCTTCCCTTCCCTTTCTTTCCCTTCTGCCTGTGTTGGTACTTATCCATTTCCTCACTCCTGAGGTCCCTTCTTGCTCCAAGCTCTATGATGGTATTAAATGTTTACTTCCCATTTGGGGGTCTTTCTCCCTAGGTTCAAGTTGTCCCCTTCCTCCTCACAAGACTCTTACTTGTCTCTCGCCCAGATGTGGTTAAGATCAGCCTATGGTTGTGTTCCCTGGGTTGGTGTTTCAAATTTCAGATTATGACAAACCAGATAATAAGTCTCAAAACTATGTGCTGGGAAGTGAGAGGGAGGTGAAGCTTCACTTCTTGCAAAGCCATCTACTCTGAAGGGTAATAGTGCCAAAACACTGAAGACCAGGCAAGTCGGTGAGGGGCTCCTGAAAACTGAAGTGAGAAACTCCCTAGAGGTCAGAGGCTCCATCGCTTTACAGCTTTAGTGTTGTCTTCTGTACTGCACACAGGTAGTGAGCTGGATGAAATGTGGCAAAGAGCATTAAAATGTCAGAAGAGCTGAGCTTGAGCTCAATTGTATGATTTTGGCCAAGTCACTTAGCTTCAGTTTCCTCATCTCTAAAATGTGGCTAATATTGGTACTACCCACTTCACAGTATTTCTATGAGTTGTTATCACATATATTGGCACTGATGTGGTAAGGGGCTCTGGTGGGACTACAAGGCTATAATGTGGCTACAGGGGTGGGATTGAAGGAGATGATGGAGATGCTAGAGAGATCTCTCTCTAAGCAGTAGTTTCCCATCCCCCTCCTACCCCCAATCTCAGTGAAGGGCTTCATCTGAATTGTTCTGTTCTTCCTTATACCTCTAGCCTGGATCTGGACTGAGACTGGGCATTTTCCTTTCTTCTTATTGGTTGGGAGTCTCTCCCTCTTTGGTTCCTGAGGACAGAGTGGCTGATAGTGTGGTGGTAGTGGGTTGATCCCAAAAGAACTCCAATTATTGGCTACTCCCTTAATGAGGCAGCAGCCATTCCAGAAAAATGCCTCTTCCAGAGCTCAAGCCTTGACATCAAATTAGGCTTCTAATGGTAGGCAGGTACTTTGGGAGCCAGAGATAAGATGGAGGAAAGCCTCTAGTTCCTTTGGCAAGTGATAGAATAATGGGGCTGAGAAACCTGGCTCCTACTTCCACAGCCTCAGGCAGCTAGAAAGCAGATGAAATGCAAACAGACCTTCCTCAGCATTTCCTCTCCAGGATCCTGGATATCCCACCCCTATTCCTATAAAAAAAAGGAGTATCCCAGCCCAAATTTTCCTTGCTGAGTACCTTGGGAAAAGTAGCCTGTGGAAAAGGTCACTCCATCAGTCATTTCAAGAAAGAAGCAGACTATGAACGATGGGGAAAACCAAGCTTCCTTTCACCCTGTCTTTCCCAAATGGATGTGGCAGCTTTGTTGGTGTTCTGAGTTCTCATCTTTTGGTCTGTGAAAGATAAATGGGATTTCTAGTCCTCCTTATACTGACCCCAGCTCCCTTCTCCAAGGCAGTTGTTTACCCATGGGAAATGGTTAAATCACTCATAACTCTGCTTTTGGAAAGGTGGGGTGGATGAGTAATTTTCAGAATGTTTATTTGTTAGCCATATTTTTGCCCTTTTCGCAGGATGGAGGGGAAAAAAGCCAGGATCCCTAGAGACTAGAATACCTAGAACTCCATCTCCTAGGCTTAGGTTCCCAGATCCTTTTCTTCAGCTGCTTGCCATCTTTTTAGATCCTCTTGTCTGTATGTAGGTTTAAGGCCTGGGATAGGGGAGAATGGAGAGAAAACAGCGATGGAGGAAGCCAATGCTGAGTTTTGGGAGACCCCACACTTCATGACTTTGTTCTAATGCTCTGTTACCTGGTTCGGCCACTGAGCAGGCTGGCCTTGTGCATCTTAGGTTTTCTGATTTGTACCTGATGGGCTTCTTTACCAATTCTAGACTGGATGAGAGGTCTTGGGACAGTGTTGGGACTGGATAGGTGGGTTTTAAGGACTCCCTACCTTCTTTCAAGGCACCTAGGACCCTTTTCCCCAGAGGGATGGTTTATTGATTCTCTATAGTGTTTAGTAACCATGAGATAATTGCTTGGTTGGGAGGGAAAAGGGGGTGATGGGAGTCTCTGTTTCTATCTCCCCATGTTGTAGGAAATCTCTTTATTCTTCCTTCCCTCCATCTCCTAGAAAAAAGTGATTAGGACTGATTAAATCTTCTCCCTAGCCCTGAATGGTCTCAGGGCTAGATGCCCTTCACTTTCATGAAAAGTTCTCATATGAAAAAAAATTTAAAAAAGAAAGGTTGATGTCCCAAAGAAGCAGGACGGTCAGTGATTTGTGCTCCTGTGCAAGGGTACAGGGACAGCCCCACAAGTTCAAAGGGGGAATCTCAAACATGTTCCCTCTGTCAGTATCTACCTGTCTTCAATCCTTCTCCTCAGCATTGATGGTCCCTAGTCTGTCTTACTGCCAGTAACAGAGAGCATTAGAAGAGAAGGGAGAAGAGAATTCCTTCAGAGGACTATCGAGAGCATTTTGAAACTCAATCGTGTGTCTAGGGCTAAGACAGGAGGAAAGGAACAGTCGGGGGCCCAGGCCTCCTGTACAGTAGCCTATTTTTCCTCCCTGGGTTGCCCAATGGACTGGAAGGCCTGTTTATGAGAAATTTTCCCATGGAGTGCTGGAAACCGTAGATATCTGGAGAGATTCAATTTCAGTATTTTTTCCTTTTAGGCTCAAGAATACCAGGGCTTCCCTTACCGCACCTGGGGAGAGAAGCAATATTCGTGACCACCTCCCGCCCTGACATAGTCTTTTCACTGGGGTCCACAGCAGCCCCCTTCCCCTGCTTTATTGGCACTGCTGTTATAACAGTGGGTCATCAACAAATGTTCCTGTTCACATTTGGTCCTAAGAAGTCAATCAGATAAATAAAAATACCAAAAAGCAAGTTGGGCTCATTACAAACAATACAAGAAACTGAACGGAAAGGTAATTGCAGCAATTTCCTCATCCCACATCCTTCCTCTCACCCACCCTCCCATCCCACCAGCTACCCCTGCCCCTCCGGCAGTCACACTACTGACTGCCTTACTGGTTTGCTAGTCTCTTCTGGGCTCTCACGTTGGCTTAATTAGAAACAGACTGGGAAATGCTTCCCATGCAGTAGTATGTTGCATTTGCAACATTAATTGCTTATCAGAGAAGAAGGGGTGACAATGTTTAATGATGGAAATTTCCTCTGTCTCCCTCTCTCTTAGTCCATCTCTCAGCTGTGTTTTCTCTCCCCCTCTCTTCTCGGGTCAGGCTTTCCCTCTCCCTGTACTGTCCCTCAGGAGCTAAAAGCACCTTGTACATTTCCAGGGATCTAGCAGGGTTTACTGGCAGGTGAGCAGAGGTGTTTAGAGTATCAAATTTGGGAAACTGAAATGAAAAACCAATCCTTCTATCTCCATTCCTTCCTCCCTGACTCATCTCATCCTTCTCTGTCCTGGTTTTGAAGAGGTGATTTCTGAACAGGGAATTATCTAGCTATACACTGCAGTACAAAGGATTTTCTCTCCCCTTTCTTTCTCCTATCCTCTCTTCCTTTTTTCCTTCTTCCTCCCCCTCATTCCTTTTTTTCCCCTCCCACTCTTTTTTTCCTTCCTTCCTTCCTTCCTTCCTTCCTTCTCTCCCCTCCCTTCTTCCTCCCCCTTTCCAAGTCAGGAAAAGAGAGTGAATTGGAGAAATGGGAGAAAGTGTCATGTTTCTCCACAAAGGTATAAAGCTGATGGTAGAGTCAGCTCCAGAGTGACCTAGTCCCATGGGCATCTGGGTGATAAGGGTCCCCCACAGTGCACTGGGTAGCTCCTTCCTCTCCATGTCCCCCAGATGCAAGGTATTCCCTTCCCCTTCAGAGAGAGCTCCTTGGGGCAGAAGGAGATGCTAGCCCTAGCTAGGGCTAGGTGGGGTAAGAGCAGGCAAGTGAAACTGTACACAGAGCAGAAAAGAAAGGCTAGGCTCGCTGAGGGGCATGGGGTAGGGCCAAGGGCGTGGGATCCAAGTTGAGTCTAAAGGGGCTCCCAGATAAATAGGGTAACAGGCTGGGATAGGGGTGGGGAGGTTAATAGCCAGAGCACTTCCTGCTCCTGGGAAGTGTCCTCAGGAAGGCAGCAGGGAGGTCCCCCAGAGGACCCGTGGCAGTGTTTTGAGGGGCAGGAGACTGAAGGGGTCCAGGCTGTCCATGTCCAGCTGCCATGCCATAAGGGAGTGGGTCTGTATCACCTTTACAGTGGGATGTCTGGTCCCGCCCTCTTCCCTTTTGGTAAAAAATAGTCTTAGTTATTCCCCTACCCCAAGAATAAGATGAACTTCAGGAATCATGGAGCATGACTGGTGCAACCCTCTCCCCTTCTGCAAGTTTTGTGGACTTTCTCCCTGGATTCCAGTGCTTGACAAAGGGGGGTGATACCACTCGGACAGATGGGGTTCTCCGGCCCCAAGGAACCCAGGATGGGAGGAGAGGTTTTTCACCCACCCGCCCTCTTGGTTTAGTAGGGCAAAGGCCACAGTGAATGGCCAGCCCAGCAGCTAGCAGTAGGGCAATGAGCCCCAAGGCAGCCAGAACCCCTACATGGCTCCCCAGGGTCCCATGGTGAGGGCTGGCTTCTTTAGTCCTAGCCCAGATGCAGGCCACCTGGGTATGGGCGTCAGCAAAGGCCAGCTGCAGGCAGGCCCAGTACTCAGTGGCTTGAAGGAGGCGGGTGATATTGTAGCTGTGGGTACCCCCAGGCAGGCGGGCAAGGGCGGTGGTTCCTGGCCCTCGGAGGGAGGAGGAGCTGGACCAGGTAAGATTAGTGGAGATGGTGTTGGGGAGAGGCTCCCAGCGCAGTAGGATATGATATGGGTAGACTTCCTGAACCCTCAGTTCCAGCTCCCGCTCCTGGTTACTGCCTCTGGGGAGGGAGCTGCCAACAGCCAGGCTGACCGATTTGGTGTCAGCTCCCACCAGGTTCTGGGCCACACAGGTATAGAGCCCAGCCTCACTTTCAGTAACCTCTCGGATTTCCAGCGTTCCCTCCGGGTATACCCGATATCTTCCACCTGCCCTGGCGGCTGTCAGCCGCACCCCAGCCGGAGTCACCCAGTATATTTCAGGCTCTGGCTCAGCCAGGGCCCGGCAGTGGAGGGCCAGGTTCCCCCCACTGGCCACCTGAAGGCTCGGGGGAAAGCTCCGGGGAGAGATGAGGGGCAGGCAATGATTGGTCATCTCCCGGAATGGCACGTCCCGGACAGGACAGTGCTGGAGATCGGGCGGCTCAGCACACAACGTGGACTGCGGTTCGATGAAGCGGACGTGGGTGTCCGTGGTGTTGGCCCAACGGATGACACAGTCACAGCGGATGGGGTTACCGTGGAGACCGATTTCCTGCAGATTGGGCAGGGATTCCACTGTCTGCTGGTGCAAGGCACTAAGGGCATTGTTGTTGAGCATGAGGGTTTCCATCTGGGGCAGGTGGCGGAAGGCGCGGGGGTGGACAAAGGAAAGCCGGGGGTTGTTGGTGATGTCCAGCTTGGTGAGCTCAGGGAGATTGACCAGGGCAAATTTGTCTATGGAGACCAGCTCCTCCATGTTGTTCAGCCCGAGCTCTTTGAGGTGCAACATGTTGGTGAAGTCCCCTGGCCCCACCCTCTGCAGCGGGTTCTTATTCAGGTCCAGGAACTTGAGCCCAGGCACGTGCTCCAGGGCCCTTTTAGGCACCCGGGCCAGCTTGTTATCGTAGAAGGAAAGGCTCTCCAGGCTCCGCAGACCCTCCAGGGCATAGTCGGAGATCTCCTGCAGGTTCATGCCCGCCAGCACTAGGCTGCGCAGGTTGGCCAGCGGCTGAAAATTCATGTCCAAGATGGCATCCACCTTGTTGCCCCCTATCATGAGGACCTCCAGACTTGGCAGTACCTGGAACCACCGACTGTCCACAGCCTGCAGCAGGTTGGAGTTGAGATGGAGGCGCAGGAGGTTGCCCAGCCCTGCGAAGGCCCCCGGGGAGATTCTGCGAAGCTGGTTGTGGTTCAAATAGAGCTCTTGAAGGTTTGCTAGCCCCATGAAGCTGTTGTCTTCTAGCTGGGTCAGCTGGTTCTCCTCCAGGTGAAGGCTCAGTAGCTGGGGCAGGGCCCGAAGGCCAAAGTCATGGGCATCGAAGAAGCTGTTTTGGGACAGGTCAAGCTCGGTCAGGTTGGCCAGGTAGTCAAGCTCACTCTGCTCCACCCGCGCGATGTTGTTACTCTGCAGGAGGAGGGTCTGGGTGCCGCTGGGTAGTCCTGGGGGCACGGACGACAAGAACAGGTCGTTGCAATCCACTGTGGTAGCCTCCCGGTACACTGAGCGGGGGGTGTACCAGGGCCGGATCTGGCAGGTGCATTGTGGTGGGCATGGTACCCTCCAGGGCACCACAGGCACAGCAGCAGCAGCCCCTGCCACCCAGGCCAGTAACAGGTAAACCAGAAGAAGCCACATGTTGGGACTTTGGGGAGGAAGCTTGCCGGCTTCCACGCTGACACTCTTCCTCTTCTGCTTTCTAATGGCTTGATCAGTGGCCCATTGGTGGGGGACCAGGGGACCTTCCTCTGGGGGAGATCATGCTATTCAGGGATAGGCAACGGTGGGTGAGGCAGGTGTCACGTCCTTCACTGGGGGAAGTTATTGTTCCTGGTTCTGCTCTGACCTAGGTCCAGTTCACTCATCACTCCCCCCTGTCAAGGGGCCACCTGTGGCCATCCCTGAAAGAGAAGAACAGCATCGTTAGAAGGAAGGCATGGAGGCAAGAGTTACTTCTTCAGTCATTCTCATTCTTCCCCACTGGCCCAGGGCCCTTAGTGGGGCTGGGAGCTGGGAATCCCCAGTTCTGATGCCCAGCCCAGGGCACTACCCCAGCTTTCCTCTCAGGGTGGTGATTCTAGGGCTATGGGCAGGATGAAAGCAGGAGGCTGAGTCTGGAATTCTGTGAACTCCTCTGAGAGAAGTGATGAGGGGGAAGAAGATGGGCTGTTGTTACTAGTGCTGCTGTCATGATAATTAGCTCCACTTTCCTAGAAAGCAGGAAAATGAAGACAAGCACTTTTTCCTTCCTGTTAGACTTCTCTCCCAGCTCTCGTCCCATGTGAAATTGTGTGGAGACCCTGAGGTCCCAACACTCCACCTTGGAGTGAGTTCCTGGGGAGGTGGCTCAATGTCAGTACTGGGTTAGGATCACATGATTTAGAACCAGAAGGAGCCTTAGAGAGAATCCAGTTACAGGACCACAGGTCTAGAGTGAGAACAGTCCTTCTAGGTCATGTAGGTAGAACTCTTTCCTTTTGTTCAATTATACTTACCATTATAATTTAAGGTTTTCAGAGTGCTTTACAAATACCTCATTTGATCCTCACACTAAGCCCAGTAGATGATATTATTATTACCCTCATTTTACAGATGGGGAAACTGAGGCAGGCACTGGTAAAGTGACTTGTTCAGGGTCACAAAGCTATTAAGTCTGGGGCCAGACTCGAACTCGTCTTCCTCACCCCAGATCCAGTGATCTAGCCAGTATATCATGTAGGCCCAGGAAGGTATTGCAGCTTCCCCAATGTACTCAGGTAATAGGGAGACAGAGCCAAAATTTAAACCCCATTCTTTGTCATTCCAAAACCAAAAAGTAATTCTTCTTTCCTGTGGACCATGCTGCTTCTAGTCTAACCCCTTCATTTTTACAGATTAAGCAGCTAAGGCCCGGATAGTTAATAACTCAACTCAAGGTCACATGGGCAACAAGCAGCAAAGTCAGAATTCAAACCCAGGGCTTCTGAACCCAAATTCAGTGACTGCTCCTACTGCTTTTCATGGGTTCTTTAGAAGGGAAGCCTCCCTGAGTGACCTCCAAACCCAGTTCATCTGAGGGTGCATGGGAGACCTCTGTGTAGGTGCTCCTTCCATCTGGATTCACCATGTATAGACTAATTTTCCTAAAACACAAATCTAGCCATGTCACTCCTTTACTCAAGAAATACCCATGTTTCCCTATTGCTCTTAGGGTAAAATACAAATTTTTCAGCTGGGCATTTAAAGCCCCTACAAAATCTGGCTATGGATTATGTACTTATTGCTCATTATTCCCCTCCATCATTCTTTGTATCTGTGGAATTCGGCTGCCTGTGCTGACTCCTAATTAGAACCTGGTTGATATCATTTGTATGGTAACCAGGGCTTAGCATGGGATAAGGTTAGAGGGAGTCCTTAGAGAAGGTAGGACTTCTTGTTTGAGATTCTGGGATTCATAACTCTCTACATTATTTTGTATAGGCTAGCAAACTTTTCTCTTCCCTTGTAAATATTATTGCAAACTCACAGTTGTTGCTGTGAACTCAGATGGGAGGAGTGACGGATACGTGGAGACACCAGGCATCCATGATGGCAGTCATGATTTAGGGGATAGTGGTAGAGGGCGGTTATTTATCAGGGCTTTAGGCCTTTCACAGGTAGGATCTAACAAACTGGTAGGACTTGGATACAGTCCCAAGGTTGGTTCTGAAAGTAAAACCAAGTGTCCTTGGAGTTGTGGATTCAGCAGGATCCCATATTTCTTCCCTTAAAGTTCTCAGGGTGCAGAAGCAAGCATCCTCTGGGGGGGGGGGAGGGGTCCATCCCATGGAAGGAAACCCTGGGTGTCCTTGAGAAACTCTTTATCCATCCATGTGTCCTAAAGATATTAAGGTAAGACATGGCACCCCCACCCTCCTGGAGTAGGTTGGACATATTCCCAGCAAGGGAAGTGCTTCAAGGATTTAGGTTAGTGTTATTTTACTCTGACTTAGAAAAGCTGAAACAGGAGAGGTTTCTCCGTGGTTTCCTAGACAATGCCTTGTCCTCCAGGAGAGGCTGGCTTAGAGTTGAACGTAACAGGGAATGAGCAGGGTCTGTGCTCCCCTTCTTGGGGGCCAGGTCTGACAGTCTCATGACATAAGTTGGGGCTGACCCAGGCAAGTAATCTTCAGGATGTGCCAAAATCTCGGTTTGTTTTGAAATTCTCCTTTGGGGTCAGTATAATGGGGTTGAAAGAACACTGGGTTTTGAGTCAGGAAACATGAGTTCGAAATCCGACTCAGCTATATAGTACCTGGGCAGGTCTCTTAAACGCCTTCGGCTCTCCCTTCCTGATCTGTAAAATATAAGTATTTAAAGGCTTGCCATTTAAGTACTTACTATGTACTGTGCACTGCGTTAATGCTGGGGATGCCAGGAAAAAAGAAAAAAAGGAAAAAAAAGGGGGTCCTCAAGGAGCTTCTATTCTAAGAACATGTACAGTAAAAGCATATGTATGTGGTGTGTGATGTGTGTGTATGTGTGTATATATATATACACACATACATACACATGATACAAATATAAAGCTGGAAGAGATCTTAGGAATCCTCTAGTTCAATTTATCTTACAGAGGCGGAAACTGAGGCTCAGAGAGGGGAGGTACTTTGCCTGAGGTCACAAAAGTCACCAGGTAGCAGATCTGGGGGTCAAACCCAGGGCTTTGGAGGGCATTTTCCAAAGACATCATCTGATTCTACTCTAGACTTGATTCTCCTAGGTGGGAGCTGGTGACAGAGCCCTGGGAGGACACAAAGTCCAGAAGCAGGTGATTTGGGCTCCAAGCAAATATATACAAAGTGGTTAAATCCAAGGTCACTTGGGAGAATGGCATCGGTCAGTACATGTCAGAGGCAGGGCTGGTTCCCTACCCACAAACATCACATTGCTTCTTTTCACAGTACTTTCCACTTCCACATCATGCCTGCTCTGCTAACCTCACAAGTCCATGCCCAATACCCTCCTTCTGCCTATGCCCCTGGCCACCTAGAGACTTCTATGACCTTTTCCTGTCTTTCCCCTCCCACTACTTTTCCCAGCCAGTGTCTGGAGCTCTGGATCTGCTCTCTAAAGTGTCTTGCAGATCTAAATTCTAGGACCCTACTCAGAGATCACAGCTTCATGCTCCAATATCAGGAGATTTGGTTCCTGTAGAGACATGTGAGGCCACCTACCATCATCTCCCCATAGGAGGTGTGGGGGTGTCCATCTTAGAGTCTAGAACCATCAGGAAGTCAACCTACCAGCCAGGTTGGTCCATTGGAGGTGGTTCTAGCTGGGAGGTGACTTCATTTTCATTGCTATCATCATAGATAAGGGGCATATTTTCTCAGGGTGATACTGTTCCCCCAGTGCAACCTTCCTCCTTCTTCTGTAGCTATTTATGTAGGTGGGGAAAAAATCCCTCAACAACCTCAGTTTAAAATGAGCAGAGGTTTTATGTGGGCTGGTGTATGCATACATTTGGGGTAAATAAACATGAACTCCCAACCAGGCATGTCTACCCAAGTGCCAAGGACTGTTCAGGGAGTAGAAACTCTGGCACCTTAAATTTTTTTCCAGACTTAGGAGAAGATGGAAGGGGCATCTTTTTAGAGTGGCAAGAATGCTGGATTTAGAATCAGAGGTTCTGAATTCAAATTCTAATTTTGCAGCCTCACTAGATCACAGATATAGAGCTGAGAAGGACCCTACTGACTTTTAGTCCAACTTCTCCATTTTGCAGATTAAGAAACAGGCTTGAGGATTTTAAGGGTATTCACAGTCAATGTCAGAGGCAGGGTCTGAATCCAGACCTTCTAACTAACTAATCTAATGCTTCAGCTACACATTGCCTCTGTATTGGTATGTTCTGGGACAGGTTCCTTCCCCTCTCTGAGTCTGTTTCCTGCCCTTAGATCTCATCAAGAGCCACTGTTTGTCCTCTAATGCCCTGATCTTGAACTTAAATAGAAACAGGGGCTACTGGATGATACTTAAGGGGTCCTCACAGGCCCCATATTGTCTCAGAAAACCACACATTCCCATTATTTTGTGGCTTATTGTCTTTTTATATATTTTGTTAAATTATTTCCCAATTCCATTTTAATCTGATTTGGCAGCACTCAGGAGTACTGTGGCTTGCATGTCTGACACTTCTGGTCTAATGTTTCTTCCAGCTCAAACAGCCTTGATTTTGTCTCAGGTAGAGAGAAGAGCAGGGAAATGCCAAAGCTTCTTGACAAGGAAGGTTGTCAGATCCTGGACAGGGACAAGAAGCTTGCGAAATGCCTTGTTGGTGGGAAGACTTAAGAAACCGACCAGAGGCATGGTTCAGGCATGATCTATAGAGGGATTTAAGGCTTATGACGTGTTTCACATATATTACCTCACTTGAAGGGAAGTGATAGAGACTAAAGCAGCAAAGTAGGGCAAAAGTCAGATTGTGAAGGGCTTTAAATGATTAAGACGTTTGTATTTTATTCTAGAGGTGATAGGGAGCCATTGAAAAGTCTTGCTTCCAGCTCTGACGTTTGGTGTTCTCTTCAGGTAAGGCTTTAAGGAACATGGAGAACCTGAGGCAAACCTTGAAGGACTAGGAGAGGTAGAGATGAGAGGGGAAAGCATTCCAGGCAAGAACTGCTTCCCACAATGACCTACAAACAGATGGCATTTCAGGTCGTGGGATGCCTATCCTTAGCTTGTTGGCTAAGGGAAATGTGTGCTACCCAGTACTGTATAACAGAAGGTTTCAGAGGCATAAGGGACCCTGGGTTGATGCCGCTAAGACTTTGCCCAGAGAAGCTCTGTCCCTGTCACATTTTGATTGTATCCTGGCTGCAGGCTGGCAATTGGCTCATTGTACCAGGGTTGTCTTGGTGTTGATGGGAAGGGAAATGCAAAGTCCCCTAACAAGTTACAGGGCAAGAAGGTTAAAAACTAAAGGGGCTTGAGAGGAGAGGTCCAAGGTGAGAACCAGGAACAGGACTGGGCAGACAGAAGGCATTGCGGGTGTGTGTGCCTGTGTGAAAATACTAATTACATTTGTTCTGAGTTCAAATTCTAGTTCTGATCTCTAAGTAAGGAGCTAGGGTAGGGTCCACCTACCTCAAAGGGTCTGTGAACTTGGATAGAAAAAAATTACATCATTATTTTTGTTAACCTCTAATTGAAATTTAGTATCTCCTTCGATTAGGGAACAATATAAAGGGGGGGGGGGCATAGATGTAACAGACTGCCAAAGAGGAATATGACATGAAAAAAAGGTTAAGATCTAGGGCAGCTAGGTGGTACCGTTAGTGGCCAGAGTGCTGGACTTTTCTTTTTTGTTTTGTTTTTTGCTTTTTTTGGAGAGGGAAGGTAGGGCAATTGGGGCTAAGTGACTTGCCCAAGGTCACACGGCTAGTTTTTGTGTTAAATGTCTGAGGCCAGATTTGAACTTAGATACTCCTGACTCCAGGGCTGGTGCTCTATTCACTGTGCCACCTAGAGGCCCCTAGAGTGCTGGACTTTAAATCAGGATGACCCAAATTCAAATTCTGTCTCAAACGTTTACTAGCTATGTGACTCTGGGCAACTCACTTAACCTTTCCCAGCCTCAGTTTCTTCTCTTGTAAAATGGGGATAATGATCAAATCCGGCCTCAGACACTTAACACAAAACTAGCCATGTGACCTTGGGCAAGTCATTAAACCCGAATTGCCCTGTCTTCCCCCTCCAAAAGGCAAAAAACGAAAAACAAATGGGGATAATGATAACATTCACCTCCCTCAATTATGAGGATCATAATGAGATAATATTTGTAAATATTACAGCACTTTGTGGTATATAAAGATTAGTTATTATTATTTTTATTGATGATTTTAGCTTGATTCTTCTGTGCTCTCTGGGAGGTAAGGAAAAGGGAATGAAATGCTGTTGAGAAATCAGACCTTAGCCTGTCCTCCTGGATGGATATAGCTTATCAACCCAGGGCAGCAGAATGCTCAAAGACCCGGGGATAGGCTCCGTATGCAGATGCCCCGTGATACCTCCATGTGATGCCAGGGGGTTAAGCATTATTATCTAAACGAGAGATGGCTTTCTGACCCTTAGCTCTGAATCCTAGAGAACAGTAATAATTCATATCAATATTTCATTTTTATGGTTAAAGAGCTTGATCTGCAGTACCTCATTGGATCCTCAAGCAATCAATTAATCAGAAAAACATTGATTAAGTACCTACTATGTACCAGGAACTGTGCTAGGTCCTGCAATAAAACAGTCCCTGCCCTCAAGGAGTTTACATTCTTTTGCTGTTGTTCAGTCAGTCTTATAGACTTTTTATGACCCCCATATGGGGTTTTATTGGCAAAGGTACTAGAGCAGTTTGCCATTTCCCTCTCCAGCTCAAGATGAGGAAACTGAGGCCAACAGAGTTAAGTGACTTTCTCAGAGTCACACACAGCTAGGAAGTGACTTGATGCCAGATCTGAACCCAGGTCTTCCTGACTCCAGGTCTGTGCTCAGTTTACTGCACGACCTAGCTGCCCTTACATTCTATAGATCCGGACAATAAATTGGTAAAGTAATAGAATTTGTGCTCCCATTTTCATAGACTCCTAGAGCTGTAAAGGACCTCAGAGGTCACCTAGTTCAACTCATGCCATGAACATGAATCCCTCTACAGCATCCTGGAGTAGTGGTCATCCAGTATGTACTTAAAACCTCCAGTATTGGGAGCCTCCCAAGTCGACCTACTCAATTTCAAAGTTTAATGAGATTACTTCTGGAATCCCTTCTGATTCTAGAAGACCTCACAGGTCATCTAGTCCAAGGCCATCATTTTATAGACGAGGGGCTCAGGGACATGGGACGACTTGCCCCAGATCACAAAATTAGTAATTGGCAAGCCAGAAATGTCAAGCTAGGTCTCCTGACTCTTCATGTGATAGTCTTTCTCCTCTCCCAATTCCTCTGAGTCAGTGTTGTTTGTGTATCTGTAGGCAGTCTGTACCTTCATAATATCCCAGTGCCTATAGTAAACTAGGTTTCCTAGATGCAGTAACATACCTGGGAGGCCTTGGACTGTGTCTAATTGCCTTCTATTCCTTTCTATAAAGGGAATAAAGGGAGGGCTCTGTCACCAGGAAGGATCCAACAGCCCAGAGGAGCTGGGCAGATTTTAGGAATAATAATTGCTTATATCTATTTAATGCTTGAAATTATAAGGCATTTTTCATAGGCCACATTTGTTATTTGATCCTTACTACACACCCAGGAGGTAGGCAGTAAGGCATTATTTTATATTTTACTGATGAAAACACCGAGGGTTAATTAAAGAGGATTATTTGGGTTGTTAAAGATTATGCCTCTAGTCAACTGTGGCCACTGTATTTGCAACTGAGTCTTCTGACTCTAATTCAGGAAGGTTCTCTCCTTTACATTATGATGTCTCTTCTGTTCTGTTAACAAATACTACTTTCTCTCCATGTGTCCTCACCTCCTCCTACTCTCAGGATCACAAAGGGACCTTAGAGATATCTAGTCTAATTCTGACAATCAATGAAGCATCAATCAATTAATTAGTTAATTAATCAACAAGTATTTGTTGATCAGCTACTCAGGTGCTCAGCTCAGTAAAAGCTTCTGACTTTCACACCTTCCACATCCTCCTTCCCTCCCTTGTAGCTTCCTCCAATTAGCTCTTAAGTAGAACTTGGCCTAGCTTGGCAGTAGTAAAAAAAAACAAACTACAACCTGAAGAAAGATGCAGCTTTTCAGGGAGCCAGGGAAAGAAGATTTGGACTTGGAAGAGGCTGGATGTGAGGAATGATGGGGAACGGCCAGCAAAATTGCTTTGCTAATCACTCAGGCCCCACTAGCTGTTCCCTGAGAACCCCAAGACAAACTGCATAGGAGCCTTCATCATCGGCCTAACCACAGAGACCAGCTCTTTGCTGGTGTGTTCTCGGCCTCTGGATATTAAAGAAGACGAGTAAGGATTACTTTGTTCGTGTAAAGCTACCAAGCAGCCATATGCCAAGGCAGCCCAGCCTTTCAACTTTTCCTACCCTGATTCCACCTTAGCTGCTCTATTTACTCTTTCTTTAGGGGTTCTGAAAAAGAGACCAAGGAAGGTTTTCATCCAGACAGCTTTGACCTAAAGGTTCTCTGTCCGGGTTCCCTTCCTCCCTCCTCAGTTTTCATTCTAGGAACCCCACCTCTGGGAATCTCCCACTGCTCTAACCTAGTGGTCCCATACCTGGCTCTACTGGAAGCTTAAGGATGCTTAATCCAGGGGAAAGAGAAGGAGGTGGAAGAGGCAGGAGATTTCCCTTTCCCCTACAGTCAGGTTTCTACAGACCTACTTTTTTCTGTTCTCTCTCTCCTTGGCTCGATTTCATAAGCAAACACTTAGACTGTGATCTACTTGAGGGCAGAGATTGTTTCTGCCTTTCTTTATATCTTTTTTAAAAAATTCTTTTTTGTTTTGCTTTTTGGAGGGACAAGGCAGGGCAGTTGGAGTTAAGTGACTTGCCCAAGGTCACACAGCTAGTAAATGTTAAGTGTCTGAGGCTGGATTTGAACTCAGGTCCTCCTGACTCCAGGGCTGGTATTCTATTCACTGTGCCATCTAGCCACCCCCTTTCTTTATATCTTTACTATAGTGCTGCCACATGGCAGGTTCTTAATAAATACTGGCTGCCAACCTGAAGAATGATACCCACCCCCTTGAAGACATAGAAAACAAACCCAAGGGGATTTGTAACTCTGCATACTGAGTCCTTTCCCCACCATCCCCAACCCCAAGTCAGAAGTGACCCTTCCCTTCTCTGAACTCTGAAGTACCATAGGATCACAGATATAGGTCATCAAATTGGAGGTCATCAAATCCAGCCTCCTCATTTCACAGATGAGGAAACTGAGGCACAGGTTAGACGCAGTGGTTCTCAACCTTCCTAATGCCCCGACCCTTTAATACTCGTGGGCGTATCTGCACGTGGGCGGACCTGCCTGGAGACGAATAGAGGAGTGGTGTCTCAGTTCCTAAGACCATCAGAAATATGTGTTTTCTGATGGTCTTAGGCGACCCGTTTGACCCCCAAAGGGGTCGCAACCCACAGGCTGAGAACCGCTGGTTAGAGACTTGTCTCATATTCCACAGCTGCTAAGCGTCCCAGGTGGTAGTTGGACCCAATCTTTTGACGCCAATTTCAGGGCCCTCGGCACCACCAGGGTGCTTTTTTCCTCAAAAGCTCCACTTTCAAGAACAGATGTGCATCACTGTTATAATTATCATCATCACTAAACATTTATTGAGCCACCTACTGTGTGCTAGGCACCTTGCTAAGTGCTGGGAATACAAAAAGAGGCAAAAGACAATCCCTGCTCTCAAGGAACTTACAATCTAATGAAGGAGACAATAAGTAAATACATATATGCAATGTATATCCCATATCTAAATATATCCTTATATAGGATAAATAGGAAATAATTAATGGAGAGAAGTTACTGGAACTAAGAGGGGATGTGGGAAGGCTTTTTGCAGGAGGTGGAGACCAAGTCGCTCATTAGACTGTAAGATGCATGAGAGCAGGGGCCTGTCTTATTCACCTCTGGTTTCCCTACAACATCTAGCACAGGATGCGTCTCAACAGGTCTCCTTGCTGGTCGATTCAGAAATATTCATTAGGCCAGCTGCCAGATTTTCTTGAAGTCCAGGGGTAACCTGTGAATCTATATAGCTGCTGAATAAACTGGGCAAGGATAAGAGAGAAAGAAAGTCGGAACCAGAGGCAGTTCTAAGTGGCTTGATGGATACAACGCCAGGTCTGAAGTCAGGAAGACCCGAGTTCAAATCCAGCTGAAAACACTAACTGTGCAGCCTTATGTCATTTCCCTACTCAACAAACTCTAGTGGTTCCCTATCAAAGTCCTTCATAGGTGTGGCTAGGTGGCGCAGTGAACAGAGCACTGGCTCAGGAGTCAGGAGGACCTGAGTTCAAATGTGATCTCAGACACTTAACACTTACTAGCTGTGTGACCTTGGGCAAGTCGCTTAACCCCAGTTGCCCTGCCTTCCTCCCCCCTCCCAAAAAAGCAAAAACCAACCAACCAACCAAACAATAAAAAAAAGTCCTTCATAACCTGGTCCCTTCCACTTTTCCACTCTACTCCCCTCCACATACTCTTCCATCCACAGATACTGACTGGCCTCCTGGATGTTCCTTGCACAAGGCACTCATTTTTCCAGATTTCATTTATTTTTCACTGGCTGTCCCTGGAGTTTTCTTTCTCCTCATCTCTGCCTCTTGGCTTCCTTCCAGTCTTAGATAAAATCCTTTTCTTCTTCAAGAAGCCTCTCCCTATCCTCCTTAATGTTAGTGCCTTCTCTGTCAATTATCTCCATTTTTCCCTATATAAACCTTGTTTGTACATAACTTTCCGCGTCTTGTCTCCCCTATTAGAATTTCGAACTTTTTAAGGGAGGGAGTATCTTTTGCCTGTCTTTGTATCGTTGGCACTTGGCACAGTGCCTCACATATAGTAGGTGCTTAATAAATGCTTGATGACAATGCAGTAGGTGATCGATAAATACTTCTTGTTGTTAAGGATGATGATGATAAATGAATCAGCTCAAACCATCACTTTCCCCACTACTAAGCAAGACATATTTCTGCATATCAGAGATCAAAGGGACTTAAGAGATCTTTGAGTCCAATCCCCTATTTTTTTTTAAGATCACTTTTTAAATTTTCATTTAAAGTCAGCAATTTTAAACATTAAAGGGACATGTGTGGGGGTAAAGAAAGGTAGCCAGAAGGAGGAAAAATGACCAGTGGCTACTCTGAGTTCAGACAAGCAGAGCACCACCACAGGGAGCAGGAACTACCCCCCCCAACCCCTTCCCCCAGCATCTTGAAGCATTACCTCACTGTCCAGGGACAAGCACCATCCATGCTACTGGAGGGAAAGGGGCCCTTTAGGAAGAAAAGGGACAGTACAAGGAGCAAAAGCCCCAACCAGCCTTTGGAGGGGTGAAACTTGCCCCCAAAGCTACCTAAGACATCAAACAGGGATCAGACAGAAACATCATTCAGAGGCAAGGGGCAGTCTTCACTCCCCAGGCAGGTTCACTTTCCCTAGCCAAAGGGCAAGAGACACACACTGGGTCAAAGGGAACTGTCCCTTCAACATTTTCCCAACGCAACACACAGGAAACACTTGCCCCACCATACTTCCCCAGGCACCTTAACACAGGCTGAAGGGGATGATGATAATAAAGGCAAAAATAAAAAAGTTAAATTTGAAGTGTCCCTGAAACACAGCCTTGAACAAGAGCCTTCAGAGGAA
>CM053586.1:282950663-282974333 GCA_028646515.1 Pseudochirops corinnae | reverse complement strand
AAAAAAAAATGAGAGAACTGGCATGGATTATCTCCAAGGGCCCCTCCAGCTCTAAACTTCTATTTTTCCCTCTCCAGAACACAAGAAACAATATCCTTGCCAAGTGAAGGGAGGGGGCAGGGAGGAGGGGAGAAGGTGGGAAAGAAGGCAGGGGTAAAAGATCCCTGGAATGAAGGAGACAGACTATACTACCGACTCCAGCCCCTGCCCCCAGAGAGCAAGCAGGGAGAGGTAACGGGCTGTGACAGAGGAGAGAGCTGGCAGTCAATTCCATTCAATAAAACTTTGATTGCATATAAGCCTTGCAAATGGGCAGCTCCCCACAGGGACTAGAGCTCCCTGTCTCCCACCTGCCCAGCCTGGGGCTGGGAGCCAACTCCTCTGCCCCACTCGGCAGCTCCAGGCCAAAGAAGGCCAGGCCCCTGCCTGACCCCAGGCAGCACAAGGTGAACACCCCTGGGCAGGTGAGGGCTGAGGGGGCAGGTGGGAGGAGAGAGATAGAATCACTTAGGCCTCATTAGTCCAAATTAAAATCAGAAGTGAGATGACAATTACAATTTGCAGTGGGCTAATTGTTTTCCCTCTGAAGCTGATCCGCTTCGAAGATTGGGGAAATTAATTGTTTACAGCCCCAGGTGGGTTGGCTTTGAACCTGGTGGAGGAAAGGCAGCTTCTGGCCCCCCCACCCCCACCCCCACACTTTCTCTTCCTCTGACTTCCTTTATCCTTCTCCTCTCTCTGAACTCTTATCTCCTCCCAGGTTGGGTACTGCTGAGTTGAAGGACAGGAAAGGTCCTGTGTATTCTAGGTAGAGATGGGAAAAACTGAGCTTGGGGTCATGCAATCTGGGCGAGGGCTAGCCTTAGGACAGGTGTGGCTGCTCAGGAACTATTGTCAAAGCTGGGAGGGAGGCCACCAACTTATTCTCTGCTCAAGGCCTAGTAGGGCCTGAATTCAGGTCTGGTAGAGAAACCACTGGACGACCATGTTTGGGTGACATCAGACAGGTATGGGCTGCTGGGCTTGGCAGACTCAAACACAGTGGCCAGGAACAGAGAGGGACACTGTAGGCAGCACCTGAGGTCTCTTTGTGCAGTACCTCCCAAGAGACAGTGGAACAAAGCTGACCAATCACAGATGCCGAATGATGCCTGGGGGCCAGCGCTACATCTTTATATCACAGAGTGAGGGAGAGAAGAGGGGGTGGACACCCTCCTTCCAGGTGATCTCTGCTTGATCACCCGCGTGCCTCTCATTCCTATGGAGGTCTGGGATGGGAGCAAACTATGGTAGGCCTTGAGGGATTTCCTTGGTGGGAGGGGTCTCCGTGTTGCACTGACAACTGTTCCCAAGGTTCCTATTTGCCCTTAAATTTGGATCCTTCTCACTCTCTTCAGTGCAAACTCCCCCTCCTCCTCCCTCCATTGCCTTATTCCACTGTCCCTATCCCCTTCTCTGCCTCAGGTGGTGGGGTGCTCCCCAGGTGCCAGGTGACACCCCCATCCCCCAGGTGTCTGCTCTTGGGGCTGCTTCTCTACTCTGTGGGATATTGGCAACTTCCCAAGAAGTGCATAGCAGGGGAGATTTTTCATGACATCTTTAATTAGTGAGACAATGAGAAAGGGGAGAGGGTAGGATTACAGAGGGCCTCTTCACAGCCCGCTGAACATAAGGTGCTGAGCTGGGGGAACGAATGGGAGAAAAGGCAGGCTTGGGTATCAAGGTGCTCTCCCACTTCCCTTCCCATCACCACCATCCCTTACCTTTACCTGACCCCTCACCTGGTCTATCCCGTACCCCACTGTCCAGTCTATTTCCAAGAGAACATTGGTCTCAGTCCCACCTGAGGGTAACAGAGTTGGGGGCAGCATAAAGGAGATAAATAGAAAAGGTTAAAGGCCACTTTAAAAAAAATCTGATCATTGAAATGCCTTCTAACCTCTGTGATGTAGGGAGTTAAGGAAATGGGAAAGATCCATTCCCTAGACTTGAGGAAGGATGTTTCTCTTGCAGCCTTTAGGAAGTAAAGTAATTCTTCTCTCTGGATGAAAAGAGCTGGCAAAGGGTGAGTTTGGCATTTAGCAATGGGAATAGTTTGCCATGCTATGCTGGCTTGGAGAGCCATGGTGACCCCAGGAGACCAGGCTCCCACCCTGGAAGGTCAGGAGTGATGCTCACTTCTGGGACACTAGGTAGATACATCGTTCAAAAAAGTATAGACATCAAGGGAGTGGAACGGGAAATTATGGGAGCCTGGCTTGTAGGGAACCCCAAGGCTGAGCCAGCTGAGTTGGTGCCCAGCTCCTTGGGATGCATATTTCCCTCTGGGTGCCTCTGCTCAATTGTTTCTAACCATCTGTTTTGGCTAGGGAGATAGAACAGAGTACGCTAAGTGTGGAAGGGGTTTGAGTCACAGGAGGGGCTAATTCCTGAGCCCATCCTTGGGGACAGGGATCACAAGTAGTTCTGAGAGGCATCAAATCTTCCTCCCTGGTGCTGCAAAGGAGAACCTCTCCAGGCACCTGGAAAAAGGGAATGCCCGAAGGTAGTGAAGGGATGGTAGGGATAGAGGCCAGTGTTGTAGGCAGATGCTGGGAGTGTTTATCAACTTTTCCTTTCTCAAGTTAGATAGAAGATTGGACCCATTACCAGCCCAACAGGGGTTAAGTGTGATAGGAATGGTGGGATAGCTGCTGGCGGAACAAAAGAGCTTCATTTGTGTGAGCTGGAGCACAGAGTATAATGAGAGGCATTACAGCTGTGGGCTAGTCCGCCTCCAGAGCCAGCCCTGTACTGGGTCAGCCAACGCAGCAGCAATGCCACACTCCACTCACTCCCAGCCCTTCTGGCTAAAAGGCAAAAAAGCCCCAAACCTCCGCAACCTCCCCACCCTTCCCAGCCTTCAGCAAGCTAACACAATTCCTGCAGAACCTAATGAGCCCCCAACAAAGCTCTGGGCAAACCTGGAGGATCCTCCAGCAAAACTGAACAGGCTGATGCAGACAGCCCCTCAAAAGCCGACACAGGAATATTTCAGCACCCAGAAAAGCCAGGGTCCTGGATATGCACATGGGTGGTGGTGGGGACTGTGGGGTAGACCAGAATCTAAACCTTAAGATTTCTTACCCTTCTATCAAGAGAACATGGCCTTGTATCAGTGAGTGCAGGGTAAAAAGGGGGAGGGAAGAGAGAGGGGGAGAGTTCTTTCACACTGTCCTCTTTAGCTGACCATAAATCTGACCCATTCTTATAGTAATGATAATTAATTGCTAAGGATTTTTGGCAGATAAAGGGATTTCCATACTCTTTGTCTTGACCATAACATCATCTGATTTCCCTGGGTTATAAAACCACATTTTTGGAGCACAGCCATTAGCCCCCAGGCAGTGAGCATCCCTGGGAGGAAACCCTGCAAAAAGACAGATCAAGACAACAAGCCCTCGCTTTCTTTCCCATCTCTCCTAGGGTCCCTTTGGCTCTTCTTTCTGCTTTCCTTTAGTTATTCAAAGCAGGAAATGAGGCAGAGGGAGGGAATGTTTCTTTTTGACCAAATATAATAGAGAAGGTAGAAATTCAGAATCGTAAGGAATAGCATGGAGCCCAATCCCAATGTGTGAATCCTTTCTATACCATCCCTGATTTATGGATGTTCAACCTCTCCTTGAATACTCCCAGTGATGAGAAGTTCTCTACTTTTTGTTTCATTGTTGGGTAATCCCAATTGATAGAAAAATGCTTCTTTATATTAAGGCAGCCAAGAGCAGTAAATTGAGTGCTAGACATGGAATCAGAAGACCTTTGACACTTAAGGTACGTGATCTCTCTGAGTGTCAGGGAAAATCTCTATGACTAAATTATCTGTAGGTTGTGGTCTTCTTGGAATTCCCACTCAGGTAAAAATCACAGACTTGTGACATACTGAGTCCCATAATTTCCACTCATCTGTCCTAGTTCAGCACTGTGGAACAACATGGAAGATGGCTGCTTTCTCTTTACACAAGACAGTCCTTTATATACTTGAAGAGATGTTATTGCCATTTCTGATCCTTAATCTTTAAAATCCTTTCCAGCTCTAAATTTTTATGATTCTATCTTTCTCCCTTAGTTGTTGCTTCTCCAAAATATGGTAGGTGCTTAAAATATAATTGTTAATTGATTGAAAAAATTTCATGGTTTCCAGATTGTGTTTTTACCTTTCTTTGTACCTCTAGCGTAGTTCCTGGCATATAGTAAGTAATTAATAAATATTTTTTGACTGGTGGACTGACCCCATACTATCCTGGTATTCTTTGAATGCATTCTAGCTTGCCAATGAAGTCTCCAAAACATAACGTCATACGACAGATGACCTCTATCCTAATTCTGGTTCTGTCAATAACTAGCTTTGTACTCTTGGATAAATCACTTCCCCCTTTCTGAATCTCCATTTCCCTTTGAACAAGACGGGAAAGTCAGTCTAGACAAGATAGAAAAGATGCACTATGTTTTCTTTGACTTCTGGACTACCTCTTCATCTGTTCATATTACAGTTTGACTCACCTAACATGACTAATCAAGAATGGCTGGTGTTTCCTACTGAGTTGGACAGTGCCATGGGCTGGAAGCACCCCTAACAGCTAGAGGTTGATACGCCTTTCTCTGACTCTGATCACCATTCTTTCATGACCATCTTTAGCTGATCTGTCCTGGTTTTTTTCAATAGACCAAGCATCTCTCCCTCAAGGCACAACTGGAGACAGAAACCCAGTAACCCAGTGTAGCCCATGCCGCTGCTTATGCCAGGGTATACCTGGGTATCAGAGCCCCAGGATATGACTCTAGACTCACATTCCCTATTACTGTTGACCCATTTGCATTAACAATAACCATTAACCTATAAGTCCTGGAGAATACAGGATGATAGAATGAATATCCTCATACACACCTTGCACAGAAGCTGTATAGGAAAGAGTCATGTATATTTTTGAGAGCCCAAGTCTGAGTATCAGAGCTCTTGGGCTGTAATGTGGCTGAGAGGCACTTCCCTACCCCCTTCAGAAACTCTCAGGGCTCATCAGCTATGGCCAGAGGCTGCTGGCCCTGGTGCTGGGTGCAATAAAGTTTTTACGGGTGGAGCTGATCCATGCTCACCACTCACTGGGAAGCCCAAGCAAATGGTTGTAAAATCTTTATCACTCGGGCCCCCACTCCAGCTCTCACTCACTTTATGGTGCTCATTTCCTGGTGTGGATATCTTTCTTCCTTTCCATCTTCCGCTCTGTTTCTGGATCTCCCTCCATCCTCCATAAAGCTGCCAAACTAATCTTCTGGATGCACAGATTCCGTGATGCTGTTCACTCCTCTACTCAAAATCACACACTGCCTTCCAACTAAAGTTCAAATTCCTCAGCCCGGCATTCAAGGCCCTCGCAGATCTGACCTTGCCAGCCTCATCTCGCCCTATCATCCTTCATGCACATAATGTTTCAGCCCAACTGGGTCACTTTTTATCCCTCTGTTCATGGCATGGGCTTTCTCTCCTTTTGCCTTTTTGCTTCTGCTGCCATGTATACTTCCTCACCTCCTTTCCTACTGAGTGTCTATTCATTTTTGAAAGCCCAGCTCAAATGCTTCCTCTTTCATTCCTTTCCCTTTCTATCAGTAAGCTCAGTTTGAGTTAAAAATAGCTCACGTTTGTAGAATACTGTAAGTTTTGCAAAGCATTGTAGATGTATTATCTTATTTAATTATAATAATAACAACTAACATTTCTACGGCACCTACTATGTGCCTGGCACTGTGCTAAGCCCTTCACAAGCATCTCACTGGATCCTTACAACAACCCTGGGAGGCAGGTATTGTTATGACACCCATTTCAACAGTGTGATACGACAGTTATCAAAACCAACTGGATTTTGGGCTGCGTTAGGGCAGGTATGATACTCAGAACAAAGAGGAAGAAAGCCCCCTGGTATCTGTGGTCAGAAGGCATCTGGACTACATTACTCCTTTCTGAGTGCCACCTTTGAGGCGGCAAATAGAGTCGGGAAGTCCTGAGTTCAAATCTCACCTCTAGCATTAGTTGTGTGACTTTGGGCAAGTGATTTTAACCTCTGTTTTCATCCATAAATGAGGATAACAGCACCTACCTCTCAGGATTGTTGTGAGGATCAAATGAGGTAACATATATACAGCACTTAACATGTGCCTAGTATACAGTAGGCATTACATAAATGCCAGTTATTAATAATTATCATTGTTACTATCTGTTGACCCTAGGCACGTCACTTAACCTTTTTCTGCCTCAGTTTCCTCATAAATAGTAATAGTTATATGTCATATATTACTTATTATATAATAATAGTACCTACACCCCCCAAGATTATTCTGAGGCTTACATGAGGTAATATTTATAAAGCACTTAGCACAGGGCCTGGTATACAGTAGGCATTATATAAATGCTATCTATTATTATTATTAATATCATTCCTCTCTTGTGATCCTAGTCATATCACTTAGCCTCTTTCCACCTTAGTTTCCTCATAAATGCTAATAATTATATATATTTATAGAATAATAACAGCACCTACTTCCCAGGATTATTTTGGAGATCAAATGAGGTAACATATATAAAGCACTTAACACAGTGCCTGGTACACAGCAGGCACTACATGAATGCCACCTATTATTCATTATCATTACTGTGTGACCCTAAGCACATCACTTAGCCTTTTTCTGTCTCAGTGTCCTCATAAACAGTAATGATTGCGTATTATATAACTGTTATTTACATAATAATTGCACTCATCTTCCAGGTTTGTTTTGAGGATCAAATGAGATAATATTTGTAAATGGTGCCATACATACATACACACATACATATATATACATATACACACATATACACACATACATATGTATGTATGTATATATGTATATATGCATGTATTTATATAAAAATGTGAAAGAGGAATGAGGTTGGCTCTCCCGGACTCTGTAGGACAGAATTAGGAGCAAAGGGCAGAAGCTGCTAAGAAACACATTTAGCTTGAGGTTAAGAAAAGTCTCCGCATGACCTGAGCTTTCTGACCGGGGCTCACGTGGCGGGTTCCCTCTCACTGCACAGGCTGGAGGACCCCTCCTGGAGATGCCGTAGAAGCATGTTCTTGTCTGGATGTGTACAGGATGGACTAGATGTTGCCCTTGGAGCTCTCTTTCAGCTTTGAGATTCTGTCATTTTAGGGTGATAACCTTTCCCTAGCTCCTTGAGAACAGGGACTGTTTTTTTTTCTTTTTCTTTGCCTTTCTCTGTATCTCTAGTACCTAGCACAATGCCTGGCACTCAGTTTGTACTAACAGACTCACAACTTTCTGCCACTCTTTTTTTATGAGATATTATTTTATATAATTCTTATTTATGGATTTCATATCCCATTCCTAGACTGTAAGTTTCTCATGGCCCACATCTCACCTAAACTTTGTATCTTTCTCAGTTCCCTGGGCAAGTCACTTAATCTTGCTTGCCTCAGTTTCCTCATCTGTAAAATGAACTTGAGAAGAAAATGGCAAACCCCTCCAGCATCTCTGCCAAGAAAACCCCAAATGGAGTCACCAAGAGTCAGAAAGGACTGAAAATTTACTAAACAACAACAACCACAATAGGCCCTAGCACAATGCTATGTACAAAGTAGGTGCTAAATAAAGATTTGTTTAATTTTTCTATCTTTTCATTCCATTGTCTCAGAATTTCTTCTTTTTGTTTCTTTTTTTCCTGTTTCTCTTTGTTCCTTTCTCTGCACTCCTTCTCTCTCCTTTTTTTCTTTCAACTAATTCCCTTAATTCAATTAATTTACTTATTAATCACCTACTATATACAAAATATACCTGTGTTATTTAGGAGACATAAAAATTAATAAGATACAGTCTTTGACCTCAAATAATTTGCTCTCTAGTAAGAGGGAGATGTCATAAATGCAAATATTTACATATGTTAGGATGTAATTAAGATCAAAAGAAATACATATTTAGTACTCAGGAAGAAAAAAGTATTTCCTTCCCATTCCACTCCTCTTCCTTTTTAAATATCTCTTTGCTGCCTCACCTCTGCCCCTTTTTCTATGTCTGGTCTGTCTTTCCCTGTATCTTTCCCCGCTGCTGCTTTTTTCTCTTCCCTTTTCTGCCCTCTCCTCTTTCTGTTCCTTTTCTTCCTCAAGCTCTCTTTCCCTGTTTTTTTCTTTCCCTTTATTTGTTTTTCCTCTTTTTCTACATTTCTTTCCCTTCTTCCCTTCTTTCCCTTTTTAAATCTCTCCTCCTCTCTATCTGTCTCCCTATATTCTCCCACTATCTCTCCTTTCCTCTAAATCTCTTCCCCCCTCCGTCTCTCTTTTTCTATTTCTTTCTCTGTATGTCTTTCCCCCTTTGTCCTTCCCTCTCTGATCTCTGTCCATTTTTCCATTTCTGGTCTGTCTCTCCCCCCATATCTCTTTCCTCCCCTAATGCTTTCTCTCTTTTCCCCTTTATGTCTCTTTCTCTGTCTCTCCCTCTCTCTGTCGTTCCACCCTCTCCATTGCTCTCATCATTCAAGTCACTCCTTGCCTTTTGCCCTTTGAAGTATCTCTGTCACTATGGAAACCAGCTCCCTGGTTGAAATCAGGCTCTGCGAAGTCGACAATTGCTCCATCAAAGTTGATACAGACTCTGGTAATAGGCAGTGAGAGGTCCTAGGGAGGGCACCTGTAACCCTATTTGTAGTATAAATACAGTCACCAGCACACCTTACTGTAGACCCTTATGACCTGCATTCATGTCCTGCCTTCCCAACTTACTGTCAGGGTGACCTGGGGCAAGTCACTTAACTTTGTGGACCCTCAGTTTCCTTATCTAGAAAATGGGTATAGCAATACTTGTATTATATATACATACTAAATTATATATTATTATATATCATATATACGCTATAAATATTATTATATATACTATATTATATATTGTTATATATTATATACTATTATATATACTATACTATATATTGTTATATAATAACACTTGTATTATATATTATATTATGTTATATCATTATAACCTGAAAAGATTTATGAAGAAAGCATGTTTTAAAGTGCTATGTATATGTGAGTGACCCAAAGGACATTATCAGAGAGATGAATGAATGAGAAGAAAAAAAATCATTGGGATGGTCATGTAGCAGGAGAGGAGGACAAACTGTGGGTTCCACTAGTGTCTACCCAAAGTCAAGAGGTCAAACGGGGGGCGGTGCATTGACTGCCTCCCCTCACTTCACCTCCTTCTGTGGTCAATTTATAGCAAGAACCAGAAGAGAGTGGAACCAGTGGGGCAGGGTGGGGCAGCTGCAATCTGTATCTTTAGGAAGGCGGCCGTGTCAACACTATTATTGCTGTTGTTATGCATGGAGAACTTGTCTTATGGGCGTTTTTGTGGTTTGAGGGAGGGGAGGGAAAAGGGAAGGGAAGGGATGGAAAGGGTCTGGCCATGTATGCCACCTGTTCTAGATCTCCCAACTCAAATGACACTTACTCACAACTCAAGGCACCCATAAATATTCCCTCGTATCCCTGGGAAAGGGCAGATGGAAAAGAACTCCTGAGCCAATAAAATGTCAACTCTCATTGGAGCCGATAATCCCAAATAACGGATAATCCAAAAGTCATTTATATTTGGCTTTGGAATGCATCACGGGATTATTTTTTACAGCATGCTTATCTTCCTAATCCTATTTAGTTCAGGTTGACATTAAATCAACTTTGTATTTACTGATTTAAGTATTAGCAAGGCAGTTAGAGAGGTAGTACGGGTCTGCTCGACTCTAAGACTTCCAATTTGAAGGAGGACTTGGAGACCCAGACTCCTGGGTGGTGTAATAGATAGAGGGTTGGACCTAGGTTTGTCCTGCATCAGACATTTACTAGTTGTGTGACCCTAGGCAAGTCACTTAACCTCCCTCCAACTCAGTTTCCTCATCTGTAAGATGGGCACCATAATGTCACCCACCTTCAAAGATGGCTGTGAGGATTGAGATAAAATTTATAAGGTGCTTTGCATACCTTAAGGAGTTACATAAATGCTAGTTAATATTCTCTATTAGCCCCCGCCCTGAATAAATTAATTAACGTTTGTAAAGTAACTTGAAAAGCTCGGCTGCAGATGGCGACCAACGTCACTTTGCTGCTGGCGCAGCGAGCTGTCTGTTCTTCCGGATCCCTGCGGGAAGGATGGAGAGGTTCCAGCTACTCGACTGTGAGCCTCCCTTTTCTCACTGTATGGTTTTTAAACTAGAGTTTCGATTCCAACGCAGCGCTTGTGTGCACTCTCTCTACGTCCCTGCGTCTCCGGGGGCTAGACTCTGTCCTCCTAACCATCTCTTCAGCAAGGACCATCGCTAGCTCTTTCCCTCCTTCTCCATCTCTGCCCTTCCTACCCCCTTCTCTGGCTTTGCGTCTCTAGATCTCCGCCTCTGATCTCTTTCCCTGGTTCTGTCTCTTCCATCTCATTCCTTTCCTCTCATCTTCTAGGTCTATT
Source organism: Pseudochirops corinnae (assembly GCA_028646515.1). Lineage (NCBI taxonomy): Eukaryota > Metazoa > Chordata > Mammalia > Diprotodontia > Pseudocheiridae > Pseudochirops > Pseudochirops corinnae. The sequence continues at coordinate 282,963,800 of CM053586.1, read as the reverse complement.
TCTTTTCCATTCTATCTTCCCTCTCATCATTTATCTGCCTTTTAGCTCTTTTTTCCCCTCCTCTTTCATTTCCTTACTTTGTGTTTGTGTCTTTTTTCATTGCCTTTTTAATTCTTTCTTTTTCTTTCTCTTTCTGGTTCTTTTTTTCATCTCCCCTTTTCTCTCTTCCATGATTATTATCTATTGACACTTAGGCGGTGTGGTGGCTAGAATGCTGGACTTAGAGTCAGAACCCAAGTTCAAATCCAGCCTCAGATACTTCTTAACTGTGTGACTCTGGACAAGTCACTTGACCTTTCCAAGCCTCACTTTTTTTTTGGATGGGGGAAGGCAGGCAATTGGGGTTAAGTGACTTGCCCAAGGTCACACAGCTAGTTTTGTGTAAAATGTCTGAGGCTAGATTTGAACTCAGGTCCTCCTGACTCCAGGGCCAGTGCTCTATTCACTGCAGCCATGTAGCCCTCCCCCTTCCCCAAAGCCTCACTTTCTTTATCCATAAAAGGAGATAATAAAAGCCCCTAAGTCCCAGAGCTGCCCTAAGGATAAAACACAAGGGTATTTGTAAGGCATTTTGCAAACCTTAAAAAAATCTTATGTAAATCATTATGTATATGGCTATCTAATGCTACTTAATATATAATTAAAATATAATATAATATGATGTGAATTATATAATAGTGTTGTTGTTCGGTTGTTTTTCATTTGTGTTTGACTCCTAGCAACCCCTTTTGGGGTTTTCTTGGCAGAGATGCTAGAGTGGTTTGCCTTCTCCTTCTTCAGCACATTTTACAGATGAGGAAACTGAGAGTTAAGTGACTTATCCAGGGTCACAAGCCAGATTTGAACTCAGGAAGATGAGTCTTTCCTGACTCTATCTGGACACGCTATCCACTGTGCTACCTAGCTACCCTATATATGTGTCATATATATGTTATGTGTATATATGTGTGTGTAATGTCTATATATAATATGTAACATATATATACATGAGATAATAAAATAATATATTATGTGTATATAATTTATATGTATATACTATATTGTATATTATAACATAAATATTATATTATAATTGTATTTAATATATTATGTTACAATATAAATATTGTATACAATATATAAAATGTACACATAGCTATTTAATACTAGCTCTTATTATACACTTGCACATACACATATACATATATACATACAAACTCAGGCCCCCTCAGTCCCACTGGCCCTCCAGGTCCTTCTACCTCCCTTTGAGGTTAGATCGGGGTGGTGCTTGTCTATCACAAGATTATCTTTGCTTTTAGGGTAGAGGCAAGAGCCAAGTCCAAATGAGCAGGCTGCTAGTGGTGAAATTTGGTGTCAGGTTTTACACCTAACAATGTGATATAGTTTGTGATTTTCTTCTCTTTTGTCTTTCTGTGACTTAAATTGGACTTTTTAGAACAGCCTGAGCTTGAACTCATGAGCAGTCCACAAACAGATCATGGGATTCAGAGCTTGAAGGGGCTTGGAGCCCACTTAGTTCTATCAATAACTTCATTTTAAAATCAGGAAACTGTCTCAAAAAGGGGGAGGCAACGTGGTGGCGCAGTGAATAGAGCACCAGCCTTGGAGTCAGGAGGACCTGAGTTCAAATGTGACCTCAGACACTTGACACACTTACTAGCTATGTGACCTTGGGCAAGTCATCTAACCCCATTTGCCTTGCCTTCCTCCCTCAAAAAAAAAAAAATCAGGAAACCGAAGGTCAAGGTTTACACAGGTAGGCAATAGCAGAGATGGACTGGAAACAAGAGACGATGTTCACTATTACCTACCAGAGTCATTCAGAAAGGGATGTCTTTGAACTTTTTGAGGTTGGTTATTGACACAATCCATTTGGGTGATGTGCCCCCTGCTCCTGACCCCTCTGGGTGACAAAGAAGAGGATATAGTTGGTAACTGTCTATATGTGAATTCATGAGCAGAGTATCAAAGTATGTCATAAGTGAGGGACTTTTTGATTGGTTGAGGTTGTTGTTGTTGTTGTGTGTGTGTGTGTGTTTTTAAATGGAAAAATGGTCCAGGAGTAGGTCACTGCCAAGGGGGCTGGAAGGGGCAGAGCTGACCCAATCCAGAACGTCCTTGGGTAAAAAAGTAAGTGGCCCTCCAGCTAGGAGTTATTATGTGGAAGAATACTTTCAGCCATGCCTCTTCCAGTCAAAGGTGGTGAAGAGATTGCATAAGCAAGTTTAAGGGGGGGCCTGTAGGTGGGAGGGTTTTTCACAGTAAAATCCCTTTGCATTCCTTTTCATTATTTTTGGATGTACCCTATGAATAAGCCCTGGAGAAAAAGAACCCTTGAACTCAAAATCATGTGGAATCAAGAGTCAGGGAAGAAAAGAGGGGTGGCAAATAGACGTCTGGGAAGAGCAGGGTAGTCCCAGAGTGGTGCAGAATATTGTTCTTCAGAGGAGTCAAGGCACTGAGTCAAAAACAGTTAGGAAGAAGGAGCTCTGGGACAGGTTCGCTCTTTTTTAGAATAGATCTAGTCTATCCTGTGTCTAGAAGACGTCCAGTAGAGTCCAGAGAAGTCATCCCATACCATCTATGATAGCATTATTTTATATTAGAGGCAGGTAGGTAATGCAGTGACTTCCAATCCAGCTTCTGATACTTACTAGTTGTGTGCCCCCTGGGCAAGTCACTTAACTTCTGCCTCAGTTTCCTCAACTGTAAAATGGATATAATAACAGCAGCTACCTCCCAGGGCTGCTGTGAAGATTAAATGAGATATTTGTAAAAGGCGCCTGCCACACAGTAGGTATTTAATAAATACTTATTCACTTCCTATATAGAATATTTTGATGGGACTTATGATTTCATCAGTGGAGGGAGCTCTCCTGAGGAACTTCCTTTACCAAGGCAGGGTAGCGCTTTCTTGGGCAATGTATAGTCCTAGAGAGTTGCCTAGGGCATTGGGAGATTAAGTGACTTGTCCATGGTCATAGTGGTGTTGGGGGCAGTACCTGACTATCCAGGAAGGGAGAGAGTGTATAGGCATCAGGAGTGGGGAGGAATTTCTGAAGCTCTAAAGAGTGGTGATACAGACATGGTAGACAGCACCATCTTGACTGGGCACAGGAGAAGAAGGAGAAAGTAGAAGAGCCCCGTATGGACTTGGGAGAGGTTGGTCATTGTTGTTTGTCCTTCGTTCTTGAAGAGGACCATGACATTAGGGAGGTGATGCCAGGACATGCAAGGGAATGCCAGCAGCAGGTCCTCATCCCAGACAAACCGCTCAGGTCATAACTACTTCAGAATGGAGATTTGGGTAAAACTGAGCTGATCTCTGAACTGGTGATGGCAAGGGGTTAAAACATCATCAGCAGGATGAGCATCAGAGCTTCTCATCAGCAGAGATAAATCTAGCATCTCTCTAATTAAGGATCACTCACTCTGCTCAATCTTACCTCCAGTCCTTGCCTTATAGCCGGGGCTTCCAGCCAGGGTTGTGGGAACCTCCTGCTGCTCCAGAGGCTGCCAGAGCTGCTCCCCAGCAGAGTCAGAATTAGAGATAAGAGGCTAATGACTCCACTGGGAGCAGAAGGCTGGATGTGTCCAGCACTGCTCATTGGGCTCCTGAAGCTTTAAAGAGAGAGGAGAGCGAGCAGGCCCTGAGGGTGTGGCTGGTCTGGCTGGGGACTTCCACTAAATGCTGGAGGGAGTGAGGTGGGATGCTTTGGAAAACACAAATTACTTTTTTTGGCTTCTCATGACTCCAGCGAAATCAGGTTCAAAGATCTGTTAGCCTCCCCCTTGTGCCTCCCTCTGAGGTGGAATGCAGGTATAGAGTCATAGCAAATCAGAGATCCAACCCCCCATTTTACAGGAGGAAGAAACAGATCTGGAGAGTGGTCCAAGGTTGCACAACTGGTTTGGAGGAATCAATCAACCAAAGGACAAGTATTTAGTAAGTGCCTACTGTGTACTAGGCAAAGATAAGAGAAATTTTTTGGGGAAGCAAACCATAAAAACCAGTCCAGAGGCTGAGCTGTGCAAACAGGCCTCAGTTGGAGGAAAAACAGAAGCTGGGGTGGGGTGGGGTGGGGTGGGGTGGGGTGTAACATGGTTCAATTGAGAAAAGAAATAAATCTCATTTATACAGAGCTTTGGAGTTTCCTAGGTGCTCTATACACATGATCTCATTTGACCTTCAAAACAGCTCTGGGAACAAGGGGGATTTTAGTCACCCCCATTTCAGAGGAGGGAGGGGAAACTGAGGTTGTAAGTGAGTTACCCACAGTAAATGCCCCACAGTAAATATGTGAGACTGGATTTGAACTCAGGTTTTCTGGTTCCAAGTCCCACACAATCAAATCAATGAGCGTTTATTAAGGCTAATAAAAGGATGGTCCCTGTTCACTAAGACTTATATTCTTTTTTGCCTCAGTTTTAAATTAAAAAAAAAATTTCCAATGATCAAACACATATTTTTCTTCTTCCCATCCCCACACCCTCAAGGTAAAAAAGAAGAAAAACAAAACCTGCGTAATAAATTCCAATATTGGCCATGTCCAAAAAAATGTGCTCAGGAGTTTATATTCTAGTGGGTCAGAACATCTAAATAGCTAGGTAAGGATAAGAAATATACATATAATCACATACATGTATATTTATATACACGTACAAACATGTGTTCATATATGTAATTATAAGGAATATTTACATATAGGCATATAAGTGTATACATATATATTTATGAGAAATATGCTTATATTTACATATATATGCATATGTGTTATATATATTTCAGTCCTGTCCCCTTCTTTGTGAGCCCATTTGGGGTTTTCTTGGCAAAAATAATGGACTGGTTTACCATTTACCTCTCCAGCTCGTTTTTAGAGATGAGGAAACTGAATCCAAAAGGGTAAAGTGACTTACCTAGGGTCACACAGCTAGTAAGTGTCTGAGGCTGGATTTGAACTCAAGTCTTTTTGACTCCAAGTCAGGCACTCTATCCACTGAGCCACCTCACTGCCCTATCTCTCTTTGTGTATATAATCTGTTATATTGTGTGTATCTGTGTATACATATATATGTACAAGATGTAAGTAAATCTGAAAGGGGAAGGAGGTAATGACAGCTGGCGGGGAGGAGGGGGGGAGAGACACAGGAAGAACCGTGATGAAGACCTCCCTCAGAAGGTGAACTTTGAGCTGAGCCTTGGAAGAAGCCAGGAAATCCAAGGTGAGGAGGCAGAATATTTCCGTGTTAGGAGAAAGACTATCAGTGGTAAAAAGGCCAGGTGATTGGAAATGGAGCGTCATATTAGAAATATTATAAATTTTAGTGTGCTCAGAGGGGAGTAAACTCTAAGATGACCGGACAGTTAAGAAGGAGCCAGGTTAACTTTAAATGCCCCAAAGAGGGCTTTATATTTGATCTGGAGGTAATAGGGAGCCACTGGAGGTCTCTGGGCAGGGGAGTGACAAGGTCAGACCTACATTTTAGAAAAATAACCCTGATAGCTGCATGAAGGACATATTAGAATGAGTACAGACAATGAGAACAGAGCAAAGGAGAGCCCTTTGGTTTTCAATGTATTCCTTGGGTAAGTGAGCAGAGGCGTTGTGGTTATAGTGGTGGCCTTGGAACCAGAAGACCTGAGTTGCTCCAGGCACCTTCCTGAGACTGTAAATTGTGAAGATCCTGATCTACATTGCAGGAGACAGTTCCCTAAATGAACACAGACAGAGGTCTAGTCCTCTTCTGCCTTTTTTTCATTCTCCAGAGCTCTTGGCTTCTTTTCCTCAGATGGGAAGCAGCCTCCTTCATTTCAACCAGCCCTGCTCCCAAGTCACACCCTGGACCGGGCTGTAGGATAGCCACAAGACTCAACAGAGGCTTTGGGAAAAAGGTCTGACCCAAGCCATGAGGGAGATCCCTGGCTGGCTCCTTGGCACCCCTGCTAAAGGAGGCCATGATACACCTCCCTCCTGCATGCTGCTTCAGCAGAATCTCAAGGTGGGTTGTCTGCCTGGAGATACATCATTTTACACATTGTTTGTCTAATACAGAGGTTTCTGACCTTTTCTCATGTGCCCCCCCCCCAACTTTATTATCTTTCCTATTCAATAGGAAAGAAATAAATTCTAGAATTTACCATGCATATGCGCAAAATAAATAAAGAGATTAACTGGATTCCCTTTTAAGCACTCATGGAAGCACTAGGCTATATAAATCAATTTGGGCAAAGTTGTATAACTTTGTTGACTATAAATCAATGAAAGAAAAACTAAATCAAAATAATTCTCACACACTGTTGATATGCTTCTCTTTGGGGGTGGGGGAGGATGCAGGGCACACTCCAGCCTTGGAACTGCTGGTCTGTTCCTTCCATCTTGTCCTCCCTTCCCCCAACTCTCTGTCTTTCTGCACACTGTCTCTCACAAGCCTGGAATGGACTATGCCAGAAGTGGGGAACCTGCAGCCTCAAGGCCACATGTGGCCCTCTAGGTCCTCAAGTATGGCTCTTTGACTGAAGCCAAACACATGGTCAAAGGGCCGCACATGAGGGCCTAGAGGGCCACATGTGGCCTCGAGGCGGCAGGTTCCCCACCCCTGGACTATCCTATATGAATGCCTGTTGAAAGGGTCCAGTGGAAGGAGTCCTGGCTTTGGAGTTGGAGAAGCCCAGTTCAAATTCAGTCACCACCCCTTACTGCCTGGGTGACTTTGGGCAGGTCCCTTGACCTTTCTGGGCCTCAGCTTCTAAAATGAGAAGGTTGGACTAGCTGACCTGTAAGGTCCCCAGCTCTGAACCTCTAATCCTGTGAAATCTTTATATCCTTCAAGGCCCACCTTAGGTGCTATGACCTTCCCTGATTTTCCCAACTGAATCTGTCTCTCTCTTGGGCCTTATCACACTCTAGCCAGTCTTTCAGATATTTACACACAATGACTTATTCCCCTCCTAGCTAGACTGTAAGCAATGGGAGCTCATTGATTAACTGACTTGAAACTGCACACAGCGTAGCTTTCCTCAGGACTGCATGTAGGTGAACAAATGTCTTCTGGGAGTGCCATCAAGGGCCCTGTCCCCATCCCCACTGATGCCATCACTGGCAGCCTCACCAGTCATTTTTGACCATTTTCTCTCCCTTTATCAGTGAAATCATAAGGCCATTCCTTATCCCAGTCCTGTCTCTAACATATCCCTCTTAGCCCCATCCAATCAGCTAGAGGTCACAGCAGACCAATTAGTGTATTAAAAGTTAGAAAGAGAGGTAGAATGGGGTAAATTATCTCACATAAAAGAGCCAAGAAAAAGCTTTTACACTGGAGCAGGTGAGAGGGAATGAGTGAACCTTACTCTCATTAAATTTGGCTTAAAGAGGGAATAACATACACACTAGATTGGGTACAGAAATCTATCTTACTCTACATGAAAGTAGGAGAAAAGGAATGGGGGGGGGAGATGATAGAAGGGAGGTCAGATTGTGGGAGGGGACAGTCAGAAGCAAACACTTTTGAGGAAGGACAAGGTCAAAGGAAGGAATAGAATAAATGGGGAGTGGGATAGGATGGAGGGAAATATAATTAGTCTTTCACAACATGACTGTTACGGAAATGTTTTGCGTAACTACATATGTATAACATATTCAATTGCTGGCCTTTTCAATAAGGATGAGTGAGGAGGGAAGAAAAGAGAATTTGTCACTCAAAGTTTTAAAAACAAATGTTAAAAATTGTTTTTACATGTAACAGAGAAATGAGATATATAGGCAATGGGGTATAGAAATCTATCTTGCCCTACAGGAAAATGGAAGTGAATAAAAGAAGTGGGGGGGAGGGGAGGTGATAGAAGGAAGGGCAGACTGGGAGAAGGGGTGATCAGAATGCAGGTAGTCTTGGAGTGAGGGGAGGGGAGAGATGGGGAGAAAATTTGGAATTCAAAATCTTGTGGAAGTGAATGTTGAAAACTAAAAAGAAATTAATTAATAAAGAAAATAAAGTTAGGAAGAGAAGAGTTTGAATTCTGCTTTGGACATTTGCTAGCCAAGTGTAATTTGTGGCAAGTCAATTAATCTTTATTGGCCTGGATAGTCTTCATTTGTGAAATGGAGATAATAATGGCACTTCACTCACAGGTTGTTCTGAGGATTAAATGAGGTAATAACACAGACCACACAAACACACACAACCATAAACATACCCACAGCACAAATATATACACACACATTTAGCATCTTGTAAACCTGGAAGCACTCTAGATGTTAGCTATTGCTATTAATATTTCTAATATTAATATTATTCTATCTCTGCAACATTCCCATATCCACCCACTCTTTCCTCCTCCCCTCCCACCAGCCCAATTCTCTCATCTGAACTCTCCCATGGACTCCTTCTCCGGGTGTCCTAGCACCTCCAAGTTACCCTTCCAGCCTTGTCTCCCATAATGGCTCTGCGTGGAGTCCAGCTGCCCTGGAATACTAGTCATTCCTGCCTTCTGCCTGTGCATTATGTACGTACCCTGACTGCCTCCCTTCTCATCATCTGCTGGAATTCTTCTCTTGTTCCAGCCCCCAGCCCATGCGCTCCCTCCCTCTGTGAAGTCACCGCCATCTTCCCCGTTAGATTGACTTCTCCCTTTTCACATCTTCTTTATGGTGTCTTGTGTCTAAATTTCTCCATTGTTCTTATCCCATTTTATCTTGTATCAGTTGTTTATACATGCCTTACAGCTTCCTCTGGGGGATAGACGCTATATTATCACGGGATCAGGAAATTTAGGGGCTGATCTCTTCATAGATGAGAAAACTGAGTCAGATAGAGGTGAAGTGATTTGGCAGAGGTGGGGACCCTGCAGCCTTGAGGCCCTCAGATCCTTGGGTGTGGCTTTCTGACTGAGTCCAAGTTTTATAGAACAAATCCTTTTATTAAGGGGATTTGTTTTGTGAAGTTTAGATACTTTCAAAGGACTGCACTGGAAGACCTAGAGGCCCATGTGTAGTCTTGAGGCTGTAGGTTACCCACCTTTGGCCTAGGGTCACACAACTAGTAAGCATTTGCGGTAGAATATGAACCCAGATCTTCCTAAGTACAAGTCCCAGTACGATACCATATTGCTTCTATATTGTCTTTGGTCTTTTCATTCCTAGTACCTAGCATGATGAACACAGTAGGTGCCTCATGATTCTCTATTTAATCCAATTGGCCAACTGGAGGGTCAAGGCTGAGACCCAGGGTAACCTTCTGTGTGGGATTCTGCATTCTCTCAAACTTTGGAGAGTGCTAGGAGACAGTCCAAAGAATGCTTCCTTTCCAATCAATTGATCTCACTTGGCTCTCTCCCTTTAGTGGGAGAACTTCCAACAGCCCTACCAATCCACCTTAATGAAGCCTCCTGAGACCTTCCTCCCTCCTCCCACCCAGAGCTAATGGATTCACCCCTTGTCTCTCAACACAGTCTGGGATGGGGTTTGGAAAGAAAGGAAAAAGGTTTGGAAAGGCTTCTTCTGTTGTATATTTTGAAAAAAACAAACCACACATGCAAATTAAATGTAAATGATATTCAAATAAGCATATATCAATTTAGAATCAATTGCTTTGGGCATTTTAGATAATAAGACTGCAGTTCTGACATATTATCATACTGAATTCAGTTCAAAGGTTCATTAAATTCTTACCACATATAAATGTTAAAGACACAAAGATGAAACAAAACCTAGTTCCTGCCCTTGAGGAGCTTACAATCTAGTCTGTAGCAAGGTGAAGTATATAGGCAGTGGAACTGGGATCAAGAAAACCTAGGTTCAAATTCTGCCTCAGATAATGACTAGATATGCAAACCTTGGCAAGTCAATGAACTTGTCTGGGCCTCAGCTTCTTCATTTGAAATTGAGGAGGTGGGACTTGATGGTCCCCAAAGTCCCTCCCAGCTCTAAATTGTGACAATCCGATACATATAACAATAACTACAGCACAAGTTTTCATCTAAGTATAAAAGAGGCATGGGGGTGGTGGTGTGTGATTGCTTTCAGAAGGGAAAAGAGGCATCATGGAGGACACAGCATGTGAGCTGGGCTTTGAAGGACATATTCACTTCTACTGTACTTCTAATTTTTGTCTGAGACAGAAGGTTTAAATGACTGGTCCAGGGTCACACAACCAGCCAGTATCTGAAGCAGGATTTAAACCTAGATCTTTCTAACTCCAAGTCCCAGCATGATACCATATTGTTTCTCTACTGTTTTCAGTCTTTACATGCCTAGTATCTCCCGGTCTCAGGAGGCTTTACTGTGGAGGATACTTGGTAGAGCTGTTGGAAGTTATCCCACTAAAAGTGTCGAGAGCCAAGTGAGATTCTGTGATTGGAAGGGAACCATTATTTGGACTCTCTCCTAGGTGCTTCCCAATTCTCTAGACAAAATTGGGGGCACAGAAAATAGGAGAGATATTTTGGATGTGGAATATTTCTGTTTCCGATTAGGACGTATGATTACAAGCCAATACAGACATAAGGGTAACTGCCATGCTGGTAAACATGATGAGCAAAAAAGTTAATGAATGACAAAATGCTGCATAAAACTTTAAATGCTATGTAAATGTGAGTTATCACCACTAATAATAGTATTATTAATACTGAAGGATAAAGACTGAACCTGTAATTTTACTGGTAGAGAGAACTCCCAGATGGGAAAACCCTCTTCATCAATGCAGGTCAGCACCTTCTCTACAACCTATAATTTTAGAGAGTTGTCTAGACTTACACTGAGACAATAAATTACCTGCTCAGGGTCACATGGCTAGTATATGTTAGAGATGAGACTTGAACCCAAGTCTTTCTGGCTTTGAGGCTACACCAATACTAAATAAATGTTTTCATTTTGTCAGGTCCCTAAGGGTCCATCACCAGGTATTTACTAACCCAGATGCCAAAACTAATGTCTCCTTCTCCCTCAATATAGGAGGGAGAAAACTCACTGAAACTTCTACTTCTATTATCACAGGACCCTTAAGGGTCAAATGGTATTCTGCTTCCAATGATAAGCAAAACTCTGCCTCCTCCTCTCCTAATCCTAATGATTATGTATTGCTCTATGCCTAAGAGAAAAGTTCCTCACTCTGCTACCACTCTGCTCTCAATATACCCATCCATTTCAATCTTACTCATCCCTTAAAAAGAGTCTCTATTCTATTTTTCCTTTTCCCATTGTGCCATCTGATACCTCAGTTGTATCATTAATCCCTTCATCCTAGACCTCTTATCTTGCACTTTGGAAAACCTGGCTTCCCCCAGAAGACACTGAATTCCAGGTCACTTTCTCCAACACTAAACATATCTTTTCTTATTTTCTTCATGACCCCCACTCCCCACCCCCCACAACATTAGACTAAGAAGAGATATAAATATACTCTTTGTTCCTCATCATCACTTCTATAACTGCCATTTATCTATCTATCTATCTATCTATCTATCTATCTATCTATCTATCTCAACCTATCCAGATCCTTATTATAGACATCTACATCCCCCCTCAAGGTCAACTGCTCTCTTTTCTCAAAGAGTTTGGTAGCTAAGTGGCTCACAGTCTTTCTCTGTAATCCAACTCTGCTCTCATACTTGGGGTCTTCAATATAATGTTGATGGTCTATCAAAAACCTGGTATCCTAATGCATTCACCTCTTCAACTCCCATTACCTGCACCTTCAATCTATGTTTGTCACCCATAGTGATAGTCACACCTATGCTTTCACCATCTCTCCTAAGTAGTCTACCTTCATGACCAAGAATCCTGAAACTGCTCTGATTACAATCTCCTATCCTCCTCCTTCTATCCTATTCCCTTAAACCTATTTTTTGTCCTCTACAGACCTAAGTTATTCTATCCCTTGTTTTCCCAGTCTATCTCCATCCTGTTCTCCCTCACCTTTCTCTTTTCACAGTCTTGACCCTGTGATTAACTAGTTCAATTTTACACTGTTCCTTGCTCTCTAAGGCTTCTCCTGTCTTATCAAACCCCAACCAGCAGCTTTATCTACCATTTGCTTTCCTTACTCATGCTTGCCTGCCTCCGAATGCTTGTGGAAGAAGTCATATTATGACAACTGAGTCTATCTCAAATGGTACCTAATTTCAACTGGACCCTCACTATTGCAGGGCAATTCTTTTATTCTTCTCTGATTGCCTTCCTATCACAATCATCACAGATGTTCCAAACCTTCTGTCTCTCCTTAAGCCTCCTACAATAGCCCCTCTCTCTTCTCAGCAGAAGGCTTCATCTATACTTCACTGAGAAAACAGGCTAACCATTGGGAGCTTCTTTGCCTCCCACAATCTATACCTCAAATCCTTCAACAAAATCCTCCATTCTTTCCTCTTTCCTTCAGGAAAAGGTTGGGCTGACCTTGACAAGGTCAATCCAACTACCTGTGCCCTGGTTTCTATTCTCTCTCATCTCTAAGACTTTGTTTGCCCTTTTGATCATTCTTTATTCCTTATCTTAATTTTCTTTTTATCTACTGATAAAACTCCCTGCTACCTATAAACATATCCAGGTTCCCTCTTATCCTTAAAGAACTTCTACTCAACCCTTCCATTCTCTTGAGCTATTAGCCTATTTCTCTCTCTTTCATAGATAAACTCATTATCCATGTTCCACCCTTAGCTATGGGTAGCACCCAAAGCTGTTCTCTCTATGTACTCTCATGTGCTCCCATGGGTTCTATTAGCTCTATGCAGATAACTCTTTTTTTATTGAATCATCGACTTGTTTATTTACTTTTAGTTTACAGGATTCAGTTCCACAATCCCTTGAGTTTCAATTTTTCTCCCTTCCCTTCCCTCCCCGCCCCCCATGGTAGCGTGCAATCAAGTATAGGATCTGCACATACTTTCACATTGTACAACAGTCTGGTTGTATAGAAGGGTTGTAACCAATGGAGTGAACAATGGAAAAAAAGAAAGAAAACCAAACATGGAAAAGAACAATAGCATGTAGATTGCTTCAGTCTCCATTTAAACTCTGGTCTTTCTAGATCTTTCTCTGAATATAGATATCTCCTTCCATCCTGAGACTTGTAGAGTTGTCTTATACCTGTGTGTTGCTGAGAAGAGTCCAGTTTATCAAAGTTGGTCATCACACATACGATGTGTCT
>CM053586.1:282938257-282950163 GCA_028646515.1 Pseudochirops corinnae | reverse complement strand
AGAGAGAGAGAGAGAGAGAAAGAGGGGAAGACAGAGAGACAGAGAGACAGAGAGAAAGAGGGGGAGACAGAGAGAAAGAGGGGGAGACAGACAGACAGAGAGAGAGTTTCCTGTCTCCCTGTCAGACCAAGAGTGCTCTCAGTGTAAGGACCACGTCTCTTTCCTCTGGATCCTCTTTTCTTCCAAGCAAAGCCTAAGAATGACTGACAGATGGATAAAACTGACAGATAAATGCAGCAGAGATTCTGTCTTTATTTTCCCTACTTTGCCCCTCCTTCTCTGTGTTCTTCTTTAGAGCTATCTAAAGGAGACTCCAGATTGTTTAAAATAGATCCTGAAATACAAATTGCCAGAAATAATAGTAATAGCTAACGTTTACATAGTTCCTTAAAAGGTTTTCAAGCACTTTGTATACATTCATTTATACTTATGTACATACGCACACACACGCACACACACGCACACACATATACATACACAGAGCACAGAAGAGGAGGGGGTGGCAGAGGCCCCAGTGCCACTCTACCTGGCACCAGCCCACAAACAAGGCTGGAGGTCTCTCTATATAATTTCATTTTATTTTCACAGTCTTGCAGAGTAGGTGCTATTATTATCCCCATTTTTTCAGGTGAAGAAACAGAGAGGTTAAGTGACTTACCCAGGGTCAAACAACTAGTAAGTGTAAGAGGCAGGATTTGAACTCAGGACTTCCTGGATCCAAATCCAACACTCTATCCTCTATGCTACATCCAAATTCACAGATTTTACCCAATCCTAATTTGGGGGTTGGGAGAAGATACCTCTAAGTTTGAAAAAGAAAAGATAATATTTGATTGGAATTTGGAGATAATATCTTTACAAGTCTTTTCCCACGAATCTTGTATCCCCTTGCAATAACATTGCTTCTCTCCCCTCCAATTCCTCCAAATGAGACCACTTTATTGCCCATCCTGGGGTCCTGCGCTCCTTATTGGTGAGCCTCAATTCTAAGTACCCCCAAACTCAGCACAAAGAACTCCAGCCTTCTCCTTAATACCCCTGCCTCCCAATTTCTACATTTTGCTCTAGGAACAATAGTCAAATTAATATTACTATTCCTGGAAAGGACATACATGCTTGTTTGTATGCATTTATTTACTGTCTCCCCATTAGACTATGAGCTCACTTGGGGGCAGAGACTGTCTTTTGCCTCTTTTATATCCCCAGTCCTTGGCACAGTGCTTGGCATATAGTAGGCACTTAATAAACGTTTACTGATTGATTGACATGTGACTCAATTATTTTATGACTTTAGTCACCAAAGTTCCTCTCTCTGGCCTTCACTCTTCAAAATATGTTGTCTTACTCAAATTCTAATTCTAATGTGAACATGAGCTCCTTGAGGGCAGGGATTGAATCAATTTTATATTTGAATTTCTAGAGCTTATAATGGTGCCTGGTACATTGTAAGCACTAAGTAGATGCTCATTTAATTCATTCATTCAGTGATTCGTCGATTCATTCGGCATACTTCTAGTCTTGAAGATATAAGATGCTCTTAGCACCATTTTCCTGGAAAGCAGCAGGACCAAGTGAGAAAAGACAGGAGATTTAGGTTCTGTCCCCAGCTCCAGTGATATCAACTGAGGCAAAGTAACTTCCTTTCTCTGGACTTTCTCTGATCCATACACGGATCAGCTGAAATAAATGAGGATATTCAGCCTGGAGAATGGAAGACTTATGTGAGGCACAATCCTTCTGTTCAAATATATGAAGGACTGTCACAATGGAAGAGAAATTAGTCTTCTTCTGCTTGGCCCCAGAGGGCAGAATGAAAAGTAATAGATGATAACTACTGATTGATTGATTCCTACAAGGAAGCACCTTCTCAGCTCCATAGAAGAAAAACTTCCTAACAAAAGAATCAATAAATCGATAAACATCTATCTAGAGCCTACTGCGTGCTTAGTGCTGGGGGCACAAGTAGAAGCAAAAGATAGTCCCTGCCCTCAAAGGGCTCACAATCTAACAACACTGACTGGAAGTTGCTATACATGCTCAAAGCAGGGGTTTTGTTCTTCTTTCTTAGCGTGAAAGGGAGGACGGGTGGGAGAGGTTACAGGACTATAGAGAGGGAATTGGAAGGGACCTCAGAGGTTATCTGGTCTAACTTTTTCATTTTACATTTGGGGAAACTGAGGCATGGAACTGACCTGCCCAAAGTCACACAGATATGAAGCGGCAGATCCAGGACATAAACCTAGATGAATTGTTTCCAAATGCACCATGCACATATACATACACAGAGCACAGAAGATGAGGGGGTGGCAGAGTCCTCTGTGATAATGAGTTCTCTATCACCAAAGAACTTTAAGAGAAGAGTGGATTAGAGGAGATCCCTGCTCAGGTATGCCTCTGTAGTCTTCTCTAACTCTGCATTCTCTGTATAAGGCAAAATGACCAAGGGGAAAAGAGATGAGTCTTTTTTCTGTACATTAGGAAAAGCTATGGGAACGATTAGCCCCTTTGCTTCCTGTCTGCTCCGTCCTCTGTTTGATGCCCATGACATTCTCCAGATGTCCCAAGAGACCCAATCTATGATGTGCCCTCAGCTCAGTCAACTCCTAGGTACCTGTCTGGACCCAGAAGAAGGAAAGTGAGTGACCTTGTGAGTCAAGGAGCTCTGACCTGGAGCTGAAGGTGGCAAAGTCTGCTTTGTCTTTGAATGAGTCACCAACCCACCCCAGCCCATCCCCAAGGACAGCCCAAGTCTGTGGGCTGGAGTGATTAGCACTGATTCCCCAAGCCTTGCCCCATGGGAAAGGAGGGTGAAGGGGTCTATTCAGTCTCAGTGAATTCATTCCTAGTTCATTTTAAACTGAACTGTCTAACTGGCCCTGGGACTTAATGGCCAAGGAGGAACCCTGGGGAAGTGACAGGAAAGGAGATAGGGTGAGAGAGAAGCAGTCTGGGTATTTGGCATTGGAATGCTTCCCGGGGGAACTCTGGAGCCTGGAGAGGTGAGCTTTGGTTCAAGAGGAGAAGGGGGGTGGGTAGCAGACAGCAACCCATTAAGCCAGCAACAGAGATGGCCCTAAAGGAGAATTATGGAAATGATTAGAGTGTTGGAAAATGGGAGTGAGGGAGAGAGTTTAAAAGAACAGGGATCATTTGGTCTGGCAAAGAGAAACATGCAGAGAGTGGGAGGGGGCTTAATAAGCTCTTCAGGTCTCTGAAGGGTTATTCTGCAATGGGAATGGCTGATTCTCCAACTCCATGGAGGGCAGAACAAGGCCTCTCAACCTTCTCTGGTCCAGTCCCCCTCTGTCTATCCAGCCTTAATCATTAGAAGTAATGAAAACAGCAGCTGCCACTCACTCCTATACTGCTTAGAGGCTGACAAAGCACTTTACATACATCATCTCATTTGATCCATAACTCCCTGGGTTCTCCAACATGGACCCTCTGTTCTACTGAACCTCTCTCCTCACCGTTCCCCACACAGATCATATCCATATTTTCCTCCAAGCCTTTGTTCCTGTTCTTTCCTTCAAGCCTAGAGTACCCTCCTGGCTCTTCTTTGACTACCCAAATCCTCCTTCAAGGTCCATCCCCTTCATGATGCTGCTTCTGATACTGTAACCCACACTGATCTCTTCTTTCTCTGAACTCTGGTAACGAGCATACTCTAAACCACACGAGTTCAGCATGTGATCATATATATTGTCTAGCTGCAGCCTCTAATAATTTCTGGTGCCTGTTTTCTCTTTCCCACCACTTCATAAATCTCTCGAGGACGTGACCTATGACTTATACATCTCTGTGTCCCCCATGGCACTGATACACAGTGTTAAGACAAAAAGAAGTCAAGGCTTTATCTGTTTGAGGAATGTAGGATATGCTCAGGCTGGATTCCTCCTCATTGGGCAGACTGTGGATTTCAGAAGAATGTGAGCTCTTTGAGGGCAGGGCTGCCCTGCGCTTTTGGCTTTGAATCCTTAGCCCCTAACATAGTGCCTGGCATGTAGTAAGTGTTTAAACATGTTGAAATAAATTGAAGAAATAGCCTTAATTCAAAGAAAATTTCAAGGTCAGAGTACATTTTTTTTGGTACATGGCCAATGCAGAAATTTGTTTTGTTTAGGTATACATGTTCACAACAGAGGTTTTGTTTTTCTTTCTTAACGTGGGAGGTAGGACAGGTGGGAGAGAGAGAAGACAGATTTTCATTGATTTAAAAAAATTTTTTTAAGTTAAAAAGTACAATAAAAGAGGGTTTCAAAGATCTTGGGGAACAAGAGAGTCCTCAGTCTCCAATACCACATCTGAGATGAATGTGGGGATAGTCCTGTTTAGAGGCAAGGGAATAAGCCTACTCTATGTCAGGCACAATCTAAATGCTTTACAAATGTCTTATTCCCATAACAACTTGGGGAGGTTAAATGCTGTTACCATCCCCATTTTACATTTTGCTTCATTTTAAAGTTGAGGAAATTGAGGCAGAGACATGAGCTGACTTGCCCAAAGTCACACAGATACGAAACGGCAGATTCATAACAAGTAAAGAGAGGTTAAGTGGTTAAGCCCAGGGTCACTGGACTAGTAAGCATCTGAGGCTGGATTTGAGCTCAGCTGGGAGTCCTGAGTTCTGGCCCAGTACTCTAGCCAATGTACCGCCTTGCTACCTCAGGTCATGCCCACTTCTAGGTTTCTAGACTTTTATCCTTAGTGGAACTAGGCAAGATCCCCCCAGGGGCCTGTGGAGACCCAAACCCAGAGATGCCTTCTAATTATTAGATTCTCTGTACAAAAGCCAGAAGGGCTAAGGAATCCTTGATGGCAAGGTGAAGAGCCCATACCCTGGCCCAACTCCAGCACCCCCTGCCATTAGATTACTTGGCTTTCTACCAGTCTCCCTTCTGTGAGCTTTCTCACCTCCTGGGCCTTACATCCTCTGCTCTTTTATACCAAAGTTTTTCACTTTTATCACTCCCCTCTGAAGGCTCATTTTGAGAGTCACTTTAAAGAAACATAACCTTTCCTGTTGGCCGCCTTTCTTCCCTCTTTCTCCCTTCTCCTCCCTCCCTCCCTCCCTCTTTTTTTTTTGTCTTGAAAGCATCAGATTAGACAGACCTACTGTTCCTGTGGGACCTAAAGAAAAGTGAGATGCCTAACAATTTCTGCCCTTTTCTCTCCATAATATTCTTTCTGAAGGATCTGACTTCTGAGACACGTGTAAAAATGAAAAATTCCATTTCTTTGCCCCAAGACAATGAGACTGGTATTCTGTTGAGCCTGGAATCCAGAGTGACTCCCAACTCTTACAAATTTATCCCCAATCATTTGGGTTCTCTCTGTATGTGGTCACATACTCTGAGAATATGGTGACAGAAGCCTTTGGTACATATGACCAAGTAACTTTCCCTCTTGGCCTCAGTTTCTTCATCTGTAAAAGGAAGGGGTTGGATGAGATGGTCTCTGGTTCTAATGTTCCATGACTCAGTGATCTCTCACATGCACCCAAAGTGTCTGTGGAGAACTTCTCTCAACTAAGTTTGTTGTAAACTTCTGGACCTCATGACAGAGGGAAATCACAGCATCTCCCACTCCAAAGGCCTCCAAGAAGGAAAAAGACAGTGGTATGTCTGTTGGGGTTAAGCTTCCTCCTGGGGGAAGGGAGAACAGAGGCAGTGACCTTCACATGGCCCTGTTTGTCTCAAGGATTGTTAGGCTCTGGAACAAAGTGGGGAGAACGGAGAGATTGTCACATTCAGAACCTTAACTGCTACGGTACTGGAGAATCAGGGCTTGAGAAATATTTGTTGTTGTTGTTCAGTCCTGTCTGATTCTTTGTGACCTCATTTGGGGTTTTCTTGGCAAAGAGACTGGAGTGACTTGCCATTTCCTTCTCTAGCTGATTTTACAGATGAGGAAACTAAGACAAACTGGGTTAATTGACTTGCTTAGGGTCACACAGCTAGTAGGTATCTGAGGTTGGATTTGATCTCTGGTCTTCCTGACTCCAGGTTGAGACACTTTATCCACTTTACCACCTAGCTCTCCCCTGTCCTTCCTCCAGGAACTTGCTGCAGGTCTACCAAACTAGGGAGGGAGAAAAAACCTCAAAATCCAAATTCAACTCAATCAAAAAGTAATCTTCTAAAGGGTTGCTTCTATGCTGGGCCCTCTTGGACTGTCAGCTGCCAGGGGACAGGGGTCATGACATGTCTGCGGTTGGTGCAGTGCCTGGTTGTTTTTTAAGCTGGTTAGAACATGATGCTAATGAGGCCAAGATCACAGCTTCCATCCCTAGAGGGACCCTTTTTTTTTGCACAGAGAAAAAATTGTTTCAGGACCAAAGATTGTGCCCCCAACCATCCCATTAGTGTATGGATGGCTTAGGCCAACCGATCACTGCCATGGGAAAAACAGCTCAAAGATCCCATCCTGCTGATGGGGAATGGAAGGAGGGAGAGATGTGTTAATAATATCATCAACTGTATACAAAAAACAATAGCTCACTAAACACAGTGGGGCATGATGTAAGAAGTCAGTTATCCCACAGCCTTATTAAGCTGTAAGGAAGAACTTGGGGGGCAGCAAAACAGAACCGAGCATTTATTAAGCACTTGCTGTATACCAGGCGCTTTGGAGAGAGTGCCCACATTGGAAGCGTCCGTGCTCCCAGAAGTCCCAGGTACTTATTTTATTTGTCGTCTGCCATATTCTACCTCAAATACAGGTCTTTGTCTTTCACCCTCTCTGTCTCCTCCCCCCCCCTTTTTTTTTACTTCTTTGACTTTTTGCTGAATCTTACTTTCTCATTTGCATTCTTTGTTTCCTTAGTCCCCACACCCCGCTTCAGTTTTGGCCTTTTCATTTCCTCTTCAGAGGCAGGTGAAGTGGGGGTGCAACAGAGAGAGTACTGGGCTTGCAGTCAGGAAGACTTGAGTTCAAATCTAGCTTCAGACACTTACTGGCGCCATTTAACGTCTCTCTGCTTCAGTTTTCTCATCTGTGAAATGGGGACAATAATAACGCCTGCCTTGTGGTGTTGTCGTGAGGACAAAAAAAGATGATATTCATAAAGCACAGCCTGGTGCACATAGGTGCTTAGTCAACGTGTCTTTCCTTCCCTCCTCAACGCTCCATCACCCTTGTTGCTTTTCTTTCCTTCTTCCTTCTCTCAAACTCTATTCCTTTATCTATTTCTCTACCTTAGAATGAGATTCTCAGAGAAGAAAGGGACCTTCGATGTCATTTAGTGCAATCAGTACGCGAGCAAGGATCTCATCTGCACAGCCACCAGATAGGAAGTCAGAAGATCCGAGTTCAAATTCAGCCTCTGACACCTATCGCCTGTGTGACCCTGGGCAAACCACTTAACCTCTACCTGCCATTGGTTTTCTTACTTGTAAAATGGGAATAATATAACACCTACCTCCCAGGGTTGTTGGGAAGATAAAATGAGATAACATTTGTGAAATGCTTTGCAAACCTTATATAATGATAACTATTATTAACTATTGGGCAGCTAGGTGGAGCAGTGGAGGAAGACCTGAGTTCAAATCCAGCCTCAGATACTGACTGGCTGTGTGACCCTGGGCAAGTCACCCAACCCTGTTTGCCTCAATTTCCTCATCTGTAAAATGAGCTGGAGAAGGAAATGGCAAACCATTCTAGTATCTTTGCCAAGAAAACTCCAAATGGGGTCACGAAGAGCTGGAGGTGAACGAACAACAAAAATGATTAGCTATTATGGTGTCCCTAACAGATAGACATCCAACTTCCAGTGTAAGACTTCTAGTAATGGGGAGCCATTCTACTCTTACAGAGTTCTATCCTCTGGGGACGTTTTTCCTTTCCTTGAAATCCTAATGTCTGAGACCAAACAAAACAAGTCCAGTCCCTTCTCTACCGTGACCTGGATGGTGAAGAGTCTGACTCCATGCTGTGTCACAACAGGTTAAAGGACCTGGGGATGTTTAGCCAGGAGAATGCTCAGAGGAGGATGTGATGTAGCTGTCTTCAGGAAAGGGCCCTCACAAGGCAAGAGGGATCAGACTTACTCTGGCCTCAGAGGGCCAAACCAGGAGCAATGAAGCATATTTAGACTTGATGTCAGGAAAAACAATTAGCGCTATCCAAAAATGGCATGGCCTGCTGCCTCTGGAGATTAGCTTTCTCATCCTTGGAAGTCTTCAAGCCAAAGTTGATGACCACTTATTAGGCAGGTTATAGTAGGGACTAGGTGAACTCCCAATGTGGAGATGGGCAGCATCTCTTACCACCATCATCCTCACTAATCTGGTTCCTGTGGTCCTGCATCAGACTCAATCCCTCCTTTTACTTTCTTGCCAGAGAAGGTCTGGAGCATAATACCCTCCCCTTTTCCTGAGCTAGTAGGCAGAGGTCTCCTCCCACAGGACCCTCATGTCAGCATGGAGCAGGTGTTAAACACAGGGCACTGGGGTTCCCTTTGCTTATAAGGGCAGTACCATACTGTACCAGGAAAGGTCACAGATGAGTAATCTGACCTGTTGTTATGCCCAAGAGCCTTGGTTAGTGAAAAGATGAAGGGAGAGGAACAGAACTGGGTATGCAATCCTTCATCTGTACCCACTGAAAATGGCCTTTTCATGTGATCTCTACTAATTCTATTGTCTCATAACATTTCTTAAATTCTCTGATTCTGTTTGTACCTCTTCTATCCCATTTATAATTGTATTTAGTTACCTATATATCCTTGTCTTCGCTACTAGACCATAAACTCCAGGAGGGCAGAGACCATGCCTTATTTATCTTTGTATCCACAGGGACCATTTTGCACGCAGTAGTTGCTTGTTGTGATTTGCTAAATGAACGAATCGTGCATATCACCTACAAGTCAGTGCTGGGAGGGGCAAACACTGGCTTTTCTCATCCACTATCCTCTACCTTGCCTCCCTCATAAGGGCTCAGGTGTCAGCCCCTCTACAAACCTTCTCTAATTCCTAGGCAGCTGAGAGAACTTAGTCACTCCAATAAATATTTATGGAGCTCCTCTCACTATCCCGGGTGCTTAGAAAGACACAGAATAGAACAGCACACAGCCTTTGACCTTGAAGAGCTAAGTCTGGGTGGCAAGGTACACACATGAAGAGGTGAATGATAAAACAAGTTAACTAATGACGGGAAACAGCAACTATCCCAAGGCAGCATGTTCTCTAAGCGCCAAATGACAGCAAAGACTATGAGCTCAGCGGAGAAAGCAATAGCCAAGGGCTGGAGGGGCTGAGGTAGTTTCAGATAGAAGGTGTGCTTGGATGGCTGTTAGCTCTGGTGCTTATTAGACCCAGGCTCCATCCACATCGAGGAAAGCTACCCTCTGGACCACGCCTCCTACTGCTACCTGAAAACATCTCCCCCCATCTCCTCAGTTCTATGTTAGAAAGCCCTCAGCGGGTCCTACATCTTAAGGAACTTTAGAGTGAAAGGATCTCGTTCCCACCTACCCTTCCCCCCAATGCCCATCTCTGATTTTATAGATGAGGAAACTGAGGGAAAGGGAGGTAAAAAGACCGGCTCATGGTCACCCAGTAGCAAAGCTTCTGCAGGGGACAGTTTTTCTGGGGTTTCTTAGGTTGTGCAGTGACTAGTACACTGTCAGAAAACAACCCAAATGCTGTAATGAGGACCATTCTCCATCTTTTCTCTCTCCCTCTGCTAGGATTGTTAAGAGCTTTATGGGCACAACCAGAGTTGTCCAGAAGCCCAGATACTGGCAGGGAACTGCCTGGGAGAAGGAAGCAGATAGAAATGGGCAGAGGTATTTAAAAAATCAGTGAATTGTTTTTGATTTTTTTTTTTCAAATGAAGCAAGTTGCAGGGCTGGGGGTAGGTGACAGAGATGGGGTGGGAAGAGTCCAGGGAAATGCAGCTCTCAAGTGGGTCTTCTAACAAAAGGGAGGAGGCAGAGCCAACAGTAAGGATGTTTGGGGGAGCATCATTTCCAAGGCTGGCATATGGTTCAAACTGCAGTTTGCAGATGAGAGAGGATGAAAGAGAACTCTGGAACAGAGATGAAGATAGAGATAAAGGAGGTAAAGCTTCAGGGAGAGGGAAAGAAAGAGATAGGAACTAGTGAGGTGACAGGGAGAAGGAAAGAGAGAGAAGAGGCAAAGAGACAGAGAAACACAAAGGGACAGAATGGAAATGGGAGAAAGAAAAGGGATTAGGAGACAGAACCTAAGCTGTAGTCTGAGTTTCCTTCAGTCCAGGGGGATAGAAATGGTGCTGAGATAGAGGTTTTCAGGGGCCCAATGCCCAGCAGTTCTCAGCACTTAAGAGATCCAAAGTGTCATTTCTGTCCTCAGAAGAATTACAGTTTCAAAGAAGTAGACACCCATCTCACTGGCATCCTAACCTAGGCTAAAGTCTCCTCCTTCAAGCCAGGAAATAGAAAAGTCCTTTCCCCTCCAGTACTTAGCAATTAGGGTTTGCAAATATCCAGAACCTGACAGTACATGGTCTGATGCCTCACTCCTGGATTCTGCCACTTAAGGCTTGCATACCCAGTTCTGTTCCTCTCCCTCCATCTTTTCACTGATCAAGCCTCCTGGGCATGAAGGCAGGTCAGATTACTCATCTGTGACTTTTCCTGGTACAAGCACAGTACTGCCCATGGGCAAAGGGAACCCCAATGCCCTGTGTATATTACCCCCTCAATGTGGGTATTAACTTCCAGAAGGACCTGCGGGAGGAGACCTTTGCCCATTAGTTCAGGAAAAGGAGAGGCAAGAAGGTGGCAAGAAGGTAAAAAGGGAGACTGAGCCTGACAGGACCCCAGGAACTGGGGAGGCCTGAGTGTATGCAGATTAGCGAGGATGATGGTGGTGAGAGACTCTGCCCATCTCCACTTTTGGAAAAGGTGTTCCCTGCTAGACTGGCCTCACCTCTTGGGGTTCTCAGATGGAGAGGTGTGCCCAACAGTGTAAGGGACACATTCATCTCAGGGAAATGAGAGCTGTGCTCAAGTCCCCTTCCCCCTCCTCCTCACTCCTTCCCGACCCTGCCAGCCACCCAATTAGAAGCTGCGTTGGCTTCAACAGATGGGAGCTGCTGCGGCAGGCAGCCTGAGGAGCAGAGCATAAAGCCCAGCTGACAGTCTCCTTGCTTATTTTGGTCCAGGGAGGATGGGTAGAAGCAGAGGCAAAAGGAAGAATCAGGGTCACAATATAGTCAGGCCCTGTCCCTTGGACTTTCTAACCTCCTGGTGCCTGGCTCGTTCTCGGTCCAGCCCAAACCAGGACTCTGGCTCCTCCTAATAGAGCCCGCTCTTCTCCCTCCAAATGAGGAAGTCAAAAGACGCCCTCTCTCATAGGGCAGATGGACCACCTGTAGCTGGCCTGCTTCCCATCTCCCTAGTGTCTAGGTGCAAGAATAACCAGTTCCGGAGGATGATGCTTTGCTGCTTGGCATCTGGCCTCTCTGTCCCCCCTCCAAAGGAAGAGCCCCTTGGCTGAGAAGAAGGGCCTCTCTCAGCCCATACCTACTATCCCGTTCCCCTTCTCTCCTGCCCCATCTCCCACCGCAGGCTGCCCCCAGTGCCTGAAGGAGGAGGCTCTCTCCAAACAGCGCAGGGCAGACAGGCAGACACCAATGCACAGGCCATTTTGCTCCTTTCCACGGGCACTTGAGAATCAGGAGAGTTGCAAGACCAAAAGACGCCTCCCAGTGTAGTCCATTTCCAAGCTCCCTCATTATTCCCGTGGGTTCCCCTTAATGCCTTCAAATGTCTAGATGTCCCTTTCCAACCAAGCAACAGTTTGTGGAGGTTTCAGACTCCAGAGGGTTAATTAATCCAGGAGAACAAGAGATCTCTCTCTCCCTCCCCCCCCCCCCCCCCCCGGCGCAATCTCTTCGCCAAGCTCCCAGTCAATGTCTGT
>CM053586.1:282891050-282938157 GCA_028646515.1 Pseudochirops corinnae | reverse complement strand
GGCCCAGATCCCGAAGGGTGAGGGACACGGGCACTCCCAGCTCCCCTTCCCCCAGAGGTCTCGACCATCTCGCAGCCCCCAAATCCAAGTCTTGCGGATCCCGCCCTAAAGCTCCCCGACTGCGCTTTCTCGCAGCTAGCCCCAGCTGGAGCTGCATGATGCCAAGCCCCCCGCCGCCCCCCGCCCTCACCCTCGCCCTCTCCAGCGGCGGCAGCGGCAGCAGCGCAGCGCCCCAGCCCGAGCGGACTCACCCTGGGAACGCCGCCGCGCTGGCTCGGGGCAGCGCCGTCATCCGCCCGTCTGCCGCCCGCCACGGGCACGCACGCACATCGGCTGCAGCCCGCAGCTCCAGGCTGGGGATCGGGCTCCGCTCGGCGCCCCCGCCCCCACCAGCTTTGCATCCAGCCACGAGGACGTTGGGTTGTGGCCCCGGCCCCAGCTCGGGGACGGAGTTTGCTCGGGAGCGGAGTCTGGGGTGGGGGGAGGTGGGGAGAGCAATGGCAGAATAGCAGCCCCTGCTCGTCCCGGCCGCCCTCTCCCCTCGCCCTCCTCGGGGCTTCCCGCTCCTCCCGGATCCCTCCAACCCGAGGGCTCTGCTCCTCCTTCGCACTCCTCGTCGGGAGGCAGGCGGGACAGCGACTGTGGCTCGCTCTGCTCGCGGCTCATTTGTAACTGCACGCAGCAGGCCTTCTGCGCTCCCCGTGCGCCCCCCGCCCCCACTTCCCCACCTCGTTCTCAACCTCCCCAGCCCCGTTGTCTCCCCTCCTCCCAGCCTGCGTGTTTCACCACCCACCGCCCGCACCGCCTCTGTCATTTTAACTCCTCGGGTGCCAGAGGACCCCCCCCTACACACACACACACACACACACACACACACACACACACACACACACACACACACACACACACACACACACACACACACGAGGAGACGGATGGAGATGGGCCTAGGAGCTTCCAGTCACTATCGCAACAAGCAGTTCTTAGGTGCCTACCCTGTGCTGGGAGCTGAAGATGCGAAGACAAAAAAGGAATAATAGGTTCTGCCCTCAAGGAGCTTGCATGGTCCTGTGAAAATAAATGGGGTTGCGTAACTACTGTTCCGATGCTTTAGGGGCAGCCCCACAGACCTCTGGTGTAGTAATCAAACATTATTTAAAAGATCTTGGAAATTTTCAAAGCACTTTCCCCCATAATCCTCTGCGGCGGGTATCGGCAAGTAAAATTATCTTATTTTACAGACTAGGAAACTGAGGATCAGAGCATTTCCCAAGTACACATAGTATTGAAGCCAGGATCTGAATTCAGATTCACAGACTCTAACTTCGGAGTCCTTTCAGCTACGTTTGGTATCGATGAAAGGTACCTTCCCTCAGTGAAGGAGTCTCTGGATGCCGGGCCTAGAACCATGAATGGAATGGACCTTAAAAGTCACCTAGTTCAACACTTCACAAATGAGGTCACTGAGGCCATGAGAAGTTAAGTAAGATGTCCAAGATCAGGCAGGTAATAAGTAACCAGAATTCAAATCCTATTGCTTGAAGAGTCACCTTTCTTGGGCAAATCACTTACTGTTCAGTCATTTTAGTTGTGTCTTTGCAAGCTCGTTTGGGGTTTTCTTGGCAGAGATACCAGAGTAGTTTGCTATTTCCTTCTCCAGTTCATTTTACAGGTAAGGAAACTGAGGCCAACAGGGTTAAGTGACTTGCTCAGAGTCACACAACTAGGGAGTGTCTGAGGCCAAATTTGAACTCCAGAAGTTGTCTTCCTGACTCCAGGCCTGGCTCTCTATCCTCTGTGTCACCTACCTGCCCTAAGACCCCAGTTCAAATCTGGCCTCAGATAAGCATTAACTTCTTGAGCCTGGGCAAGTCCATTAACAATCTCTGTTGGCCTTAATTCAATAGAGAAGGAAATGGCAAACTACTCCAACATCTTTACCAAGAAAATCCCATATGACTTCAGCAAGATTCTTGTAGGACTGAACAATAAGGATTATTTGGATAGTAACTGAAGTCTTTCCTTACCTTAAGCCCAAACTTGTTTTCTGAGACTTCCCCCCACCATTCCTACATGCATCTTCCTGACTCTAGGCTTAGTGATCTACCCACTGCACCACCCAGCCACCCCAGCAAATCACTTAACCTCTCTTCAATTCCCTCCTTTGAAAAAAATGTGGGGTTTGGACTAAATGACCTCTGAAGGCTCTTCCAGTTGCCCCTCGGCCATTCATCTGGCCAGGCTGTTGGCACTTGGGAAGTAACCTTTCATTCACACCAGGTATTAAGTGGCAGAGACGGGATGAGTCTTCTTGACCCTGAAGCTAGCATTTTTTTTACACTGCACTGCCCTAGCCTCACATTTACTTCCACGTCCATCCAGTCTTAGAAGAGAAAGGTAACTCACAGACCATCTCATCCAGTTTCCAATCTCTTCACACTTGAGCCACAGGTAGAAATGGGCAAAGCAAAGGAGCCATTTCAGAGGAATAAACATCCCCCTCTGTATGTTGTTGTTGTTGAGTCGTCTTTTTCAGTTGTGTCTGACGCTTTGTGAGCTCATTTGAAGTTTTCTTGGCAGAGATACTGGAGTGTTTTGCCATTTCCTTCTCCAACTCATTTTATAGGTGAGGAACTGAGGCAAACAGGGTTAAGTGACTTTCCCAGGGTCACACAGCTAGCAAGTGTGTAAGGCTGGATTTGAACTAAAGATTTTGCTCTGTCTTCTTTGCCACCTAGCTGGTCCCATCCCTTTCTATGATCTGCCACAGATTCCAGGATAGACCCTTTTGCACTACCATCACTAGAATAAGGAAAGGGTATTCCCTGTCCCTGGCATTCTAGGCCCTCCTCAGTCTGGTAACATACTGCCTTTCCAGCATTATTTCATGTGACTTTCCTGTGTACACACCACACTCCTGCCAAACTAACCTTTGCTTAAGGTTCTCTTAAGAGGCTTTCTGTCTTCTTTCTCCTTGCCTTTGTTCAGACTTTTCTTAGCAAAGGCCCAGAAGGTATCTTTGGTACTTCTTCTCTATTCTTCCTTAACTGCTGAATTCCTTTCAATTCTTTAAAATACAACTCAAATGTTTTTACCTTCACGAAGCTCTTCCTTGTGTTTCTAGCTGATTGCCTCTCATACTGTGCTTAATGTCTCTGGTACACATATATACTGTTTCCTGCTATAGTAAACCACTATAAATGGGTCATTAGGGCAGCTAGGTGGCACAGTAGATATAGTGCCAGACCTGAAGTCAGGAAGACCTGAGTTCAGATCGAGCCTCAGACACTTACTAGCTATGTAACCCTGAGCACTTAAGCCTGCTTGCCTCAGTTTCCTCATCTGTAAAATGAACTGGAGAAGGAAATGACAAAACACTCCAGATCTTTGCCAAGAAAACCCCAAATGGGGTCGGGAAGAGTTGTATACAACCAAAATGACTCAACAACAGCAACGAATTAGTCATTCTCCTCACTAGGTTGTAAGCTCCATAAAGTCAGGGGCTGTGTCTTATCTAACCTTTGTCTCATCCCCACCCACTTAGTAGATCACTAAGCCTAGAGTCAGGAAAACCTGCCTAGCATTTAATAAATGATTGTGAAATTTATTGATTTTATAGTAATCCAGGTGAGCAGATGGGAGGTAATGAGGATGGTGGTCATAGAAATGGGAGGGAAGGGATGAATTAATGAACGTATTATCTATCGCCTGGTATTGAAGTTGTCTAGGTATGCATCATCTCTTCGACTAGCGTATAAACCCCTGTAGGGTGAAATGTATTTCTTTTGTATCACCTCAAGTACCAAACATTGTGCTGGAAATGTAGGTCTGAGTAAATGTTTGAGTGGGTGAGTGAATGCATGAAATAAAAGTGTGAAACACTTTCCAAATACCTTCCTCATCTCATAGGAAGACATTGGACAATGGTGAAGGACCAATGGAGAAAGGAGACTCTTCTAAAGGCCTCTTCTTAAATAGCCTGAAATTCTGGAAAGTCATTTAGAGTAATATCCCTCTCCTGGGGAAGAAAACTAGACTGTATTGACCATGCTTTTCTAAGCTCTCAGGTAATTAAGTCTAGAATTTGATGACCTTGCTATTGACTTGTCTGCCCCAAAGTTCAACCTCCAGGCTCAGTAATGCAGCAATACAGATTATCTCTATGGGCCAACTCTTCTACTAGGAAATAAGAAAGCTCCGGTCTTTGTGCCCTTCACCAGAGTCTCGGGAGAGAGATACTGAAGTAATATATACCAGCTATGGAAATGACCCTTGGTTCAATCCCCAGATTAACCCTGGATTTATAGATCAGGGCTTGGGATCACAGGAGCATAGATTTAGAGCTCAAAGTGGCCTGAGGCAAAATTCGAATCCGAGCCTTCTTCCTTCCAAGTACAGCAAACTGTGCAGTCTCTTGGCAAGTCACTTTAGCATCTCTGATCTTCAGATTTGTTCTCTGCAAAGTGCGACTAATAATACTTGCCCTAGCAAACTCAGAGGTTGGAGCCAGGAAGGTGTTTTCTAATTCTTAAGTTGCTACATAAATGTGAGTGTCCCAAATTGTGTCCCAAAGCAAGTCAGGAGGCACAGTTGGTGCTTGCCTGATATTAGTTCCATAAGTAATAATATGGGTGTGACCTGAAGAATGTTCTGACTTCTCTTTGTGGAGAAAAGAAGACCTGAGTTCAATGCTGGTTTCAGACACTTGCTAGTTGTGTGACCCTTTGCAAGTCAATTAATCTTCACCTACCTCAGTTTCCTCATCTGTAAAATGGGGGTAGAGTTGTTGTGAGGATAAAAATGAAATAATATTTATAAAGTGCTTTGCAAATATTATTATTATTTATTATAATAAGCATATAACCAGCGATAGAATTTGCCTGATGATATGTATCACATTAGTTATTTAGGTGATACATAAGTGCTGAGGGAAATATTAGCACAAATGGAATCAAGCTGGCAAGAGACAAGAATTTATCAGAGCTTATGACATACCTGGCATCATGCTAAGCACTAGGGATACAAAGAAAGACAAAACCAATTCCTGCCTTCAGAACGCTTATGTTCAGATGGGGAGACACCACGCATATGAATAGGGGCACACAAGCTAACACAAATGGACCCATGGGAGTCAGATGGGGGCTGATCAGGGAAGGCTTTCTGGAATGACAACAAATGGACCATTCTCCTTATGAGGCTGTAAGCTTCATAAAGTCAAGGACCGTGTCTTATCTCACCCCCTGCACCTGCCTCCCACTTAATAAACGATTGTCAAGTTTGTTGATTTTATAGAAATCCAGATGGGAGGTAAGGAGGGTGGTAGTCATAGAAATGGGGAAGAAGGGATTTAATATAAACTTTGAAAGAGGAGAGAGGAAGAATATGGGCTTGTGCCATTCCCCCTAATAAGTCATAGTCTCCTATGGGGACCCCACATCTAACACTCTCACCCTGGTCGTTGTCATTCCTAAGATTGCTTTTTTTTTCATTAGAACTCAAAGGACTTCTCCCTCCCTAACCTCATTAATCCTCACAGATTGTCTACTGAAGTGATATATGGTCCTGGGACACACACACACACACACACACACACACCCCAGTCTCTCCCACCTTCAGAATGACAAATCCATTTTTTTCACTCCACATTACCCCTCTATTGACCATCTTCTCCTCCAATCAGATTCTATTCATTTCTACATATCCCATTTAAGAAACTGCTCACATGACAAGAAGCTGGGAATCCAAACATCCCAATATTGTCATATCTTATTCTGCATTGTCTCAGTTCCCCACTTTCCCCCTCCCCATTGCGACCCTCATCACCATCACCACCATTATTACAGCTCTTATTTAGACAATTCTTCCGCAGCTTCGCTTTCATCCTTTGGATTCACAGAAACAGATTTTTAGCTGAAAGGGACCTCAGGAGACCATGTGATTCATCCCTTTTTAGGCAGTGAAAATATTAACAATAATAATAATTGCTGATATTTATTTAGCTTTAAGGTTTACAAAGCACTTTACATATTTTATTTCCTATGACCTTCATGACAGTCTTGTGAGGTCAGTACTATCAGCACTAGCAGACCTATTAATTATCATTATTTTAAAAATCCAACCCAGAATCCATCTGACCCACTTAGAATATAGTCTTTGCTACGGTCCCAGATTTGCTTCTGGTGTTTTTGTTTTGTTAACATTGTTATCGAGTACAGAGCAACAGGAACTTATTATATCCCATCTACAGAGAGAAAAACTGGAGCCAAGAGCTGTTAAGGGACTTGGCTAAGGTAAAGCAATTAGTAAATATAATTGTTAATAATAATAGCTCGCATTTATACAGAGTTTTAAGGTTGCAAAACCCTTTACAAATAATATTTCATCTACTCCTCACCACAGCTCTGGGAGAGGTGATATGATTATCCCCATTTTACAGATTAGGAACCTGAAGCAGGGAGAAGTTAAGTGACTTGCCCAGGGTCACACAGCTGGTAAATGTCTGAAGCTGAATTTGAACCCAACCCTTTCTGCCTTCAGGTCCAGTGCTCTATCCACTGCACTAAACTGTAGTTTCCTAACTTCTATTTGCAGTTCTTTTCCAATGCTACATCATCAATAGAGAACAGGAATGGATCGGAATGCAGCAGTGTGGCATTGTATCAACAGAAGGAAGGAACCCTGAATTTAAAGTCCAAAGACTTGAGTTCAAGTCCTGACACGCCCCTGTTACAAGACCCTGGGTAGGTTATTTAGTTGAGCATAGGAATCCTCATCAGTAAAATGGAGTTAATAATACTTCTACACTCAACCCAACAGGGTTACTGGAAAACGCCATGTGAAAGTGAGTTACTATTATGATCCCTCCCACGTTTTAGACTGAGGAAATAGAGACCCAAAGACATTCAATGATTTCTTTCTTTCTTGTTTTTTGAAGGCCAATTGGGGTTAAGTGACTTCCCCAAAGTCACATGGCTAGTAAGTGTGTCAAGTGTCTGAGGTCAGATTTGAACTTAGGTCCTCCTGACTCCAGGGCCGGTGCTCTATTCACTGTGCCACCTAGCCGCCCCTCAGCGATTTCTTTTAGATGGCATAGTACTAGAGCCAGAAGGAGGAACAAGGTTTTTCTATCTCTTAAGACTTGAACTTTCTCCACCAGATGCCAGATCTTCTAACAAGATTAATAATAATAGCAAGAACAATTATAGGATTTATGTAGCTTGAAAAGTATTTTACAAATATCTCACAACAATTCTAAGAGGGAGGTTCTATTCTTATTCCCATTTCATAGATGAGGAAACTGAGGCTGTCAGAGTTTAATGGATTTGTGCAGGGCTATTTGTCTAGTGTCTGAGGTCACATTTGAACTCAGCTCATTGCACTAACCTGTCTATAGCGACCTCTGCTTTCAAACCTCGATCATAACCTACCTCCTTTAGGAAACTGTCTCTGATTGACTTCTGCCAATTCCAATTTCTCCTCTGTAAAAATGG
Organism: Pseudochirops corinnae; assembly: GCA_028646515.1. Taxonomy (NCBI): domain Eukaryota; kingdom Metazoa; phylum Chordata; class Mammalia; order Diprotodontia; family Pseudocheiridae; genus Pseudochirops; species Pseudochirops corinnae. The sequence goes on along the minus strand of CM053586.1, from coordinate 282,930,667 downwards.
TGGGTCTCATTTACGCATCCTGCTGGAGTTTACAAAACACCTTTCTTACAATTTGTGAGGAAGCAAGTGCAAGTATTATTTTGCAGACGAGAAAAACAAGTTGCTCTGTAAAGACCGATGGCTCTGGTATGGTAGAGCCTGGATTCAGATTTACCACTGACACTTATTACCCGACTAACCTTAGACAAATCACTTACCTTCCCCAAGCCTCAGTTTCCTCAGCTGTAAAATGAGATGGTCAAATTGTACAGCCTTGGAGGTTCCTTCCAGTTCTAGAACTCTGGACTGTGAATGACTCAGGGTGTCACAGGGAGGAAATGTCAGGCCAATTATTTGAGCCTGGGACTTGTGATTCCAGATCTAGTCTTTTTTGCTCTCAACTACCCTGCCTCTTTGATACTATGAATTCTGTGCCATTCTATATTAATTTTCAATAACTATTATCCTCATTTCACACATGAGGTTGCATGAGAATCACTCTGAATTCATTTCATACGTAGGTGCTTAGACCAGAGGCTCCCCAGGGGTAATGACCTTGTCTGTGAATCCCCTGCCTGCCTAGCTGAGTGCCCTACAAATAGGTACTGAGTAAATCTCATTAGAATTAAACCCCGTCTTCTGTCTGCCTCTTCTCCCCTCCCCAAAGCGTGCAGGGCACTAGACACCACATGGCATAGAGTGTGATGGACCAAAGACCTCCCTGGTTCAAACAGACATATTGATTGGGGCCCTCCGGTTGTGTCTGACCTTGTCTTAGGCTCTGCTGTAATTCTGTAGGTTGGGGAAGAGAGAATTCAATGAAAACAATTGAACCCAGGTGACCTCCCCAGGGGCTCCAACTTTGTCAATATTTATCACACTCTCCCTTTCTAGGGACTGAGCAAATAGGAAGCCCAGGCAAGCTGAAGAACCCGTTTAGAAGGAATCTGAAATAGTACCTTACTGAGAGAGCCTGGAAAGGTGGGTGAGGTGGAACCCAGTTCTCTTTTTGGAATCACCTATTCCTGGGGCATCTAGGTGGTGCAGTGGATAGAGGGAGTGGTCTGGGACTCAGGCTTCCTGAGTTCAATCTGGCTTTGCTATGTGACTCTCGGCCAGTTCATTTAACCCTGTCTGCCTCAGTTTCCTCATCTGTAAAATGAATTGGAGAAGGAAAGGACAAGCCACTCCAGTATCTCTGCCAAGAAAACCCAAATAAAGTCACTGAGAGTCAGAATAAACAACAACAAAAAGTCTTGGGACGAGGCTATCTTTTCCTGGTAGCTCCCTTTCTTGGAGTGGGGGTGGGGAGGTGGGAAGGAAACAGGCTTGGGAACTAGATAGATTCCATAGAAATCACCCCAGTGAGCCAGGATGCCTCTAATTCCTGCTAACAAGAAGGTTGAGGGGTGGGAGTTCTGAAAAACGGGGAGGGGGAGGTCAAACTGACCAGGTGCCTGCACTAATATGATGAGCCCCTCAATTAGGGACCACCAGGCTGTCCAAGGAAAAGTAAACCAGCTCAGGTCAGGAGCTCAGTAGGTCAATGCTACTATACCAATCTAGTGTCTGAGGTCAAATTTGAACTCAGCTCTTTGCACTAACCTGTCTATGGCAACCTCTGTTTCTAAATCTTGGTCATACCTCACTTCCTTTAGGAAACTGTCTCCGACTGACTTCTCCCAATTCCAATTTCTTCTCCCTACCCATTCTGTAAAAATGGGAAGCATGGGGTTCAGGCTGTGAGGGCAGATCAAACATTAGGGTGTTCCATAGATTTTAGTCATTATTTATTGTGATTTTTCTTATCACCACCATTCATTTACTAGCTTCTGCACCTTAACTGACTCACAACTTTGGGCTCTGGTCCCCTTATTGGTTAGATGAGGTGTATAATAAATGCCTGGTATTCTGTGCTTGGGAAAACATAAACAAAACAAAACCACCAAGAAACATCAGTTCACTTAGCTGATGCTACACTTTCCAGCCAGTGACATAGAGACTCAGTCTCAAAAAACAAAATCGAGTAAAGGGACGATAGGAAATCAGCCCCCAGTCAGTCCGAGTAAGTGTCTTAGAGTGAACAAATCCCTTGAATAAAAGGATTTGTTGTGTAAAACTTGGATTCAGTCAAAAGGCTGCACCTGAAGACCTAGAGGTCACAGGTGGTCTCGAAGCTGCAGGTTCCCCAGCCCTGGTTTGGACTATGTCCTACAGGGACATACAGATTCTGTCACCATCCTTAGACACTCACTTGAGGAATGAAAAGCTCCAGAAGTGTATCCTCATACATCATCCATAATGCTCCTCTTGTCATCTAAAACTATTTCCTCTCATTTCAGTCTCAGGGGAAATGGAGACCAGCTGGTCACTACGCTCTGTGTGTTGTTCTTGAGTCATTTCCAGTTGTGTCTGACTCTTCATGGGCCCATTTGGGATTTTCTTGGCAAAGATACTGGAGTGGTTTGCCATCTCCTTCTCCGGCTCATTTGACAGATGGGAAAACCGAGGCAAAAAGGGTTAAGTGACTTGCCCAGGGTCACACAGCTTGTAAGTGTCTGATGTTGGGTTTGGAACTCCTGACACAAGGCCAAAAGCTCTATCCTAGCTATCTAGTAAAAGGGTTGAGGTACCTATGCAGAGCAGAAGAGCAGCCAGGTGGCGCCATAGTGCATAGAGTGCCAGGTCTGGAGTCAGGAAGACTCATCTTTCTGAGTTCAAAGCCAACCTCAGACACTTACTGGCTGTGTGACCCTAGGCCAGTCACATCACCCCCTTTTGCCTTAGTTTCCTCATCTGTAAAGTGGGGATAATAATAGCGCCTCCTTTGCACAGTTGCTGTGAGCGTCCAATGAGATATTTGTAAAAAGTGCCTGGCGCAGTTTGTAGCTCGTAGTAGGTGTCACGGAAATACTTATTCCCTTTTCCTTTTTAATCTCCTTTTCTTCCAGTTCAGTAAAGATCATTCAATTCAGTACAACTCGGCTAGCATTTGTTAAGCACCTACTATTATAAATTACTATTGTAAACTTCGTTGGGTGCCCAGAGGATACCGTGGTTAGATTGCTGGAGTAAGAAGGCTCCTCTTCCTGAGTTCAAATCTGACCTCAGGCACTTACTGGCTGTGTGACTCTGGGCAAGTTACTTGACCCCGTTTGCCTCAGTTTCCTCATCTGTGAAATGAACTGGAGAAAGAAATGGCAAAGCACTCCAGTATCTTTGCTAAGGGGATCACGAAGAGTCAGACTGAAATGACTGAACAGTAACAGCAACAACAGAGACAACGACCAATTGTAAGCTTCTCGAGGGCAGGGACTATACTGCTCTATTTGTACCCAAAGTGCTTAGTACAGGGCCTGGCATATGGTATGTGCTTAATAAATGTTCTTGATCAATTGATTATTGTCATAGGGATAATTGGGTAGTACTGGGGATACAACTACCAGAGCGAGACAATTCCTGCCCACCAGGAGCTTCCATTCTACTGGGGGAAACACGTGTACCCAGAGTAGTAAATAGAAGATACTTCCAAAGTAAACACAGAGTGATTTGGGGAAAGTGGGGTGGGGAGGGTAACTAGCAAACAGGACGTAATAAGAATAGGGCTCCTGTAGGGGGTGATCTTTGAGCTGAGTCCTGAAAGAAGCTGGGGTTTCTATGATGTGGTAGTCAGGATGGAGTGCATGCCAGGCACGAGGAACTGCCTGTACAAAGGTGTGGAGCTGCAAATAGAATTTCAGACCTAGGGAATAGCAAATTGGAGCAATTAAAGAAAAATGATATGCAAAAGGCCTAGAAGGCCAAGCTAAAGACAGGTTTTGAATTATCTTAAAAGACACAAGTAGAATCTGAATTTTATTCTAGAGGAAAGAAGGGGCAGCTAATGCTCCTCATACAGGGGAGCAATGTGACCTATGCTTTAGGAATATCATGTGGCCACTGTGGGGAAGATGCCTCCAAGCAAAAAGAAAGACAGTTGTTGCCCTCAAAGAGCTTATGTTCTAACAGGGGAAGACTACATGTAAAATAATGGTAAGGGAGAGAGGGAGGACAGAGAAGGCAGCGAATGCCAGGGTATGGTGAAGTCCAGGGAGTCAGAAGCAGAGCCGGGAGAAGCGTGACTAAAGCCTGGCTCGGGCACTTCCTGAGAATGGAGGCTCTTGGAGAAGCTCACCAGTGGGAGAAGGGTATGAAATGACTTTTGGAGAACTTGTACAGCAGGTTACACCAGGATCAAATAACTGAACTGAGTGGAACTCTCGCACACCAGGAGCGACTAGGAATTGTGCCCTGAGTAATGTGGTGTGGAGGAAAGACCCCCGAGAGACAGGGTGCCTGAGTTCTAGTTCCAGCTCTGCTGTGTGATGTAGAGAGAGTCCCTTGACCTCTCTGGACCTTGGTTTGATTAGACAAAGTAATTGCTAAAGGTCCATCCCAGCTCTGTGAGATGACGCTCCTTGGATTCAACAGCCTGACTCTCCAGGGAGCTGGAATCCAAGCTGGGTGCCCTGGGTCAGGAGCTGAGCCTCCCCCAGCTCACTGCCACCCTCCCACCTCCCATTTCAGAGATGATCTCTCCTCACATTAAGCAGGGTGGCTGAAGCGGATGACTAATGCATGTCATTTTCAAGATGCTATCTCTGCACAGGAAAGTACATTCAGATCCAGGTTTTAATTGTATGTGATTTTAGCTGAGATGGCGTTAATTTATTTCCTCTGCTATTTCAGCGGTTCTTCCTCTTTCATCATGGTGAAATTATCTGGAATGTATCTTTTTTCCCCCCTTAAGGACAAAGCTGATGTTGCTCCTTTCCTCCTGCTTGGGCTTTTACCATTTGCGGAGGGGAGTGGCAGATGCCCTCACAATGGAACCTGCCCATCTTCCACCCACACCTCCCCATCCCCTTTCCTTGCGCTCCCAGGAGCAGATTGAACAAAGGGGGTGGGGATGTGTTTTTGCCCCCTCCTGCTTTTGGTTTTCTCCTGCCTTCCTTTGGATTTCATAGTTCAGCACCATCCAGACAGCAGCACCTTAACTCAAGGGACAGAGAGCATTTACTCCAACAAAGACTCATACTGACCAAGCCTAGGGGTCAGAGACTTCTTCTCATCTCTCCCAAGAGGTCAAGGAGATGATAATAATAATAATACCTAGTATTTGTACACCTTTTTAAGGTTTGCAAAGCACTTTATGTATGTTATCTGTTTTGTAAAACAGGTGCTTTCATTATCCCTATTTCACAGATGAAGAAACTGATGCTGACAAGCTAATGACACGTCTAGGTCACAGAACTAGTAAGTGCCTAGGACAGGATTTGAATTCGGGTCTTCCTGACTCTTAAATCTAACATTTTATTCACTTAACTGCCCTAAATAATTCATTATTAAAAAAACCTACTTCTTATGGGCAGTAGGACAAATTGTTAAATAAGGAAAAATCTTCCTAAAATTAGGAGTGGTCCTTAGGGTTCATTGGCTAAGCAGATGGCAATCCCTTTTCTTTAAAATGTCGTTTCTGCTGATAAAATCCTTTCAGTTCCTGATGGTGAATTGTTTGACAGGGCCAAGGACTGAAGATCCAGAAAAGAAAGTTCTTCCTGTCAAAGCCCTTGGACCTGTCAAACAGTTCACCATCAGGAACGAATGGGATTTTATTAGCAGAAATGACATTAAAGAAAAGGTATCATCATCTGCTTTGCCACTGAACCCAGGGACCGTTGGACTTTTCCATCTGACTTGCAGCTGAAGCCCTCTCTGTGTGTTGTTCCTGCCATTAGAATGTAAGCTCCTTGAAGGCAGGGACTGTCTTACTTTTCTTTTTGCATCCCCAGCGCTCAGTACAGTGCTTTGCACATAGAAAGTACTTAATGTTTTTTAAAAATTGAATCATTCATTCAGATTCACAGGCTCCTTAAATGTCTAATCTTTACCCTCATTGAATATTGAGACTTGTTCAACATCATATAGCTGGTTATATATTCTACAAAGAAAATCTTCCTTCCCACCTAACCCCAATGCATCCCTGATGTTCAGTCTCTTAAACGGTGACTTGGGATGAGAATTTAGTGCTAGAAGGTCCCTTGGAGGTCATCTAGGAAAAAAACAACAATTCTCATTTGACAGGTGGAGAAACTGAGGCCAGGGCTAGAATTTGATCCAGATTCTTTGATTTCAAATTTACAGCTTTTTCTACTATTGCCCAGATCCTGGTTCCCTCAACTTCTTCCTACATGATCAGAAAGGCTGGTCCTGATGCAGGGCTCAGCACATAGTAGGTCGGAATAAATATTTTGTTTGGAATGGATGCTGGAATGAATGAAGGCTGGGAAGCCAGCTAGAACATTACCTGGCCAGGTGAGGTCAAGGCCATATGAGCAGGGCCTGATGGCTGAAACTCCTTGGTGGACAATTTTGTATATTTGATTATACTCTTCATACACAGGGCTTTGATTTACCAGCGGGTTATTACAGTTTGGAAATCATTCTCGGCAGCCCATTTTTCCAGCAGTGGTTAGTAGTTTATTGGAGGCTGGCATCACTCTGCTGATTAAAATTTGCTTCCAGGCTCTCCCTAGATTGCTCTGACTGGCTTTGGGGTGTTGGTTGCTTTTTCTTCCAATTGACATTGGCCAATTCCCAGCTCTGCCAGCTGCAGGATCTGTCTCTGAGACAGCCACAAGTTCCTTTTAATTCAATGATTTTCTCCTTGGATCAGGACCCAGCTTGCTCTGACCTGGCTTCAGCCAGGGTTAGGGATTGAGGCTCTTCATCTAGGGGCCTGCAAGCTAACCCATCTAACTGGGCAATGAAGACTCCAAGGGACCCACCCATACCTTTATGTCCATGGGCCTACACCTACTTTGTAGCTTGGAGAGCAGGAGACTGTGGGTGGGAAGGGAAGAGAAGGGAAGGAGTGGGGTGGGGGTGGGGGGAACAATAGCTGCTTTCAAGTCCTTGAAATGCTGTCATGTGAAAGAGGAGGTAGATTTAATCTGCTTGGCCCCAAAGGGAAGAACTTGGAGCAGTGGGAGGATGTTGCACAGAGACAAATTTGGGCTTGAGGTAAGGAGAGACTTCAGGGTAACTATCCAAACAATTGTTGTTCAATCCAGTCAGACTCTTCCTGACCCTATTTGGGATTTTCTTGGCAAAGATACTAGAGTGGTTTGTCATTTCCTTCTCCAGCTCACTTTACAGGTGAGGAAACAAACAGGGTTAAGTGACTTGCCCAGGGTCACACAGTTGGTGTCTGTCTAAGGCTGGAATCGAACTCAGTTCTTACTGAAGCTAGGTGGCACAATGGATAGAGTGCCAGGCCTGGAGTCAGAAAGACTCGTTTTCCTGAGTTCAAGGGAATCCGGCAAAAACTGAGTGTCTATCTGTCAAGGAATATTGTAAAAGATATTGTAAAAAAAATATTTTTCTACTTAATATTTAACCATAAAGGTTCAAAAGTTCCCCCCTCCCCCAGCATTCTTTCACTAACCTACTGTCGATCTGCTATCCAATCAACCCAATCTAACCCAGTTCAGTTCTGTTGACATGCATTCTGTGCCCTCCGTGGGCAAGGTGAGAAGGGTTATGGCTTGGAGCATAGAGTGCTAGATGTAAGTCAGCCTCTCACACATGTATGACTCTGGCCAAGTTACTTCTCCTGTCACTGTCCCCATCAAATCTCTAAGGTTTTAAATTACAAGCAAATGACCAAACATCCAAGGGGCATCAGTTGATGGAGTTGTCAGTAGCAAGCTTCTCATACAGAGGAAATCATAGAATTGGGCCCTCTCCCTCCGCCAAAAAACCAATACAGTTCTGGTGGTTTGTTGTTGTTCAGCTGTCTGAGATTCTCCGTGATCCCATTTGGTTTTTTCTTGACAAAGATACTGGAGTGGTTTGCCATTTCCTTCTCCAGCTCATTTTACAGGTGAGGAAACAGAGGCAAACAGGGTTAAATGACTTAACCCAGGTCACACAGTTTGTAAGTGTCTAAGGCCAGATTTAAATTCAGGTCCTCCTGACTCCAGGGCCCACATTCTATCCACTGTGCCACCTAGCTGCACCTGGTGACAAAGATTTAGATAAGTACATTTCCTGTTCTTGAAAAACCCCTATGAACTGCTAAACAGAAGAAACCCCAGATCTAAAAAGAGGACCTGGAATGAACCAGGGTCTGATCACGGTTTATAGTTATAAATGCATTTATTTGTCTGAGAAGAAGCTTGCAAGCTGGAAGGTTCTGATAGGTTCAAGGCCCAGTTGGAAAGAGTGAAATACTGACACAATTTTTGAACAAAGAAAGGAGAAAAGGCAGGAATTTGGCCAGATGCAAGACAGAAAGTCCCAGGAAACAAGGGAAATGAGGAATTCCAGGTATGAATACTTAAAGTCCTTTGATACACAAATCAGAAGACCTTCTTGGTAATAAGCAGTCCATAGTTCAAGGCTTGATAAGGAGATGTCTCCCCAAACAAGATATTTCAAGAGCCCCATAACCAAAGTCAGGGGAGTCTCTGGAGATAAGATTGTCTCCCAAAAAACCATAAAACAGGATGTATCTAGTCTTATAACCTATAATCAGAAAAGTCTTTGAAGACAAGGATGTCCTTTGAAGGTCCATCAAATGGTTCAGAATCTATTTCAAAACTTGTGTGAGCTTACTTGGCTTCAGAGTTGCTGATTTTCTTCACTTCCAGCTAGGTTTCCTCTAGGTCACCACAAAGGATTGTGGGCCAGTCCTCAAACAGTTCTTCTGGTGACCTAGATAATCGTGGGGGTGGGGCTCAAGCAAATCAAGGCATCCATTTTCACACCTTCAATGAGCATATAATCTAATAGAGGGGAGAAGGGAAAGGAATAAACATTTACATTGCCCCTACAGTGTGCCAGGCATTGTGCTAAGCATTTAACAAATATGATCTCATTTGATCTTCACTATCACCCTGTGAGGTAGGTGCTATTACTATCCCATTTTACAGTGAAAAAACAGAGGCAGACAGAGGTGAAGTGACTTGCCCAGGGTCACACAGTTAGTGAGCATTTGAGACTGAGTTTGAACTTGTCTCCCTGACTCCGGGCCCAGTGCCCCATCCACTGCAGTCACATACACAGAAGGTAAGTGTCCCACAAAATAAAATGATATAAAAGCAAGGGAAACATAGAGACAAAGTGTTATAAGAAAATCTGGGGAAGCAGAGAAATGTTCAAGATTGGCTTCTTCAAGGAGACACTGATTGGGCTGAACCTTCCTGGAAAAGAGGATTTCCAGTCTGAGAAGGGGAAAGAGTGAATTCTAGACATGTGGTGGCCTGTGTGAATGCAAATAAGCAGAAGAGAGAAGGGTGAGATGAAAGAATAATTATTAGTCCAGTTCATCTGAAACAGAGTGTGTGAAAAGGAGGATAAATCTGGATGAGGCTAGAAAAGTAGGTTGGAGGCATATTGTGGAGGGCCTTAAATGCCAGGGAAAGGAAGTTATATTTTATCCCATAGGCAATGGAAAGCCACCAGGGGTTTAGATAAATTAATGCAGGCCTCATGAATTTATCTGAACCTTCCTACTTATATTTTCAGCCCGTACCACCCCTTGGGTCATCGATTTTTGTAAACTCACCATGTGCCGTGTGAATTAAGGCTGTATTCCTTTTTATTTGTGCTAAATCTGCCTCTCTTAACTTTCAAGATATTTTTCCTGTTGAAATCCTACCCAGCCTTCAAACCTAAGCTCGGTCCAGCTTCTCCTCACGAAGCCTCCTCCAGATTCCCCTAATGTGGCCAGGCCTAAACCCTGCCCCTCCACTCTGGTAGTTCTTTGTTTGTACATTTCTTATTTAATTTCATTTAGCAAACATTTGCCGAGCACCTACATTAAAAAGGTACTACGCAAGAAGCCAGGGTTCCAAAGAGGAGTAAGGCACGTTTCCTGCCCTCTGGGACCTCTTATCATCTTGGGGATATTATCCCATACATGACTATAGTATAAAGTCAGTTGTGGAACATGATATAGAATCAATCTACCAACAAACATTTTTCAGCATCTATTACAAGGCATGAAATCTAGCTATAAAGACAAATGAAGTTGCTCCTGTGTTGAAAGTTGTGTTGATTGAGTTACCCATCGTTTCTGGCCCTGCTTATCAAATAATGTTGGGGGAGGCTCTGGTAGGGAAGGAGACACCAAATCTGCATATTTTTGCATTACCTGCTCTCTGTCACATACTCCTACATGCAAATTGTCAGGTTCTTGCTACCTTGGGGAAGAACTGAGATTCAAGGCCCTGCCTCTTTTGCTGAGGTGCACTTATCTGGATCATCTTAAAGTTACCTATAAAAACTGTCCCTAGCTTGAAGGGTGCTGACTTTCAGTGATCAGCCCTTGCTACCTTGACATACTTATAATAAATCCCTTTAATTCTCTGTCCTGAGTTTTGCAGAGTTAATCTGGGTGAAAGCCCAAATGAAGAATTTTGCTTTCAACACCTGTCTTCAGGGAGCCTACGTTCTCTAGTGGGAGACAACTCGAATATATACATAAATACAAGGAAATTTCCTGGGGGTAGGATGGAGGCATGAGCAGCTGGAGAGTCCGGAAAGGACTTATGTAGGGAATGGGGCACTGAGTTTGGAAGGAAATTGGGGATTCTAGTAACAATAACATTATTATTAACAATAATATTCTAATCATAATAACAACAATAACAGCTAACATTTATATTGGGGCAACTAAGTGTCACAGCGGATAGAGTGCTGGGCCTGGAGTCAGGAAGACCTGAGTTCAAATCTGGCCTCAAACACTTCCTAGCTGTGTGACCCTGGACAAGTCACTTCATTCTGTCTCAGTTTCCCCATCTATAAAGTGAACTGGAGGAGAAAACAGCAAACCCCTCCAGTATCTTTGCCAAGAAGATCCCAAATGGGGTCACAAAGAGTTGGACACAACTGAACACAACTAAAACAAAAACATTTCTATAGCCCTTACTATGTGCCAGGCACTGTGCTAAGTGCTTTACTAATATCATCTCATCTGATCCTCACAACAGCCTCTGGGAGGGAGGTGCAAACTAAGGCTCCCAGAGGTTAAGGGACTCACCCAAAGTCACATAGCTAGTAAGTGTCTGAGGCTAGATTTGAACTCAGGTCTTCCTGACTCCAGGCTCAGTGCTGTGCTACCTAGCTGACTTTTAAGAGGTAAAGGTGAGGACATGGTATGTTCTTGGCATGGGGAACAGACCATGCAAAGGCACAGAGATTAGAGATGGAGTGTTTTCTGTCCCCTAGGTATCTCAAACTTAGTACGTCTAAAACAAAATTCATTATTTTTCCCTCCCCTCTTCACGGGCACCATTGTGCTCCAACTCACACTGGTTCCTCAGCTCGACTCTGTTACCCCACGCATCCAACAGCTGCCAAATTCTATCATTTCTATCTACAGGACAAATCCCGTATGCCTTGTCTCCACTCACCAGCCATCACGCTCCTTACCTGGAATCTTGCAATAGCCCTAATCGGTCTCCCTACTTTACGTCTCTCCTTTCTCTGATCCAAATCATGATCTAACCCTGTTCTCTCCCCTCCACATTCAGTAAACGCCCTAGCACCCTCAGGATCAAAGGTAGAGTCCTCCGTTGGGCATTTAAAGCTTTTCACCTGTTCCTAATTACATATTCCCTTTTCCCTCAGGTCTCTTACTTTAATCCCTTCCTCATATTGGTATTGTGGAGGTCCTAAAGGCAGTAAGCAAGGTGGCACAGCGGATAGTGAACTGGGCCCAGAGTCAGGAAGACCTGAGTTCACCTACTAGCTGTGTGAAGTCACTTCAAATCTGTCTGCGTCAGTTTCCTCGACTGTAGAGTGCTGATAATGACAGCACCTGCCTCGCAGAGATCAGATGTGATAACATTTGTCAAGCATTTAGCACAAGACCTGCCACATAGTAGGCGCTTAATAGAAAATGGAAAGCCACAGAGTTTAATGAGCAGAAAAGTGACCTGTCCTTCAGAATATCACTTTGGTAGCTGTGAAGAGGATGAATCAGAGAGGAGGCGAAATCTGAGACAGGGAGAACAACCAGGAACCTTCTGCAGTTGTCTGGGTAGGAGGCAATGAGGGCCTGAATGAGGGTGGTCACCATTTGAGTGCAGAGAAGAGGCTGCAGTCGAGAGATGTGGAGGTAGAATCCACAAGACTTCTCAACCAATTGGAAGTGAGGCAGCTAAGTTGGGAAGTGTGTGTTGTAGACACAGCTCTAAAGCCAGAATGCTCACAGTTCAAGCTCAGTTGAGACATTGGTGAGTCAGTGAGCATTTAACAAGGGAGAATTACTTTGCCTAAACATAGGGAGGATATAGAACAAGGATATACTGGTACATTATATTCAGCTCTGATAGACCCAGCCTCCCTGCCTCCACATGGAAACATGTCTGACAAACTCAGAGGCCTCCCTCCTCCCACCCACCTACCCCCAGCAGCTAGCCAAATTCCAGAGTGGAAACTGGACCAGATTAAAGTATAATTGGGAGTCATTTAACAAAATAAATAAAAATGCAGTATGACATAAATAATATTAATTTGTGCTTTTCTAATTCAATATACATCCTCCAGGGTTCTGTTTATATTTGAGTTGGACTGGGACTTTTTAAGAATCTGGACCAGAAAACTACCTCAGGGAAGATGAGACTAAAGTAAGTTGGGTCAGGAAAATGCTGATACTATCACAGAGTATTGCGTTTAAAATCATGAGGACCTATTTATTCCTGCCTCAGATACTAGCTATGTGATCTTGGGCAAATAATTTTCAGATTTAATTTTCTCTTCTGTAAAATGGGGATAATAAGAGAATCCGTCTCACAGGGTTATTATAAGGATTGAATGAAACAGTACATGTAAAGCACTTTGTAAACCTTAAAGGGCAACCAGGTTGGAAAAAGCGAAGGATTAGAGCAGAAAGAAAATGAATACTGTTTTGGGAAGCGAGGTGGCCTGAAGTGAAAAGAGCACTGGGCATGGAACTCATCTTCCTGGGTTCAAATCTGCCTCAGATGCTAGCTGTGTGACCCTGGCCAAGTCACTTAACCCTGTTTGCTTCAGTTTCCTCATCTGTAAAATGAGCTGGAGAAGGAAATGGTGAACCACTCCAGGATTTCTGCCTGGAAAATCCCAGATGGGGTCATGAAGAGTTGGACATGACTGGAATGACTGAACAACAACAGTAAATGTTTTGGACAAGTTTTAGGTGTGTTGAGTTTGAGATATCTCTAGTTCAAGATGTCCAATATGCAGTTGGAGGGCGAATATTTGGAGCTCAAGAGACAGACTAGTGCTGGCTCTATAGATCTAGGAGTCCTCTTAGAGAGATGGTAATTAAACCCATGGGAGCTGATGAGGTTGAGGAGAGAGAGGATGTGTAGACAGAAAAGAGAAGAAGACTCAGGGGATGGAGAAAAGGCCATCAGATTTGGTAATTAAGAGACCACTGATAATTTTGGAGGCAGCAGTTTCAGCTGAATAATGACGTGGGAAGCCAGATGGAAGACATGCAAAGGATGACATTTCTTAGAGAAGGAAGATGGGACATTTTAATGTGACCTACCTTAAATCCAACACCAAGATGTGAATCAGGTGCTGTGTGCCAAACACAGTCCAAGGCATTCAAGTATAAAGCCAAAAACAAAATAGTGTTTACCCTCAGGAAGTTTGTGTTCTAACTTCAGGAGGAAGGGATGCATAGAAAAGTGAATGCAAGATAATTTGAGGAAAGCATTAACAACTGGAGGATCAGGAAATTATAATTATTTGTATAATTCTCTTATCTCCTCTACTAAGGCTATGTCTTATTTTTCTCTCTCCACCAGTGCTCTGCACCTAACAGAAATAGAATAATGTTCTATTTATTGAATAGAATTCAATACTCAATTATAAGCTCCTTGAGAGTGGAGATCATGTTCTTATTAATCTCCATGTCCCGACAATACTTTACGCAATGTTATGTATACAATAGGTGCTTAATAAATATCTCTTGAATCAACAATGAACAGCAGTACTAATTCTAGTATTCCAGGATATAGTAGACAAGTCTACTTCCAGAGAAAGCAAGGGTGATGACTTTGTGCAACTCTGCTTGAATCTAACTCATGCGTTGGTCAAGACATCACTCGTGATGTCATTGGTCTTCTTCAAAAATGAAGGATAAACAGCAATCATACATGGACAACAAACATATCTTACATTCTCATTCTTTAAAATCTAGCTCCAGGTATATGTCTTTCCAGTTCCCTCCTGCCTCTGAATTTCTCTGGCAGTTATTTTCCACCCCATTTACCAAGTATTTAATATATATTATGCTCCCTCACCTTTTATAAGTGATGGAGGGCAGAGTTTTTGCTCAAGATACACATTGATTCTGCTTCCCCTGTCCCCTCACCAGCTCAGTTGATGAAAACATAGAAGTAGGCAGGTAACAGAGGCAAAAAGGTATTAATGTGTTAAAGAAGTGCAAAGATGTGTTTGTACTCTGCTACCCCTTTATGAAGTGTGAAGTTCTCCTTGATGAAATAAAAGAACAGCTAGTTCATAGCTGACTGAGGATAAGCCACTCCCACAACCTCAAAAACATAGAGCACATTCTCAAGGGAGACAGAGAATCAGGGAGGAGGGTTTTGTTTAATGAGATCTCTGGCAGCAAAGAAGAGAGCCGGTAATGGAGAAAGTGACCAAATCCTGAGAGGGCATAGCTCTTTGCATTTCCCCTTGTGCTTCTACCAGAGAATAACACGGGGAGGGAGATTTCTCTATTTTTCTTCATCTCAATGGCTATGGTACTACTTGACCAGTAGGAGACACTGCACCCAACAAGAAAAAGATAGTTGAGGCATGTGAACTGTGGCAACAGAGAAGAGAGTCAACTGTGGATTAAAGAGAATTATCCCTGGCCTTTAGAAATTGGCCCAAAATGAGGATTAGGACTACCTGAGTAATCTGAGCAGTAAGAATCCTGCAACCAGGGGAGAAACAGCATGAGAAGACTACAAGAAGAGAAGGGACACCAAGGCATATTAGTGTTTGAAGTGCCTTTGACACTTATGTTCCCTATGTGTATTCTTCACCACCTGTGTAGTCTACATATGGGGCCTCTTTTCCCACTGTTAGGAGAATGTACCCCACATTTATGTGGGAAATGTTTTGTAGTTATTACCATCTCATTAAATGCCTTTGCTTTGAGCTAATTGAGCCTAATGGTTGATTATTAACACTTAGTAGGGATCATTCTAGGAAAATGAATCCACAGAGTACTCTAAACGTCATGAATAGTGACAAGTGGTCTTTTGTTTTTTGGAGGGAGGAAGGCAGGACAATTGGGGTTAAATGACTTGCCTAAGATCCCACGGCTAGTAAGTGTCAAATATCTGAGGTCAGATTTGAACTCAGGTCCTCCTAATTCCAGGCCGGTGCTCTATTCACCTAGCTGCCCCAATAAGTGGCCTTTTCTTATGAGCCCATGAGCTGGAGGCACATATGACGTAGGAGGAAAAAGAAGGGGCTTCTCGTTTGTGCAGCCACAAGGAACATCAGCCAGCAGCAGAGGTGGCAGGAGCAGTGGAAATGGTTCACAGGCAAGCCCAGATAAATTCCTGGGACAAGCTTGATTGCTACAGGAGCCAGCCAGTTACTGTAACATCATTCTGAGATGGCGGCAGCAATGGCCAGAAGCCAGAACAAAGAAAGTGAAAACTGGAGCAAGGAAACATTTCAAGAGAAAAACTGGTGAACATGAGAGTACAGACCACAGAGGGAAGGGCAGCTGATGCTCTATTTGCCCCAAGACCCATGAGAAGGGTGAGTATGAGGCAGACACTTGACTAGTTGGTGCCATGAGTTTGGGGGGACCTGGGCAACTCAACCTCTCTATGCAGAGGAGGAGGGAAGGAAAAGGAAAAGGCATTCACCAGCCTATACACGACCTCTATTTTCTTGCTAATATGGCTTAGATGCAAGTCCTTCTTTGTTTTCTATGGGTTTTTCAAAAAACCAATCAAATGTTTAAATGCTTTTGTTAGTCTAGAGTGTTTATAGAAGCCTGGAGAATGGAGGTAGTAGAGATTGGGAAGACTAAAGAGAAAGACACGAGGCAATTCATATGTTCCCAGGGCTAAGCTATTATTTATTTATTACTGAGAAGTTTCCAAGATTGAATCTGGCACTCTGGGTAGTGATGGTAGTTCCAAGCCAAGGGTTACATTTTGAGGACCAAAAGTACACAAGTTAGGGAGGAACCAAGGCTGGGTATGAGCCAGAAAGCACTGTAGTTCTGTGTTAGGGATGAGTAGACAACGTGGTTGATACACAGTAACAGATACGAACTCTTAGCAGACTGTGCTTCAGACTAACTGTCCAAACTGACCATCTTCTTGCCCTCCATCATGTCACCCATGTATATGATCCCTGCCTGCTAAGAGCAAATTTTACTCTAGCAACCATAATCAAGTGAGTGCTACCTTTGCTTCTGGGAAGGGAATGTTGATCAATCTTCCTGCAGCTCCACTCACCATCCCTATGACTTACCAGACCAAAATAGCTTCTCTGGCTACCACTCTCCTGTATCTAATATCTACTCTAATTTTTTGCAACGGGCTATGTGAATTTGTGTTAGTTCACAAGATGAGTACATCAGTTACATTATATTCCTTTCTAAATACCTTACCTAATACCTTGCATCACACTTCCCAAAGAGTTCATAGTAGTGGGTAAAATATTTTCAGACTCATCACAGTCTGTAAGTACTTCCAAAATCAATAACACCTGGTGAGAGTCTACTATGCTAAGAACTGGGAATACAAATACAAAATTGAAACAATCCCTGCCTGCAAAAGATTGACATTTCAATAAGAGCAGACAATATATATAAGGGAATGGTAGCCAGAGAAGGGTGTTTTGGTCTGAGAAGTCATAGGGATCGTGAACAGAGCTACAGGGGAAATTGGTTGACATCTCCTTTTCAGCAGCAATGCTAGTACTGATTTGATTATGGTTGCAGGGATTTGCTCAATTTTGTATTTATATTCCCAGTTCTTAACACAGGGATTGGAATGTGGTAAATAATTCTTAAATGCTTTTCATTCATTCATAGATAATTAAGAAACCAACCAAAGAAAATTAGTCAATGGCATCATCATGCAGTCCCAAAGTCTATATGGCATGGTGTTATTGCAGAAGAATGGTGGGAAGATTAGGATGCATGTGAACAATGGAGTCTTGAATAAGGGAGCTAAGGTAAACCAATCAACCATGCAACAGATTCAATATGTCCTCAATGGCTTTTGGACAATTAGTGGCCTGAAAAGCATGTACTGCCAGATCCCATGATAGAAGAGGACAAGGAAAAGACAGCCTTCATTTGTCCAGTGGATTTTTTACCAATTTGTACATATGCCTCCTAGAGATTTCCAGGACCCCTGTCATTTATAAATAGCTCATGGAAAAGGCAATTGTTTTGGATATGTTTGATTAATTTGGATGATCTCATAGTGTCTGAGAAGACTTCAGCAAAATAAATATATAGGAACACAGTCTATTTCTCCATAGATAAATTGTCAAAGGCCCTAACTAGAAAGTATTAAGAAGAATCACAAACTATCAAAAACTCTATGAAAAAAATGCTCTAAATCACTAACAAGAAAAATGAGAATTAGAAGGGCTTCAAGTTTTAATGTTAACTATATATGGAGTTAGGGAGAGACAGGCACACATATATGGAGCTGTGAATTGGTCCAACTACTCTGGAAAACAATCTAAAACTATATCAGAAAAGTAACCAAACTGTACATCCACTGTTATACAGGTATTAGTCACATGGCCTACAGAAGCCAAAGGGAAAGGGAAAAGTCCCATTTTAACAAAAATATTCATACAATGCTTTTTGAAGGAGCCAAAAAAACAGAAACACAGTAGGTGCCTATCTATTTGGGAACAGTCAAGCAAATTGTATATGAATGTGACAGAACATTATTATACCATGAAAACTGACAAATATAAAGACTTTGGAGAAACTTGGGGAAAAATAAAACAGAACCAAGAAAGCGTTGTACCTGATTGCAATAACAAAGAAAAATTACGTCAAAAGGTCTTAGAACTGTGATCAACGCAGTGACCAGCTGTCACTGCAGAGGCTTGGTGGTGAAATCTATCTGCCTCCTGGTGGATTGTAGGTGCAGAGTGAGGCATACGTTGCTAAACACAGTCAATGCAGTGGAACTGTCTGCTTTTGTCTCTGCTTCCCGGTTACTCTGGCTTCCTTGAAGTCTTAGCTAAGGTCCCAGCTTCTACAAAATGTCTTTCCCAGACCCCCTTAATCTTAATACCTTCTCTATGAGATAATTTCTAATATACGCCATATAAGTCATGTGTATACATAGCTGTTTACATGTCTCTTCCATTAGACTGTCTTCTCCCTTTCTTTGTATGTACATCACTTAGTATGGTGCCTAGCACATGGTAGGTGCTTAATAAACACTTATAGTTGTTGATTCATTACCAGGGAGAGTTTTCTTTGGGGTGGGAGAAGTGCCTGGGATGTGATAACAATATACATACATACATACATGCATTCATGCATATATGCATGCATACATACATATATATTTAAATTTAAAGCATTATCAAATTATTGTTTTAAAAGGAGGCATTGGAATAACATCCATCCATCTATCCATCCATCAATAAACATTTATTAAGTGCCTACTATGTGTCAGGCACAATGCCAAGTGTTAGGTAAGCATTAGATTAGCTAAAATTTGCTAACCCCAAGCTGTCAAATGACAAGTACCAGCAGTGCAGAGCCTCCGTCAAGAATGTAGATCACATAGTATCTCAGCAGGGAAGAGTAATGAGAATGTAGAAGCACTCATCCACTGGCCATGTTATCGGTAGCACAAGATGTCTCTCTGGTTTGTTGGCTATTATCTATCAGAGATTTGGGAAGAAATAGACCTTAGTCACAAACCCTCCTCACAATTTTATCCATTGACATATGATTGAGAAGAGCTATAAGAAGATGAATAGAAAATGCCAACCTGGAAACCTGACCATCCGGGCATTTTATAGAGGCAATTTTGCAAGTAGGTACATCCAAGGACCCAAATGTTGCCTTTTGCCCATCCAAGCAAGTTCATTCTGTTACACTCATTTCTCATCAGGCTGCACTCCCCCAGATTTTTCCACCATGCCCTAGAAAGCTGTTCTGTCTTGGAAGATCACTTTAGCCCTAGAATCACACGTTGCCCCTGAAATCCTTCTTTTTCTAATTGGATGGCTCCTCCTAGAACCTCTTCATTTCTTATCAGGTGGCACTCCCCTGGACTTTTCCAGCCCCCCAACCCCTTTTCAGCTTCCTTTTATAAGTTATTTTCCTCTTTAGAATGTAAGCCCCAGGGCAGACAGGAACTGTCTTTCTTTTTTCATGTATTTCTATTTCCAGAGCTTAGCATATGACAAGCATTTAAAAAGAACTTGCTGACTAGGAGTTGACCAACTCTTGGAGGCCAGCCTAATCATTTGGGAACAGTTTTGTGCCAGGGGTGCAATGGTCATCAGAGGCTTATAGTATTCACCACTAAAGAACTTCATCTTTATTCCATCAACAAACTGGAGTTCTTAGCCATGAAGTGGTCTGCCACTGATAAATTTATAGATTTTATGTATGAGTTTCATTTCAAGTATAAACGAACAACAATCCATTCACTGTATCCTGACAGAGGTTTTTGATGTTGTACCTGAAAAGCATGATCCCATGACAGAAGAGGATAAGGAAAAGACAGTCTTCATCTGTGCAATGGGTTGTTTTTTTTTTTAAAACCAATTTGTGCATATGCCTCCAGGAGATATCTGGGACCCTTGCCATTTTTAAATAGCTCATGGAAAAGGCAAGTGGGGACATGAACTATTTGGAGATATTGTTCCTAAGTTTTCACCATTAGTTAGCAATAGTCAACTACGAGTTTGGTATATATTACTTGCCAAAAACTACCAAAGTGGGTGCCTATAATCAGATGCTATTTCTTTTTTTTTTTTAATTTTAATTTAATTTTTTTAAGTGTCCTATTTCTTAAAGATCTCATGATCCCTATGGAGGTTTTAATGGACTGCAAACTTGAGTCAGCAATGAGATATGTCAGCCAAGAAAGCCAATGCCATCTTGGTCTGCCCTGAAAGAATCATGGCTTCCAGAAATAAAGAGGTGATAAGCCATCTGTACTCTGCCTTAGTCAGACGGTATTTTCAGTATTGTGTTCAGAAGGGCCTTGAGTCTCTGTTATATGATGATGAGTTGGAAGAGCTGGGGATACTCAGCCTGGAGGAGAGAAGACTCAGGGGGCACATGAAAAAGAGAATGGATTTGTTTTGTTTGGCTCCAGAGGACAGAGCCAGGAACATTGAGTGAAAACTGCAAAGTAGCAAATTTAGGCTCGAAGTCAGGAAAGACTTCTTAACAGTTAGAGCTGTCCCAAAGCGAAATGAGCTGCCCCTCACTCTAGTGGAGGGCATGCACAGGCTGGATGACCTCACTCTTCCCAAAGCCCATAAAATAGCCTCTCAGACTAAACAGGAAACTGTGTCCTGGATGTTTGAATACTTTCATTAACACACTCATTGATAACTGCCTCATCTGGCCCACTATTTCAGGCAGGTCTCAATCTTTTCTCATTTTACTCTCTACTCTCCAGCCATCTTCAATACCAACCTTGCTTCCATAAGCATGGCGCTCCACCCCTCCACCCTACCTTGTCCCTTTCTAGTTCTAGAACTCTTCTAAGACTACAGACTCCCAGGAAGTAATTCTGTGTATTCTCCCCTTAAACTTCTTTTTGGGAGCCTGAAGGTTTTCTCCCATTTACCAGCCCCCCCACAGGAGAACTTTCTTTGTTTTAAGTGTTTACTTTATCTTAATAAGCTGTCTTAACCACAGATATTTGCTAGTCTAGGTGTACTTAGGTGAATGCAGCTTGGAGTAGGTAATTGAAGGGGTAAATACCCCTAGAGGAAAGAGAAAGAAATTTAATGCTTGAGGTGTTTTGCAAGAGTGTCGTCTCTGACCAGGGACTTGGAGCTAATAAAAAATAGAATTATAGATCTTTTTGTTATTGATTCCCAGAGTCTACACAATGAGTCAATATTAGGGGGTACATAAGAGTGACTGAACAGTACTTCTCACTGAACCCGTCCATCACTGCTAAGCTCACAATATCCTCGCAAGGTAGGTAGTACTAATATTATTATTCCCATTTCACAGATGAGGAATCTGAGATTCATAGAGTTTAGAAAACTTTCCTAAGGTCACATAAGTAGTGGTGGATCTGAACAGAAACCTTGATTACAAGCCTTCTGTTTTCATCTCTATGAATGCACCTATATTGGGTTTTGTGGCAGATAACATAAAAATATTTTTCATGCTCTAAAGGAGCTCACAACCTTAGTTAAGACATGGTTTATACATAGGAAACAACTCTATTCCCTATTTTCCCTATTTTCCCACCCCTTTCACCTTGAACTTGGCATCCCATCCCTATGTGCCTTTGCATTGGTCGTCCCTTATGCTTGAATTTACTCCTTCCTCTGTCTCTTAGAAACCCTAACGTCCTTTAAAAAAAAAAGTTATAAATTTCACCTTGTTTTAAAGCAAAGATCTACCTTCTGCACCTCCTATCTTCTCTCTCATCCCCTTGACAAAGCAAGAAAAAACCTCTGTTGCAAACATGTATGGCCAAATAAAACACCCCCCCTACACTGACCATGTTAAAACACACACGTAACTGTATGTGTACATACACATATGCATATATTTATATACATACATATACACATATATTAATATACTTATGTATGCATATATACATATACATATATGTGTATATATACACATATGTATATGTATGTATATATATTTCTGCACTCAGTTCATCAGTTCTTTGTCAGAAGGTAGGTAGCATGTTTTATCTTCATTTCTATGGAATTGTGGTTGGTCACTGTGTTAATCAAAGTTCCCAAATTTTTCAAAATTGTTTTTTAAAAAATAATGTTGTTATTGAATAAATTGTTCTCTCGGGATCTCTCACTCTGCATTAATTAATAAAAAAAAGATAGAACTGTTTGGTTTCTTTGAAATTGTCCCATTCATCATTTCTCATAGCACAATAGCATTCTATCACATGCATTAAACCATAACTTATTCAGCCATTCCCCAACTGATGGGCACCTCCATGGTTTCCAATTCTCTGCCACCACAAAAAGAGCTGCTATAAATATTTTTGTATATATCAGTCATTTCCCTCTTTCTTTGATCTCTTTGGAGAATAGACCTAGAAGTGGTATCCCTGGGTCAAAGAATGTGTATAGGTTAATAGCTTTGGGGGGCATGGGCATAGTTCCAAATTGCTTTCCTGATTGGTTAGACTAGTTCACAGCTCAACTAACTGTATTAATATACCTGCTTTCTCATATTCCCTACAGTATTTGTAATTTTTCTCTTTTGTCAACTTTGCCAATCTGAAGGGCGTAAGGTGGAATCCCAGAGTTGTTTTAACTTGCACTTTTTAAATTATTAGTGATTTGGAGCATTTTTTTCATATGACTGTTGTGAGCTGGGAATTCCCAGCTTCCTTGAAGGTTCAATGCAGGTTCAATGCACCTTCTATGAGAAACCTTTCCAGATCCCCCTTGTTGTTAGTGCTCCTTCCCTCCTCACGGACCATGCTTATTCATCTGCATGAAGGCAAGGCAGTATGTTTCCACGGAAGGAGACTATGTTGGATTTGAAGTCAGATGGCTTAAGTTTGAATATAAGCTCTATCAACTTACCTGTGTGACCTTAGGAAAGTCACTTAATCTTTCTAGGTTTTAGTTTCTTCATCTATAAAATGAAGGGTAGGACTAGATGACTTCTGAGGTCTCTTCTAGTTCTAAATCTATCAAATCTATCTATCCATCCATCTCCATCAGTCTGTCCATCCACCCATCCATCCATCCATCCATCCAACTATCCATCCACCCACCCATCCAACCATCCACCCACACACCCATCCATCTACCCACCCATTCACCCACCCACCCATCCATCCATCCATTTGTCTGTCCATCTATCCTTCTATCTGTCTGTCTATCCATCATTTCCACTCCACCTCCAGTAGAACATAAACTTCTTGAAGGCAGGGACTCCAGCATCAAATACAAAATGCTTTGTTTGGCATTCTAAGCCCTTCATAACCCAGCCCCCTCCTACCTTCCCAGTCTTCTTAGGCCTTACTCTCTGACAAGTATTCTTTGATCCAGTGACAATGGACTCTTTGCCATTGCAGAAACAAGGCTCTGGTTTCTCTTTCATCTCTAGGCTCTGGGCATTTTCTCTGTCTGTCCCCCTTGCCTGGGGTGCTCTTGCTCCTCATCTCTGCCTCTTGTTTTTTCCTGGATTCCTTCTAAACTGAGATCCTGTCCACTTCAGGAAGTCCCTCTCACCTCCTCTTAATTCTAGTGCCTTTCTTCTTTTAATTACTTCCTATCCATGCTGTATATAGCTTGTTTGTAAATATTTTTCTTGTCTCCTCCATTAGATTGTGGTTCCTTGAGGGCAGGGACTGTCTTTTGCCTTTTTTTTTTAAATCTCCAGAGCTTGACAGAGAGTGCTTGGCACAAAGTAGGCACTTAATAAATAAATGTTTCTTGACTGACTTTTTTCATCTTTGCATCTCCAGCACCTAGCTCATATCTTAGTACCTTGGTTTTTAATAAATGCTCATTGAATTCAATTTAATGGAGTTGAATCAGAGAACAATAGAAGGCAATTCCAATGATAGATTTCATATGGTCAAATGCCAAAGCTAAGGTACAGACACTAAGTGAGATGGACTAGGTTGAGTGTTGGTGAGGCTGTCACCGATAAGATGGAACCCTAACATGCTAGAAACCCTAGCTCCAATGAGTTAGCGCTTGCTCTCCTCCACCCATACTTCACCATTGCACTCTTTCTCCCCTTTGCCACCTGGGAAAAGCTGCTCAGGCAGCAGCGGTACAAATTTGCTCCAATAAACTCACAGCTGGGGAACTGTGTCAGGTAAACGTAATTCAATCTGATTCAACAAATATATATTAAGTGCTTCTGATGTACAAAGCTTTGTGACGTGCACTGAGGGCGCAAAAATGAAATATAACAGCATCTTTACCCTCAAGAAGCTCAAATTCCTTTTTTTCTTTTCTTTATTTTATTCTGAACTTAGGAAATAAAACAAGCATTTCTATAACATAGAATAGAAAAAGTTATGATTATATGTGAAAATGCAAATCTATTATATACAACTTGCTATTCCCTTTAGGAGCTCAGATTCTAAGAGGGAGGTTGAGTCATTTGCACAACTAGCTATGAGATGTTAGCATAGAATGAGTGCATAGCTGATATTCAACAGAGAAGATGAGATACTGTGGAAGAAGGAATCACTTTGAGTAGAGGGCATCTGGAGAGGCTTCATGGAGAAGGGATCTTCTGAGCTTGACCTTGAAGGGAGAGAAGGAATCCCACGATGTAGATGTGGTACAAGTACATTCCCTCTATGGAGGATAGTTTGCAATCTTAATAATAGCTAACATTTTTATAAAGCCTTAAGATTTATTGTGTGTGTGGCAGCTCGGTGGCTCAGTGAATAGAGAACCAGCCCTGGAGTCAGGAGGACCTGAGTTCAAATGTGACCTCAGACTCTTGACACTTATTAGCTGTGTGACCTTGAGGAAGTCACTTAACCCCAAATGCCTTGCCTTCTCCCTCCAAAAAACCAAACAGATTTCCTGTGTGTCATCTCAATTGATCCTCACAATAACCCAGTGAGGAGATGCTATTATTATGAGATAGTTATATAGTAATGTGGCTGGAGTGTAGAACTTGGAGTCAGAGAGACCTGGGTTTGAATCCTACCTAAGTTATGATCTAGCTGTGCGACCCTGGGTACTCACTTAACGGCTCTCAGCCTCAGTTCCTTCATCCATAAAATGTAGATAATAATGGCACCGAGTTAAGAGGGTTGTTGCAAGGATTAAATCAGATCATATATATGTGTGCATATATATATATATATATATATATGTATGTATTATATAAAGCATTTTATAAACCTTTAATCACTATATAAATGCCAGCTAGATTTTATCAGTGAGGAAACTGAGACAGACAGGTTAAGTGATCTGCCCACGGTCATACACCTAGTGTTTGAGGCAGGATTCAAACCCAGATTTTCTGACTCCAGATCTCTGACCATTGTTCCATCTAGCCGACTATGGGGACATACAGAAGGAAAGGGGAGGTGGGGGATAGTGAATAGTTCGGTTTGACAGGACTTGGGGTGTGAAGGTGAGGGGGGTGGGTGGAGAAAAGTGAAATCAGACTGGAAAGAGACAAAGAGCTTGAAACCTCATGTTACTGCAGGGACCTGGGGAGATATTCGCTGCGGCTTTCAGGGCCACTGAACCTCCTTCAGTTCCAGTGGTAGGTGCTGTCACTGTCAGTCTTCTGTTGGCCCTCTCTCTCTCTGTCTCTCTGTCTCTCTCTGTCTGTCTGTCTCTCTCTGTCTCTCTCCTATTGTTGTTGTTGAATCATTTCAGTTATATCTGACTCTCCACAGCCCCATTTGGAGGTTTTCTTGGCAAAGATACCAGAATGGTTCACCATTTCCTTTTCTAGTTCATTTTACAGGTGAGGAAATTGAGGCAAACAGGGTGAAGTGACTTGCCCATGGTCACACAACTGATAAGTGTCTGAGGCTGGATTTGAACTCAGGTCCTCCTGACTCTAAGCTTGGCATTCTGTCTACTGCACCACCTAGCTGCCTCTCCAGCATAGGTGAGTGAAATGGGGTCTCTTGTTGAAGGCTGTGGACCTTGAGACCCCCCCTGGCTTTCAGGAGGCCCAGGTATACACAATGGGAGGGCTGAAGGGTGGAGGGAGTCATTGTTCCTCTGGCTACTTTATTTCCTTGGTTTGTGACTGTTTGACAACAGCTGTAAAAATGGCTTATAAATTAGGCGCGGGATTGTAAAACGCAGAAATGGCCTCAGTGGGGAACAAGCTGGGAGAACAGCTTTTCCGAGCCTTCTCAGACAGAAGGTCAAAGCCTGATGCCCTACTGGAGGGGACAGCAGTAGGGCAAGATTATGTCTTTGTGCGTGCTGAAGAGGGGTGGGTGGTTGGAGTCCTTGGGTTTTCACTGTTGTCCCTGGCTGCATCTAAGTAGGAGAACCCACCCTGTTCCTCCTCAGAGGCTCTTTAGTCGGGGAGATGTTTATATCTTTTCAGTGAAGTCCAAATTACAAGCTGGCAACTGGAGCCTGGGGAAAATAAACTCAGGGATACAAGGTAGGGAACTTTTTTTCTTCTTCTTTTAAAGGTTGATTTATATCAGACTCCTGAAGTGAGAAGAAGACTTCGGATGCAGCCAGGGAGGTAGAGAGGACTTTGGGGAGGGGGGAAGTGGAGGTAAGAGGGAACTAGCTCAGGGGAAGCTGGGACATACTAATTCTCACAGTCCTCGTCCCCTCCCCACCCCCCCTTCCAGAAGGTAATGGTCTTCTAGTAGAAAAAGAACTGGATTTGGAGTCAGAAGATCTGGATTTGAATCCCAGCTCTGCTATTTACTACTTGTGTGACCACAGGCAAATCAACTGATCTCTCTGGACTGCAGTTTCCTCATCTATTAAAATGATTAGATGATAATTGGTTAGATGATATTTAAGGTCTTTCCTAGTTCTTAATTCTATAATCCTATGACCCCTGGACAAATCTTATCCTTTCTCTGGGTCTATATCTTCCTCTGTATAATGGGTAGAATTGTTTCAAGTTTCCATCTTTTATTTGTAGGCAGCTAGGATAGAACGTTGGACCTGAAGTCAGGAAGACTCAACTTGTTGAGTTCAAATCTGGCCCCAGGCACTTTCTAGCTGTTTGACCCTGGGCAGCTCACTTAACCCTGCTCACCTCAGTTTCCTAAAACATCTATATAATCTAGAGTGAATTGGAGAAGAAAATGGCAAACTGCTCCAGCATCTTTGCCAAGAAAACCCCAAATGAGGTCACCAAGAGTCAGACACAACTGAAAATGACTGAACAACAACTGTGCTCTGCCAATAATTATGTGAGTGACTTCCTTGTACCTCAATTTCCTCACCTAAAAAATGAGCTTGATTTAAATGATCTCCAAGTTTCCTTCCATATCTGATTCTATGACATGGATTTGCTTATTCCTAAGGCTGGTCTAATGATCAAAGCAGTGCTATAAGAACTGAGTACTCCCTCATTCCCACAGAACATCCTCATTCCCACAGAAGAAAATGTGTAGGTTTGTGAATCAAGTAGAATGTTAGATTTGACCATCATGAAGATCCTTCAAGCTCTACATTGTTTTTCTTCCTTCTCAAGGACTGGCCCCACAGAAGGAAGTCTCAGAGTAGATGGTCTATTAAGTATCTATAGGGAGATTAGTGAGATTGTGTGTGTGTGCTAGGTAAGAATGTGTCTGCTTCACCTATATTCATTTTCATGACAATCAAAGATGATCTTGAGGACAAAGCTCACCTCTCTATCCCAGCCTCTATACAGTTGCTTTGGCTTTTGTGTGCCAGAATGTTTCAAATGGGTTGGAGGGAAAAGAAGAACAACCAAGAATAGAAAAAAAAAATATGAAAGATTTTCTAACCTCCAGTTGGAAAGTAGTATGGAACTATGAACCTTGAATTGATATGAAACAAAAGGCAGTAAAAAGAGATATAAATAACTTAGAACATTTGACTGTTGATTTCCTGTGTATGGTGACTGATAGCTTTGTCTATGCACTAATGGCCATCAGCCTATACTTGTAGCCTACACTTGTCAGGGAGAGGCTTTCTAACCATTGTACCTCAGTAGGTGGTAATAGAACAATGCATGATTCTGAAGAACTGAAGCCCAGAAAAGGGTAGCAGAGAACAGCTCAGCAGACATGGGACCATAACATCCAGGGGCATTATACACAACACAAAGGGTGTTTTGTCACTTTTTCTCTGATATTTGATTAAATGTCTTTTGTTTTGAATTAATATATATCCTCTGGCTGGCTAGTAAAAAGTAAAATACTGTGGTGAGAGCTCATGAATTTTGAGTTGGTGCTGACCCCTCAGAGTGTCAGTCCTGAAGCAGCTTTTCTTAGGTCCCAACGTGTGGACGGATACACCAGAGGTCACAGATACATGTTTTCATAATCTGTAGCCAGAGCAGATGCATTTTGTATGGTCTCTATGTAGGTTCATATATCTTCTTCAGATTATATAGCAAGCCCCTTGAGGGGTCCAGGACTCTTTTGCTTTGGTTCTTCCATCCTGTAGTGTGTGGTGTCATTGCCTCTAAGGGTGCTTAGGATGTGTTTACAGAAGAGCTACCTAACTTTTTAGTTTCTTAAGCACTTAGAAGAAGAATTGTTTGGATTCATCCTCCCCAGCTCTGCTCATTCCATTCTTTCCACCCTCCTCCTGGCCCTTGAGGACATTTCTCTGTGCAGCTAGGTTTGTTTGTACTTCTCTGTATGTTTTCTTTGCCAATGTCTTAAGTTATTTTTTATATGTGTATCTGTCCTGTCTCACACAAACAGTTCCTGCAGGGCAGAGATTAAGTCTCTCTCTCTCTCTCTCTCTCTCTCTCTCTCTCTCTCTCTGCTCTCTCCTCTCTCTGTTTCTCTGCCTGTCTAGTTCTCTTTCTATCTCTTTCTCTGTCTCTCGATTGTTCTCTCTGTTTCTGTGTCTGTCTGTCTGTCTATCTCACTCTCTGGTTCAGGGCTCTTGAGGTCTACAGAGATAGGAATGGGAGTGGGGGTAATAATCCAGGGAGGAGCGGTTGTGGTAAAGACCCAAAGACCCAAAGATTGACATTCAAATTAAAGGTAGAGTATGGTTTGGATTTGCTAGGCACCCTGCTTTTCTGGTTTCATTGTCTACAGAACTCTCTAGGATACTTACCCTGGCCCAAGCCTGGGAGGTGGCATTTTTTTCTGGGATGCCCTTCAACATTAAGACCATGTGGTGTCTTGTTTGCAGTGAGCCCTTAATAAAAAAAAAATTTTGAGTTGAACCGAATGAGGTTCTCAAGCAACCAGCACTATCTAGATCTGAGTCACTATTACAGTAAGTAACCCGTCATCCTTCATTTACAAGAATGATGCTACCCAACTCCAGTTTTGCAAGGGTTTCATTCTTGTGACTGGTGACACACATTTGTAGGACAGCTCATCCGGTACTAACTAGCTGTGTGATCCTGGAAGCTGATGATGATGATAGCTAGCATTTATGTATTCCTTTAACTTTTATAAAGTACTTTACAAAGATTAATTTATTTTATTTCCACAACAACCCTGAGAGTAAGGGATATTGTAATTCCCATTTTACAGATGAGGAAATTGGAGGCAAGAAAGGTTAAGTGTCTTTCTCAGAATCACACAGCTAGGAAGTGCTCAGGTCAGCTTTGAACTCAGGGCTTCCTGACTCCAGGCTCAACACTCTACCACCTGGAGGCTTGGAGACCACATTAGACTTGTTTCAATCTCTCTAAGCCTTATTTTTTTCTCATCTGTCAAATGGATATGATAAGGTACCCTATGGTACCTGTCTCACAGGGCAATAGTGGGGAATTCATGAAGTAATGAGATATGAGAACACTATGCAAATGTGACATATTATTAGTATTAAAGAGATAGATTAGCATAGAAAATTAGGGAAGATCTATGAAGAGCAGAACTCCTGGCTTTGGCCTTATTAGCGCTGGGGATTGTAACCAGGCACATCTCATATACGTTCTCACACACTTAACTCAAAAGGGTAAAAAACTCCACTGAATTACATGTTCAAAAACATTTGCATCCATATGGATATATAAATACACAACTACAAAAATACATACATAGGAATATAGATAGATTCTGCTTCCACATTCCACATGCTGTATACAGGCAGAGAAATGGGACCATGGATACAAGAGCTGGAGTCAGGAAGAGCTGAGTAGTTTACATTCTCCCTCAGATGTTTACTATCTGTGTGACCCTAGTCAAGTCACTTAACCTCTGCATACCTCAGTTTCCTCATCTGTAAATGGGGATAATAATAGTGGCTACCTCTCAAGGACGTTGTGAGGATAAAATGAGACAATATATGCAAAGTGTTTGGCAAATCTTAAAGTGCTATATGAATTGTAATTATTAATATTGTTAGTGGAGAGGATGCTGGACTTTGAGCCAGGAAGACCTGAGTTCAAATTTTGCCCTCAATACTTAAGCGGTATAGAAATGGGCACATCTCTTAAGCTGATCCTCAGCTTCCTCACCTGTAATACGTGGACAAGAATGACTATAATACCCCACCATAAAAGGTTGTTAGAGGGGCCCATTAGAGAGCCTTAAAGGAGACATATGTAAATGTCAGTTATTATTAGTCAGATTACTATACATACGCATGCAGCTACTTGTGCATAGTCAGGTTCATGCCAATATCCAATATGCTTGCATGCCTACCCAAATCTATCCAATGCTCAGGCATGCCTATATCCAAATCCTCCTCCTCCCACCATCTGGGTCTGCTACGCTCATGGATGAATACACAGAGATGGTAGGAGCAGAACGTTGGCTCTTTCCAAGGTGGGGCACCTTGTTGGTCCACATTTCTCATCATATTGAGTCAAAGTATCTAGGACCATTAGTGATGTTGGAATAGGTGAGGGCTAGTGCCAGAATGAATGAATTAAAACACATTTGTTAAGAGTTTACTGTGTGTTAGGGGACACAGTGGTAGGGACAGTGATACAAATCAGTCTGCCCTTGATTGTCCTTGAGGAGCTGATATTCTAATTGGGGGAGAAAATGCATATGGGGAAATGGTAGCTAAGGGAAGGAGTTTTGGATTGGGGAGTCAGAGGAATGGTGAATGGAATTGTAGTCAATTGACACTGACATTTCCAAAAGCAAAGATACCATTGTTTTGAATGACTGTCTTTTGAGTAAGA
Organism: Pseudochirops corinnae; assembly: GCA_028646515.1. Lineage (NCBI taxonomy): Eukaryota > Metazoa > Chordata > Mammalia > Diprotodontia > Pseudocheiridae > Pseudochirops > Pseudochirops corinnae. Next base: position 282,899,652 of record CM053586.1, on the reverse strand, counting down.
GGGTGGGTGAGTTGGGTAGTCCTCACTTAGTCATTGTGAAGACTGGTTGGAGTAGGGTGGGGTGGGCAGTCTGGATCTAGTTAGATATAATGGGAATATGAGCACTGATCAATCAGGATAGCACAGCCCCAGGACAGATTCTCCAAAAATCAATGCCTTAGCTCCTCCAGGGCATAGTCTCTATAGGTCTGGTTTATGAGGAGAAATAGTTATATCAGTAGCATGCTACCATCTAGCACCATAAGAGAAGGCTACCCTTCAGGTGGAGACTGTCAACACCAACTATCATTCCTAGATATGCTAGTCTTACCTTCAGAACTAAAACTAGTCATTTTTGTTCCTTCCAAAACTGTAACAAAGTGTGACATCTAGTAGCTCTCTATTTTAACAAATCATTCTTGATAACTAGGTGCTAAGCTCAGTGGTTTCCAAATTGTCAAAGGATAGTAAGTCTTATTGGTTCCTCTAAATTTCAGCAAGCTGGGTAAGGCCTTGGACATCTTGTCCTTGTTACCTTGATCTGTTCACCAGATTCCTCAGGCTAATCTAACCTCGGTTTCAATAATTTCTGTTGAGACTTCTCTATTTGTTTACCTAGTGAACCCTTTACCTTGACTCCGGCCTGGTATTTTAATTACTGTTTTGAAGTATAGCTTGGACCACCACACCTTCCCTTGCCTTACTCTTCCCCTTGCTCAGTTATATCTGACTCTTCCTGAACGAATTTGAGGTTTTCTTGGCAAAGACACTGGAGTGGTTTGCCAGTTCCTTCTTCAGACCATTTTACAGAGGAGTAATTGAGGCAAAGTTAAGTGACTTCCCCAGGGTCACACAGTAAGTGTTTAAGGTTAGATTTGAATTCAGGAAGATGAGTCTTCCTTTCTCCAGGTCTGGTGCTCTGCACCATTCTACCCCTAGCTGCCCCTCCTCTCTCACATGTTAATTATCTTTAATTGCCATCCCACATAGGCCCCTTTCTCCGAGGGAATAGGGATCCAGCATAGATCTTCGTTGTGAATGGTGATGAGACATCACACCTGAGCTCTTCGAAATTTCAAAATCACCCAACTAATGATCTAAAACAGGTACTTTGGTGGAAGGATAGTCCAGGGAAAGCTTCGGCCTCAGGGGCTCTGCCTTCAAGATTTAGTTTTAGGGGCTTTTCCTACTCTCCAAAGTTACTTTTCATCTGTCGGATAAGTGACTTGCGTATACTTAACGACTTAGAGCTTAAGCTCTTTGAAGGAAGGGACAGTTCTTTCGATCCTTTTAATCCCCAGTGCTTACAATAACCCCAGGCACATAATCAGCCCTTAATAAATGCTTGTGGATTCTTTGATTGGCTGCCTAGGGAAGTGTGTGTGTGTGTGTGTGTGTGTGTGTGTGTGTGTGTGTGTGAGTGCTGGGAAGACTTAGTCAAAAGCTAAAAGTCTGTTGGGGTAGAGACATTTAAATGTAAAGAGAACAGCCTTTCAGATGCAAAGTAGTCGGCAGGGAGGCTTGAATACCTAAAATGCATCTGTTAGAGGTCAGCCAGACAATGAACTTCCCTCCTGGGCATAGACTACAAGTGTACCTTTGTCCCCAGCCACTCTTCTATACAGGATTCCCACTGGAGTAGGAGAGGTGAAACCGACTGAATTGAAACTAATCATCACTCTAGGGCAAGGTGGAGTCTCTTGGAGGGAAGAGGCTTTTGAGCAAAGAAGGATTTGTCTAATTGGAGAGGCAAGATTTCTGCTTACTACTGCCTGGAGGTGATGAATAACCTCAGAGCTGAGGGTCTGAGCTAGTCAAAGTGAGAAGCTTCTGCCTGTGCTAAACTAAGGGGCTTTACACTAGCAAAAGATCTCCGTAGGACTCAAGCAGAAACGTCTGGCGACACTCCAGTTTAAGAGGGAATAAAAGATACCCATCCAAGCCGATGGCTAAAGGTGGAAGAAGACTATAGTTGCCCATTGAACAATGAACCTGGGAGGTCAATGGGTTGACCTAGCCAGTGGAGATGCTTACCCCAGCCTAGCAGCAGACTAACCCATGGCACACAGACACTTCACCCAGGAAAAGCAAGCCTAGGGATGTTGCCAGTCCTGTAGAGACCCTAGATCCTGGGAAGAGTCAGCCCAGCAGAACATTGAGGATTGGCTCGTCTATCACCAACACCATGCCCTACAGAAAGAAAAAGGAGATCAGGGCTCTAAAGTTCCCAAATTGTTGGTTGTCTTGGTCTTATACATTCCCTATAATTGTGCCTCATTAGGCATGTTTGTGTTCACTTTTCCTCCTCCCCGGATTCTGCCTTTCTATGTGGGAGAGTGTGTTCCTGGATTTAGAAAATACTTGAGTCTACTGGTTGATTGATAGGAGGAGGCATACCAGTAGGGGCTCATGGCCTAGAGTTTAGGAGGACAGTCACCCAGAGGCATTTATCCCTAGAACTCTGAAAGTAGTAGCAGCCACCCAAATGGGAACTTAATCTAAATGAGTCAGCTAAGTGAACCCCTACAGGGGCGGGACGGGGCTGAGTCAGATCAAAGAATTTGGTACTAATGGGTCAGCTTGGTTTCTATTTTTGTACATTTTACTTCCCTTACCAGACTGGAAGCTTCTTGAAGGCCAGGTTTCAGGTCCTATTTATCTTTGTACTCCCACAGTGCCTAGAATAGTGAATTGCATATGGTGGACAATTACATCACTGCAGTTCTCTCCTTCTATCAATGTCATTGACTGGGTGAACTGTCAATCAGTATCAGGCCAGCCAATAGCAGTTTCAGTTGGTGTCATACAACACTGACTTGTCTGATGCTGATTGATAGCTCAGCAGCCAATCAGTAATAGGGAAGTGAGAATGCGAATGAGTCTTCCCTCTTCTTGCCTTCTCCTCTGTGATTCAAGAAAAGAAGATCTGAGGCAATAGCAAAGGGCACAAAGCGGGTGCTGTCCTTGTGGACGTGCTGAAGCAACAGGAAACTCTCCCCAGTCTCCATGTTGCCCCACACTGTCTCCTTTGAGACCTCATTAGTAACTGGTGGGGTGAGGAGACAGAGCTTTCAGATGGGACCCATGCATCCCTAAATATCGAAGTGCTCACCAATATCCCTATGTGTTTCATTCAGTGCTATATATTGGAAAGAGCACTGACTTTGCAATCAGAACACCTGAGTCTGTATCCCTGGCTCTACCACCTCTATGTGACCTTGAACACATAGACATATGGACCTTGGACAGTTACCTCTCTTCCCCAAGTTTCTTGTTTAAAATAACGGAGTGGTACTGGGATTCAAAAAGATCTTTCCAGGCTAGAGCATTGGGCTGAATTAATATGGTTCCCAGAATTGAACATAAAATTCAAGATATATTCTGACCAGGGCAGAGGACAGTGGGACCATCATTAACTACTTGCTTCTGGAAGCTGGGCGTCCCTAAATGCAGTGCTTAGCACATTAGTGTTTTTAGCTACCACAAACACTCCTCTGTGAGTGGCCTCTGAGGTCACTTAGAGCTTTGATGTTCTATGATTCCAAGATCCTCTGAGCCCTGTCCTGGGAACATACTTTGGCCAGCCTATGCTTAATAGAATGTGCCCGTTGGTTACTTATATGTCCCCTTTGGCTAAGGACTTCTTGGTGAAGGATCATTGGTCTGTGTCTAGACCATGGGGTGCCCTCGTTAGCTAAACTAACGGGAAGTGGGCTACAGGAAATGTAGTTACAGACCATTAGGAACAGCTACCATCTTGATGGTTTTCAAAAGCTACTCTTCACATTGAGGATTTCATTCACAGACTAAAGAGAGAAGCAGCTGCTTCATGGGGAGGATCTCTTTTTCAAGAGTTGACAGATTAAAGGGCTAGTCCTCACCACCATTCTGGACCATCAGATCACAGGGCCATAGAATCTCAAGGTGGAAGGAAACATAAGGGATATGTCATTAACCCCTCACTTAACAGATTAGTGAAGTGAGTCCCAGGGAGGAGAAATAGCACAAAGTGATAGAAAGTACACTGGAGGCAGAAGACCTGAGTTCATTTCCTACCTCTGACATTAGAGGTTGGAATTAGATGACTTCTCAAGTTCCTTCCAACCCTAAATCTAGCCGTAACCCCAAAGATGACTCTAACCTTTCCCCTAATTCTGAGCCTCTGACTCTAACCCAAATCCTAATCAATGGACAAACATTGAAGTGCTTGTGCTAGGCTCCAGGGATTCAAGTGTAAAGAATGAAATCCTCTCTAAAGGAATTTATACTCTCATGGGAGGAGCAACAAATGCATGCTGTGCATAGATACAGACAGCAGAAATGAAAAGTGGGTAAATACGAACGTGTACAAAATAGTTAAAAGCAAGCTAGTTTGGGAGGGCAGCCGCTGACACGGAGGGAGGGGGGTCAAGAAAGGCTCCATGGTGAAAATGGGGCCTGAGCAGCGTCTTGAAGGAAGAGGGGCGCTCCCGGAGGTGGAGACAGGGAGAGAATGCTGTCAATCTGTGATCCTCAGAAAGCACTTGGCCATTGGCATGCATAGGTAAGCGTCACAGCCTAGATTTGAAATCAAAGAATTCCTGATTCTAAATCAAGTTTTCTTTCCACTACATAACATTGCCTTATGTCCCAATGTCTGCTGGGAGTACTTCTTTCTTCTCATACTCTGGGCCGATATAATCCCATCAGTGGAAAAGCATCAATTAAGCTCTTACTGTGTGCTACCACAGGGCAGAAAATTCCAGGTCTCTGATTCAAATGTTGCCAAGGATGGGGGCAGAGAGGGGAATGTCTAGGACCTAAGTTCATGGCAGGACAGGATCCACTTTCCCCCTTCCCTAGTAAGCTTGGGACCCCACACAAATTTAGTTAGTTATACTTGGTCTCTTCACTTGTTCTGGGGCTGTTAAATGGCCCTAGTTGGGAAGAGAGTACAATTATTCCTTCTACATTGTGGTGAGCAGGGGCATGCTGCCCCCATGATCTGGAAGATCCATGTAAAATTCTTTGGCCCCTCCCTTTGTACTAGGGAAGAAGTCTGAATTATTACGTTACTAAATGATAAAATATGCTTAACCCCAATTGCCTTGCCTTCTCCCCTTCAAAAGAAAAAGAAAAAGAAAAAGAAAAAGAAAAGGGCAGCCAGGTGGTGCAGTGAATAGCCCTGGACTCAGGGGGACCTGAGTTCAAATCTAGCGTCAGACACTTTATATTTAACTAGCTATGTGACCTTGGGCAAGCCACTTAACCCCAATTGCCTTGCTTTTCCCCTTCAAAAAAAATATGTTGATATTATACTATACATATATTTTATGCAGTTCAAAGTTTCTCAACTTTTTCTGTGTTGTCTACTGGCATTTGTGTGTTGTCTGTGGCTTTTGCAAAACTCCTCCAAAATTCCCATTTAATTTCTTATGCCGATCCATGATATATTGAAATCACGATGGGGAAAGTCAACATGTGGAAGAGATAATTGTATTCTATAAGCCACTCCTCTGGATAGAGAAAGAAGTGCTCATAGGCCAGGCTTGACCCCCATTGGCCAAGAGGATTGCTACTGCAAGTCTGGTATATAGGCACAGGGAGTGGGTAAAGTATGCTGGCAGGAATAGATAGGCAAGAGATCAAGGACCAAATCAGCTAGGCTGGGCTGATCTCCCAGTACAGCCCTTCACAGGGTCCATAGAGGTGGCACCTCCTCCCCTCCCCTCCCCTCAAGGAAGAGAAGTATATCAACCTCCCAGAGTTGTGGAGGGCATCTATGAGATACTCCATGTACAATGCTTTGCAAACCTTAAGGCATTATATAAATTCTAGCTATCATGATTATAAATAGAATTATTTATTATTATTAGTTAGAAGACTAGAGTTTGAATATTGATTCTGCTACTTAAAACCTGCTTTACTGTGGTCAAGTCACTTGAATAATCTGGGCCTCAGTTTTCTCATCTGAAATATGGAGTTGGACCAGATGGTCCCTAAGGCCCCTTCCAGCCCTAAATCCTTTAAGGGGCTCCTTCTAATCCCCTTGTATTTATTTTTCTGTGTACAGGTAAGTTCCTTGGAGGTGTGGAAGGTCATCTCTTTGTCTCCCTATTCCCAGCTTTGCAAACTGGGCATTTCATAAAATATTTGTTGAGTTGAAGTTCAAACTTCTCCATGCATCCAGAGTGATAGCTGGTTGCTTTGGGGCCCATGTGAGATGGTTCTCGTTGGTCTCTTGCTCTTTCTTCCCCCCTTCTCCCCACCCTACAGGAGAGAGGTAGTGGCGGGGTAGGGGGAGGCCATCAGTATGTGGAATGCGTGGGTGACCTGGGTCTTGGTGATAAATGATTCTCAGAATCCCTGCTCTGATTCCATTGTAGCACGAAGAATGAATGAGGAGCTCCAGAGAGCTCCTCCCTGCTGTCCCCAGCACAGTATTTTTCCACCTACTCTTCTGGCTTCAGTATTGATTTAAATAGAGAGAAAGCAGGTGCCAGGAGAGGAAAAAGCTACCCACTGGCTCAGGGAACAAGAGATGGACTCAGTAAGGCAGGTACGCAGAAAGGATGAGGAAAGAAACAAAAGGAGGGAGAGAGGGAGCAGCAAACAAAGGAGACTAAATAAAGAGAGGGGAGAAGGAAAAGAGGCAGAACATTCCATAGAGACTGAAAGAGGGGAAAGAAAGTAGATGAATAATCCAAGGCAAGAAGATAGAGGCAGGGGGAATTGGCACTTTGGTAGATGCTCAACTTCATCAGTATGTGGGTTCTCCTGCTGCCAAAGGCAGACCAAAACCCCCAGAATAGCTTTGTCCTGGGTGTGGGATGCAATCCCTTTGAGGTAGCCCTTAACCTCATCTTCCTCCATAATGAAAGAATCTATCTTTCTGTTACCTTCAGCAAATTCCATCCAGTCCTCCATGCCTAGCCATAGCGAAGGGAGACTGCTTCCATGGGCCTCTAACTCTGGCTTTGTATGTGAACCTAGCTGTGCCTATAGGCTGTGTGTGCAAGAAGCGGGGGAGGCAGGAGGGAGAGAGACAGAGGGAGAGGGAGAGGGGGAGAGAGAGAAAGAAGGAGAGAGAGAAAGAGGGAGAGAGAAAGAGGGAGAGAGAAAGAGGGAGAGAGAGACAGAGAGAAGGAGAGGGAGAGACAGAGAGAGAAGGAGAGGGAGAGAGAGTCAGAGAGAGGAAGAGAAGAGAGAGGGGGGGAGAAGAGAGAAGGAGAGAAAAAAGAGGGAGGGAGAGAGAGAAAGAGAGAGCAACCATCCTGACCTTTCCTTTTTTTCAGGGGACTTGGATTCCTGGTTATACCTTGGGGTGTGTGTGTGTGTGTGTGTGTGTGTGTGTGTGTGTGTGTGTGTGTGTGTGTGTGTGTGTCTATGTGTGTTTTGCCCCAGGGGATGGTGCAGATGATCAAATGAGGATGAAGAGAGGGAAGAGAAAGAAAGAAAACAGCCCCCATCTGCTCTCCCCTGTCCCCATATCCTGGTCTCAGTGCTCACTTGGTGCTCCAAGTTCAGTGCTTATGGATCCCTAGAAGCTCCCTGGGAGAGCCCTGAGTTCTGAGTAGGGAGGTAAGGGACAATCTGCTTTCTTTCTTCCCCTCTGTTTAGTGCGGCCTCTGGCTCGGCAAGATTCACACACATAGAGTGGTGTTTGCTGGCACAGTCAGATTTGTCTGTGTTGCCATGACAACCCCCAGGGCTGCCCCTTTTCTCTCCCCTACCCCAGACTCTTCTCTTGCCGTCTCTCTTCTCACCATTGCCCCTATCTTTGACTTAGCCTACATTTTCTCTCTCTGTGTCTTTCTTAGTCATTCTTTGTTTTTGGTTCTCCATAATTTTCTCAATTTGCTTTCTCCTTCTCTTCTTCTATCTCCATCTCTCTCATTTCTCTCAGAGCTAGGTTCCTTCCCGAGATTGTGTTTCAGTCAAGTAGGATCATAAGAATAATAGCTTTAGAGATGTGAAGATCCCCTTAAAGGTTATTTAATGCAGCCCTCTCACTTTATAAATGAGGAAACCAAAACCAAGAGAGGTTGTGATTTGCTACAGGTCACACAGAGAAAAACTAGTAAACCTGGGTTGTGAACCCAGCCCACTGACTATCATATCTGGTACTTTTTATTGTACTAAACCAGCCCTTTTGAAATGAATGACTTTTTTCCAGAGTTGGCCCCAGTATCTTGAAGTACGTAGTATAACACCCATCAGAGAAGGCAGGGACTCAGAAGCTAGGTTCATAGCAATGGTCCAGTGCAGAATAATCTCAGAAACACTCTTGCTTTTCCTTACCATGTATACCCCACCCATATTCCTGTTTCCCTAGAGCGTAGAAAGAATATCCTTGCCATCCTTTCAACATCCTCTCCCTCTTGTTCTTATCTTTCCAAACTTTAGTCAAGAGTTAATTCCTCCCAGTAGGGACAGCTAGATTGCTCAGTGGATAGAGCCCTGGTCCTGGAGTCAGAAAGACCTAAATTCAAATCTGGCCTCTGTATCAGCAAGCACCCTAGCATACCTAGGGCGGCTACTAGCACAGGTTCTTAGATCTGCTTTTCTAAAGGAAAGCAACTCAAAATGGGTTAACAATCTTACTTTAATCAAACATATTATTTACCTAGTCCAGGGGGAAAAG
>CM053586.1:282858926-282890550 GCA_028646515.1 Pseudochirops corinnae | reverse complement strand
GCCTGGCACCACAGGCTCCACGTGATCACATTCAGCCTATTAGGGAACAGAGTATACTTACAAATATCCAGGGGTCCTCAGAGTCACGTAGCCACTTTAGCAAAGGGCCTAGGGGCAGGGAAGATCTTCAGATTCCCATAACAGCCTCAGATACTTACTAGCTGTGTGACCCTAGGCAAGTCACTTAACCTCTGTTTGCCTAAATGAAGTGGAGAGGAACAGCAAACCACTCTAGAACCTTTGCCAAGAAAACCCCATGGCACTATGGTCCACAGAGTCACAAAGAGGCAGACACAGCTGAACAACAACTTCCTTCCAGTAAGCTTTTCTTGATTACCCCCATTTGGTCCCAGTCATGTTATAAACTCCAGGATGGCCCTCCACACTCATGAAAACATTTACATTCAGCTCTATTCATTTGTATTTGTTTCTGTTTCTGTGGTGTATATATGTGGTTTCTGTGTCTCTGTCAGTTTATGCCTATCTTCCCCAGCATAATGGGAGCTTCCTGAGTGCAGGGACTATGTCTCTCCCATCAGACTTGGCAGTCTTCAAGGTCAAGGGCTGTGCCTATACCTTTTCTGAATCTTTTTCCACCAATTAAAACAAGATTTCTCACAGGATTCCCTCACTACAAAGAGCGAAATGTCATGCTGACTGAACAGAAAGACGAGGGCTTTACCGACGCTAAGGACATCTTCTGGAGCTTTGCAGGGCACGCTTCCTTAGACAAGCTCTGGCCTATAGCAGGTCTACTGCTTGTATGTATATCCCCAGAGCTTAGCACAATCCCTGGCACCTAATAAATGATAAATACTTGCTGCTTTACCTAGTGATCTCCTGACAATTTAATCAGTGTTGGATCAGTGGATTACCATCTGTCAAGGCTATGTCTATGCAGGAGTCCAATCAAAGAGGTTCCGTTGAGTTCTACCTTGAAGTGAAAGAGGCCAAGTCCAACCCTTCAGTGGAAGACTCTGCCATTCCATTGCTGGTGACTTTCCATTATCCCACCCAAGGGCTCAGGGTCATCTGAGCCTGAAATGAAGAAGCACTAGATTCAGAACTGGGAGATCTGGATTCAAATCCTGAATTAATTAATTCCTTTACTATCTGAGAGACCGAAGACAAGTCATTTAACCTTTCTAGGGCTTGATTTGCTCATCTATAAACAGAATAGTCATATTTTCACTGTGACCCTTTCAGGGTTGTTGCTTTGTAGAGCTTTTTATAAATGAGGGCTTTCATGTTCACCCTGATTGTCATCTTTAGATAGATCCTACTCTTGGGGTCTTGATCTGCCTTCTCTCCCTTTCTTTATGGAATTCCTCTTCAATACCACACAGGGTCAGTTGCTTGGTTAAAAAACAAAAGTCGTTTATTTTCAGGTATGGAAACCTCAGGGGATACACTACAGACAGGTAGGTAACAAACAGGTTTGGTCCATCTAAGTTTAACACAATGCCTGGAACATAGTAGGCTCTTATAAATGTTTGCTGATTGTTGATTGATGGTCTCAATTATTTAGTTCTTCCTGAGTTGACTTAGCACATTGTTCTCCTTTGTAGTCTGTTACTCTCATTACTTTCATGTCTAGATTGGCTGACTCACTGGTCCTTGGGTAAGTTTATTGGTTGGCCACAGGGCCACTCTTAGGTTCCACATGAAAACTGTTCCCTCTGCAGCCATCTAAATTCCAATGATCCTCTTCTGGATTCCTCCCAACATCTATTTATCAAGTCTCTCTTCTGCAAACTCTTAATGTCTGCCTAGATGACACATCTTCAGTGACTTCCTTCCTTATATGCCTCTTAGAGTCTGTCCCCAGTTCCAAGATGTCAATCCTGGTATTTTTTTGTCCTTATATAACACTGGCATTCTCAAGTCCATGTTTACAATTTGATAACTCCTGCCTCCCAGACAGCCTGGCATTTAGGTGCACATATATTTGGGGGAGAGGGCTTTTGGGCATATATCTCTATATGAGTTCCATTAAAGAGTGGGGAAGGATGGAAGAACACAGCATAATGGGGCTAAACTCTGCCTTCTCCTTTACCTTCTTCCATCCTGTACTTATTTTGGTTCCTCTGAACAAATGTCCCTCTTTCCTTTTCCAGATTTCTGTTTATTACCTGGCAGGCCAATGGAGAAGTGCTTTTTGGATCTGGACTCAGAGAACTTGGCTTTGAATTCTGATTCTGCTATTTTACTACTTTTAAGACCTTGCTTAAGTCATTTCCCCTCTAGATCTCATTTTCTTCCTCTGTAAAATGGAAGAAATTTGGAACAAATGAAAGGCTTCTTCCAGTTCTATATGTTGTAAGCTCTAAGTAGGTAACCAATTCAAGAGGAAGACTCTGGAGATCCTCTCCCACCACTCCCCATTCCAGCTTTTCCCCTTTCTCTGCCTCTTCCCCATAAGTCTCCTCTGCCAAAGCTGGTTATTTATATCCTGGGAACAGCTACTGACAGACAGCTGGGAGTTGCAAGGTGTTTGACAGGGATAAGCAAGGCAGACATGACAGGGTGGTGGGTGGCCATGTCATTCTCACCAAGGCCAAGAGTTATGGCTTCCTTTCCTCTCTGCTTTGCCCAGGGATGCAGCTGAGACCAGATATGCTCATATTTGATCAGCCCAAATGGGAAAAAATTAGAATGAAGGACACTGAAAGGAGAAGAGCAAGAACTGAGGCCACTGGGTAGGGATTAGATGGCTTAGGGTTGGAGGGAAGTAGGCAGATTGAAGTCTTCTCTTTCCCCCATCCCTCTTTGCTCATCTCTCTTTCTTCCCTTCTCCCATCTCCCAGAGCACTCTGGCAAAAGCCCAGAAAGCCTTCCGGGAAATTTGTCCTGTTAATCCTTTTCTAGTGGGGGGGGGCACAGGGGGGATTATGGGGGCGGGTAGGAAGGGCCTACCAAGGCTTAGCTGCTGCCACTACATAGACTTGAGCAAGCCCTTTCACCACATGGACCTCAGAGGATCATGGAATTCAGAGCTGTAAGAGACTTTAGACGGCATCTACTCCAAGCCCATCACTTTACAGATGAGTAGACTGAGCATCAGAGAGAAGTGCATAAGTTAGTGGTAGTGGTGGGATTTGAACCCAGTTTTCTTGGCTCCACATTCAATGCTCTTTCTTCTTCTATTATTATTATAACCGTAAAATGAGGGAGTCCTACTAGTTAATCTCCACCATCTCTTCCAGCTCTCACATTTGATGACTCAATGATCCAGGCCTGCTCTGGGAAGGTTGGTTCTCTCTGGCTGAAAGTGTGTGTGTGTGTGTGTGTGTGTGTGTGTGTGTGTGTGTGTGTGTGTGTGTGTGTGTGTGTGTGTGGAGGTGGTATTGGCATGGGGGTGAGGGGAGGTTCATGTACACTTACATTACATGACTAATGTGCAAATTTCCAAAGACCTTTGGGAGACAAGAACATAGGCCTTTGTCCTGAGACTGCATCACTCTTTCCATTGATCCTGCTTCCTCCACCTGCAGCCTGGGTGTTTGCTCATTGCTCAGAGCAAAGGAAGTCCAAAGGTGTCTGCTCCCTTCCCCTCCGGAGCCCCCTTTTCCCCTCCGCCCCCTTTCCTGTCCTATTTTAAAAACTAATACCTGGTCTCAGAGAGAACAGAATCCCAAGCGTGTAATTAATTCCCTGGGTACAGCTGCTGCCTGCAGCAGCAGCCAGGCTGTCAGAGAGGGGCTGGGACTGGGGTGGGGGTGGGGGTGACCTTGGAGCAGGAACTCATCAGCTCCGGGACCCTCCCTTCCCTTTGTTTGCCCTGATCTGTGTGGGGGAGGTGAGTGAACTTGAACAGCATCTCTCTAAGAGCACCCCAGCTGAGGCAAGTTGGAAGACAGGGCCAGGCCAGAGTGACATTCTTCTAATATTGCTGAAGCACAGCCTCAATGTCAAGGTGTACCCCCATGGCAGGGGACTGAGGAAAGGAAAAAGCAAACTGATGGGTTGCCATGGGTTGCCATGGGAACCAGCCAACCACAAATTCCAGGATTGGCTCATTTCTTGGTTTGACACGAAACCTCCCCCCAAGACAACTTAAAAGAAAAAAAAAAAGAAAAATCTCTTTTCCATTTGAAATTAAAATCAAACTGTATCGAAAGTTTGGGTTTTTATATTATCTCCATTTTCCAATGTATACCTCTAGCTCTCAGAAAGCCATCTTTTAAAACAAAAAAAGGGGGGAAAACAGTACAGCAAAACCAACGTATTAAAAAAAGTTTGACTTTGTACGCAGTGCTCCACAGCCATGATGCTGTCTCTCCCACCTCTTTGCAACAAAACTGGGTACATGCTTTCCTATATGTCTTCTTAGGGTCAGGCTCCATCATTATACTTTCAAAGAAAGTTAATAAGCATTAATTACCACATACCTTGTCTGATATTATATGGAATGTTCCACACCAAGGGCCCCCTACCCCTTTTCAAAGAAGCAGGAGGAAATGCCTTCTTTGGGGCCAAGCTTGGCCCCAATACTTTCATAACATTCCATTCAACAAGTATTTATTACTATTTACATTTTTTTGTTTTTTAAAAAAAGAGGGTAGTACAGTGGATAGAGCACTAGTCCTGGAATCAGGAAGGCTCATTTTCATGAGTTCAAATCTAGCCTCAGACACTTACTAGTTGTATAGCCCTGGGCAAGTCACTTAACCCTGTTTGCCTCAGTCACCTCATCTGTAAAATGAGTTGGAGAAGGAAATGGCAAACCACTCCAGTCTTTTTGCCAAGGAAACCCCAAATGGGGTCATGAAGAGTTGGACACAACTGAACAAAATAACAAACTTTTTTTTGTGGTCACTATATGTGTCATTTTCCTGGTTTTGCATATTTTACTTTGCATCAGTTCAGATGAGTCTTCCCATGTTTCTCTGTATTCATCATATTCATTGTTTCTTATGGTACATTAATATTCCGTCCCATCTCTGTGTCATAGTTTGTTTAACTAGTCCCTGATCAATGAGCATCCACTTTGTTTTCAGTTCTTTGCTGCCACAAAAATGGATACTATAAATATGTCAGTGTATGTAGGGCTTGAAAAAACTTTTTAAAAAAAGTCTACAAAAAAGAAAATATAGAGGCAGCAAGGTGGCGCAGTGAATAGAGCATCAGATTGGAGTCAGGAGGACCTGAGCTCAAATCTGGCCTCAGACACTTGACACACTTACTAGCTGTGTGACCTTGGGCACATCACTTAACTCCAGTTGCCTTGCCTTCTCCCTCCAAAAAAAAAAGAATATATAAATAGTATATATTATATCATGTATATGTATATATTACATAAAGTATGTATGTGTATACATATAAATACATATGTGCACATAAGCATGTATATATAAATATACATACAAACCTACATACACACAGACAGACACAGACACAGACACACACACACACACACACACACACACACACTCATTTTCACTCATTGACAGTATATAGACCGTGATATGCTGGATTGTTTTGGGAAAGATTCCCCCAAGGAGATTTGGGGTTTTTGCCTAGCACTTTATCCTAGAGGTGGTGAGGAACCACTGACAGTTTTTGAGCAGAAGAATGACATGGTCAGACTTGCCCATTGTAAGGGTCACTTAAGCAATGATGTGGAGAGGGCAGAAACTGGAGGCTGAGATGAACTAGGCTGGTGGTTGTGTGAGTGTAGAGAAAAGGGTGGATAGGAGAGATTTGGCAACTGATTAGAAATGGAAGTTGAGGAATTGTGAACAGTCTAGGACAACTATGACTGGAAGGATACTAGTGCTCCAGACAGAAACACAGAAGTTGGAGAGAGTAGTGGTTTTCATGAGCTCTGGTTGGGACGTGGTGAGTTGGAGATGTCCAACAGGCAGTTAGTGGTGCAGGAGCTCAGGAAAGAGACAAGGGCTGTGTGCGTAAGTTGCCCAATAAGAGGAGGTTCTTGTAGTTTTCGAGTAGTACATCCCTTTCCACATCCCTCAGAACAGAGTTTATTTGGTACAATTCCTTTTTGTGAAGATTATGGCCATATCTTTCAATGTTATTGATTCTTGAGTTCTCTCCATTGGGAATATGGAAACTATTTCTTTACCAGTGATAATAGATGCACATCATGGATCTATATCATTCACTGCCTCCTGGTTCTTGCCCCTGCTTGTTTTTTTTTTTTTTTTTTTTTGCCTTAGCAGAAACTCCTCCCTTATATGGAGAACTCTCATCATTACCACGGCTGCTCTACTGTGTCATGTCTGTGGCTTCGAGGTTCCCTGGGAGAGCTGCCCAGATGTGGAGAGGCCCCATATCTCCACTCAGGGACTCAAGTGAACTCTCCACACTCCCTCCCTCCTCTGCTTTTCTTTCTAACGATCTCTTAAAGTCATTTGCAGTTCTAAATCCTAGGATGCTATGTTTTATATGACAGAGGGGAGGTCCAAGAGGGCTTGGAAGGTGTCAACAAGAAGGATAGGGGCAGAACCAGCTCTTTTTGGAAATCTGTCTTTGTCTTTCTCTCTGTTTCCCTCTCTTTGTTTAGTTCTCTGTCTTTCTATTTTTGTTCTCTATTGCCTCTCTGTCTCTGAGTTTATTTCTGTTTCAGTATCTCTGTTTCCCTTCTAGATCACTTCTCTTTCTCTGTTTCTTTGCTTGTCTATCTTTATCTGTCTCTCCCTCCTTCTCCATGGTTAGGCCCCAATTTCTTTGCCACTTAATGTATTTGGAAAGTTTCCCTAACCATTCTCCAATCTAATTACTGATCCTTTCTCACCCAGTAGAGGTCAGTGTTATGTAAATTCAGTCGTAATTGTGTGGGGGCAGGTTTTGTTCTGATTACTGTCTTCAACCCCTTCCATCCCCAACCTTCCCCCTCCCACTTCCAATAGAGGTTTATTTTCACTTTTTTGATTCTGATACCCCGCCTTTTTGTACCCTCCCATCACCACCTCCCTGGATTTCGTAGAGCTGGCAGCAATTACTTACTCCCATCCCAGGAGCCACAACAAGGTTTGCCTAGAGCAAAACAGAAGGAAAAATAAACAGTGTTTAGTGGAATTTGTGTTATTTCTTTGGAGATGCAAATCAGAAGGTTCCAGATGAATGTTGGGGAGCATCTGCACTGTGAGGAAGGAAGCCAGCTCGGAGCAGATCCTGCCTGGGAATGAGACTCTGCTGTAGCCCGAGGGGCTGCAACTGATTCAATTGGAAGGAGAGAGAAAAAAATTAAACAATTCAAAGCCCCAATCTCCGCATTTGTTATTTTGCTCTTATTAAAAGGTTCCGGACACTGTCCTATTAGATAAACTCTCCAGGCTGGTTGTTTCTGTCCAGAAAGAGGAATTGACTGCTCTGAGGTGGGAAGCCCCAGTTGTCTGTAGCCTTCCCCACCTTCTGCTGCCCTGACAGTGAAACGCTCCAACTCTCTTTATCCTGTGTGTAGTTCATTTGGACCCCTGGCTTCTCTTCCTACACCGAACCTTTTCATCATTAGCATCTCCCCCTGGGGAAGACTGAGAAATAGGACTATTTTAGTGTGTGTGTGTGTGTGTGTGTGTGTGTGTGTGTGTGTGTGTGTGTGTGTGTGTGTGTGTGTGAGACAGAGACAGAGAGACACAGAGAGAGACAGAGAGAGGAGAGACAGACAGACAGACAGACAGAGAGACAGCAGAGACAGACAGAGAGAGAGAGAGAGAGAGAGAGAGAGAGAGGATTCATTAGGGCCAGACAGGGACCTCAGAGGCCACTGAGTTCAAATTCCTTATTTTACGTATATAGACACTGTGGTTCAGGGAGGTTAAGGGACTCCATCAGAATCACAAAGCTTAGTGAGTGGCAGAGTCAAAAATGTGCTCTGGCTTCAGAACCAGTGCTCTTTCCAAGAGATGTCGGAGATCATTTGGTCTAATCCCCTCAGTTTACAAAAGAGGAAACTAAAATCCAAAGAAGTAAAATAATTTTCCCAAGTAAAGGAGAAAGTAATTGGATAAAACGAGGTTTGAGTTATCTGTGGATACTCCTCCTCCTCCTAACAATAACAGCTAAAATCCCACCTTCTGCCAGAAGCCTTTCCATTCCCTTTAATTCTAGTGCCTTCCCTCTGTGATTATTTCCAGTGTATCCCAGATTTGACTTGTTTATATGTTATATCTCCCATCAGATTGTAAGCACCTTGAGGGCAGGGACTCCTCTGTTTCCCCCCCCCCCCCTCCACTTTTTTTTTTGTATCTCCAGGACTTAGTATGGAGCCTGACATTGTAAAAGCTTTTTATGTACTTATTGACTTGACTAGCATTTATATAGTACTTTAAGGTTAGCAAAACACTTCACATATATATTATCTCATGAAAGTAGGGGCAATTATTATCCCCATTTTACAGATGAGGCTTAGATAAATTAGTCACATAACTAGCATCTGAGGCAAGTTTCAACCTCAGGAACTCACATTTTTCTGACTCCTACCTGCTTCAGTTTGTAGGACTTTATGTCAATGGTCCTCAAATATTTTGGTCTCAGAATCTCTTTATCCTCTATTGGAGGCATCCCACAAGAGCTTTTGTTTATGTAGGCTGTAATCTATTGAGATTTACTATATTAGAAGTAAAAACAGTTTAGCATTATTAAGAAAATAGTTTTAACTTCATGGCCTCCCTCAAAGAATGACAGGTCCCTCGTACCCAGACTACACATTGAGAACTGTTGCTTTGGATAAGTGAGAGTTGATGGCACAGATGCGGAAAGTGATGTCTGTTCCAGAAGCTTCACCAATCCCAGGTGACTATTTGAGTTATTGGCTCACACCCCTTCCAGCCTTTAGATTGATTATTGGCTTTCTAGGGCCCCAGCCCTCGAAGGAGTTCAGCCAGTGGGAGGTGGAGGGAGGAAGACTCCAAGTCTGGGCCAGGCAGCAGGAAGTCAGACTCCCTCCTCAGCTTCTCTACCTCTACATCTGCACCAGCCTTGAGAGACAAGTTCTTCTCTCCTGCCCCCACCCCCTTTGCCTCTTGCAGGTCCTGCCTCTCACAGACACCCATGCAGCTGTGCCTCTGTTCTCCCTCTCCTCTTTCCTCAAAATGGGTCAGGCTCTCAGCTTGTAGGAGGCCAGGTGGGGGTGGCGGCCAGGGCCTTTCTCTCATTGCATATCTTCTCCCTGGCACCTCCAAGGTGCACTCTGCCCAGCTGATCACGGATCAGGTCTCTAAACTGTAAGTTGCTTGCGATCTGGACTGGATCCCCCAGCCTTTGGCACAGTGCCATGTAAATAGTAAGTGCTTAATAAATGTTTGTTGAATTGAATAGTTCACATGTTTCCATAGTCTGAGCAGAGTTCCAGAGTAGCCCTGTCATGAGTAAGACAAATTAGGTCCAGCCTATAGTGAGGAAACTAAAGTGAACTCTCCTGAAGTCAGCAAATCAGAGAATGCTAGTGATGGATGGAAGAGACTTTGGGAGCTGGAGAGAACATTGAACCTGGGGCTTGGAGGCTCAGGTCTGCTGCCTACTGCTGTGAGCTGGGGCAAGTAACTATCTCTCTGGGCCTCAATTTCCTTAGCTATAGGATAAAATGGTTGAATTATAGAATATTCTTCTCTCCTTTCCCCTCCCCTCCCCTCCTTTCCACCCTTCCCCTCCCCTTCCCTCCCTTCTCTTCCCCTCCTGTCCTCTCCCCTCTCCCTTCTCTCTCTCTCTCTCTCTCTCTCTCTCTCATTCCCCCTTCCCCCTTCCCTCTACTCTTTCTCCTACTCTGTCTCTCTCCCTCCTCACTACCTCTTTCTATTCTCCTTCTCTGTTTCTCTTCCTCTCTCCTTCTCTGTCTGGCTTTCTCTCTCTGTCTCTTTCTACTCTCTCTATCCTATCTCTGTCTCTTTGTTCTCTGTTGCCCTTTCTGTCTCCTTCTTCCCTTCTCTGTCTCTCTGTCTCTGTCTCTCTCTTTGTCTCTGTCTCTCACACACACACACACACACACACACACACACACACAGAGGCCCAAAAGTCTTAGTGTCATTTTAAGCTTTAATAGCTGTAAACATCCTGTATATCATTCATTCTCAGACTTGCAAAGTGTTTTATCTATATTATCTTGTTCTGATGCTCACCACAGCCCTGTGAAATAAGTGCTACCGTTATTATTGCTATTTTCCAGATGAGGAAACAGAGAGTGAAGTGACAGCCTATGATCACATAGCTTGTAGGAGTCTGAGGTAAGATTCAAACTCAGGTCTTACTAAGTCTAAGTCTAGCATTCCATTAACTACACTGTGTACCAAGCTGTCTTAGATGTCCTATAAGATCCTTTCGAGTGCTAATATTTTGGGATCATTTTGTGCCTCCATCCCATTTTATAGAGGAAGAAACAGATGCTCAGTATTGAAGTAATTTGTTCAAAGTCACATTGCTAATATAAGAGCTGAGACTAGAAACTAGGTCTCTTGACCTAATAACAGTAGTTATAACAACTGATTTATATAGCACTCTAAAGTTTGTAATGCATTTTACATGTGTTATCTTATTTGAGTCCTAAATCCTTTGGGATTTCCTAAGTATTTGCAGGGACGATAGTGAAATCTAAGAACTTCTATGAGAAGGTGGTCCTCTAGACAGTCAGATGATGTGGCTGTTGCTTTTGAGTTTTGTGGCTGTAGGAGCAGAAGTTGGGGGTATGACTCTAGAAGAGCGAGAAGGATCACCTAGAACTAGGGGTTTTAAAAATGTGAAGAAAAATTTTATTCTTAGATCTTAATTTGCTTGAATATGCTTGAAAATGAACCCTTTGTCACAATTCTTCAATGGCTCCCTATCACCTCCAGGATGTACACTAAACCCCTTAACTTAGCATTTCAGAGCCCGTCTCATTTCCCACTGTTCACCAATAATATAACCTTGTTATATTTAAATAACATTTTAGAGGTAAATGCATAAGAGAAACATATGATGTCATGAGGTCATATTAGGGAAAAACACCAGGTTGTAGAGGGGGTACCAGGCATCTCATCATACCCCTTGAGGCAGGGGATCCACCAAATCCAAAGTCAGGAGCTGCCCTCCACTCTGCCTCTGCTGCATGGACACAAGCATTAGGCAACTAATTAAACACTTTTAGAAGCTTGGCAAAGATAGAAGGGAGGAGGCTCTGGCTCTCCCAGGTACCTTTGAAGAAGGATTTGCCAGTCAGTGGAAGACCAAATGCAAAGATAGGACTATGACCCAAGTAGGTAATGCTGCCCTCCTACCCCAAGCTCACAAAGAAGAAAGACTAGTCAACATAGACATAGGATGTCAGAGCTTGGAAGGACCTTGGAAGTAATTTATTCAACTCCATCAGTTTACAGATAAGGAAATTGAGACCCAGAAAGGCCAATGATGTGCCCAAACACACTGGTGATGGGCCAGAATTTGAATTCACATTTCCTACTTTTGTATTGACTATTAAGCATATTGTCCTTGGCTCAGGTTTGTTGGGCATCTGGACATGGTTGGAGGATTTGGGTGGTAACGTCCCTGGCAGGGATGGCATATCGAGTTAGTAGAGCAAGGAGACCTTGGGGGGAAATTCTATCATGCAGGGCTATATATTCTACAATTTATTAAGTAATAAAGACCCTATTCTAGCTAAATCTCTGAAGCTGACCACAAATCATGCACATGTTTAGCTTATGGCACAACCTATGCCACAGCACCCTCCCTCCCCCAGAATTTAGTCTCCATATTCTCAGCCCTGGCACCTTGTTCTTCTTTCTTACAGCAAGTTTTTATTTTGTGTATGTATCCTATTCCTTGCATCTTGCCAAGCCTGTAGGAAATACAAATACATAGGTGAAACCCTAACCCTAAGTGATTTACCATCTAGTCTAATATTTAATGATGTAAGACAATATATGATCATGCCCCAAGCAAGTGATGTAGACAGGAAATTTACATAAGTTTGGAGAAAGGACTGTTCAGTATGGGTGGGGCATTGGGGCAAAGCTGCATGACTTTTGTTCTTTTCTTTTTAAAAAAAATTTTGTTTAATATTTTAGTTTACCCCATTTACATGTAAAAACAATTTTTAATATTTGTTTTAAAAATTGAGTTACAAATTTTCTCCCTCTCTCTCCACCCTCCTTATTGAGAAGGCAAGCAATTTCATATACATGTGTATTCAGGCAAACCATATTTCCATGTTAGTAATGATGTAAAAGAAAACATAGGCCAAAGTAAAAACCCAAGAAAAATGAAGTAAAAAAAAAAAAAGTGTGCTTCAATCTGTATTCAGACTCCATCAGTTCTTTCTTTGGAGATGGATAGATTACATTTTTCATCATAAGTCCTTTAGAGTTGTCTTGGATCATTGTATTGTTGAGAATAGCTAAATTATTCGCAGCTGATTATCTTACAATATTACTGTTACTATGTACAATGTTCTCCTGGTTCTACTCACTTCACTTTGCATCAATTCATATAAGTCTTTCCAGGTTTTTCTGAGAGCATCTAGCTCATCATTTCTTATGGCATAATAGTATTCCATCACAATCATGTACCACAACTTGCTCAACTATTTCCCTTAAATTTCTAATTCTTTGCTATAAACATTTTTGTACATATAGGTCCTTTTCCTTTTTTCCCCTATCTCTTTTGGGATACAGACCTAATAGTGGTATTGCTAGTTCAAAGGGTATGCATGGTTTTATAGCCTTTTGCTCCATGACTTTTGATAGTCAAAATGAGAATTGGGAAGGATCACTCAAAAGATGTTGTCAAGGATGCAGACCTTGTGATGCAGAATCATCATTGTTTGGCTCTTGGGCATTCTCTATGCCCGAGACCTCAGGCAACTTGTTAAATCTATTCCAAAGTTAACTACATTTTCTCCAGGACCCATAAAATACAGTGGAAACACACAGGGAAAGTTATTGCTAAAGAGATTGCGCAGAAATGTCCTGCTTTACTATAACTAAGCATCACGTGACTATCTTATTCTGCCTTTTAGAGACACAATTCTACATCTACAACACAAGGACCAATTTAGAAACATCTGCTCTGAAGCCTGGGCTTTCTCTGCCTATAGACAGCTTTGGAATGGGAGGAAGATTGGTATTCTTGTTGGTGCTACTGGCAGTGCATCTTACTAATTCATATCTCTGCTCTATCTACTTCTATGACCTGAGTCAGTCCTTGAAGACTAGGTAGGAGCTGGAGAGTTGGAACAATACAGATGTAAGATATGGCACGAGCAAAGGTGTAGAGGTAATGACTCACATTTCTGTAAGCCTTTATGCAAGCTGTTTAGATCAGGCTCCTTCATGTGACATAGCTGGGGGAACCGATTAATATCCACAAGGGCAGCACTTGACTTAGATGGAATTCTACCACCCTACAATGTACGTAATCAGTAAAATTACTAATAAGTAAATAGACACATGAAGGCTAGGTGGTGCCATAGTGCATAGAGTACCTGGCCTCGAGGCAGGAAGACTCCTCTTCCTAAGTTCAAATGCAGCCTCAGACACTTACTAGCTGTGTGACCCTGGGCAAGTCACTTAACCCTTCTTGCCTCAGTTTCTTCATCTGTAAAATGAGCTGGAGAAGGAAGAGGCAAACCACTCCAGTATCTTTGCCAAGAAAACGCCAAATGGGGTCACAAAGAATTGGATGCACCTGAAAATGACTGAACAAGACAAATAAACACATATTGGTGGTACATGCTCAAAATATTATTTATTTATAGGGCTGCATGACCAAAAGAGTTTAAAATCAACTGCCTTTCATAAGCCTCGTTGCTGCTAGTGTGTCCTACCTGAAATTCCCTTGTATACATTTTGTATCTACTCATATGTTGTCTCCCTGTATATAATGTAAGCTTTCTTAATGGAGGGACTACTTTTTGTCTTTGTAACCCCAGAAGCTAATGTAGCACTTGTCCTGTCGTTGAGTGAATAGAGCATTGGATATGACCTGAGTT
Organism: Pseudochirops corinnae; assembly: GCA_028646515.1. NCBI lineage: Eukaryota > Metazoa > Chordata > Mammalia > Diprotodontia > Pseudocheiridae > Pseudochirops > Pseudochirops corinnae. The sequence continues at coordinate 282,876,626 of CM053586.1, read as the reverse complement.
CAGATCCTTCCTCAGACACTAATAGTTGTGTGACTCGGGCAAATCATTTAACCTGTCCCAGGCCTAGTTTCTTCATTTGTAAAATGGGGCTAATAATAGTACTTACCTGCATCTCACATGAGATTACACCTGGAAAGTCCTTAGATTGAGATATCAATGGTTTTTTGATTGATTATCGATTGATAGAGAGAAACATGGCATGTGTGGACATCAGAGAGATGACCTAGAGATGGAGCATCCATCAGCAGCTCCTTTGTCCTATGGAGCCCGGGGAGCAGTCCTTCCTTCCCCTCCACCTCAGCCTCAGGCTTAGCCTCAATCATCTCTGGCAGGTGCCTGTTTCAGAAGTTATCAGGAGCACCTGGCACAATGAAGGCCTCTTTCCTGCCAGATCTGGAAGAGCTTTACAAGCATTTAATTAGCTACCTCCAGGTGCCCATGTCAGTAGTGAGCTCTCCATGGTGGGAGGGGAGAGTAAAGGGGGTGAAAAGGCAGGTAACAGTGCCTGGCACTGGATTTGGTTCCAGCAGAGTTATTGCCGCACTGATGATCTGCTTCTTCAGGAGCCATCCCCTCTGGCTCATTTCATTTCTTTCTCACCTGATCTCACAACCGTTTGTACTCCTTTTATAATTTGTCATATTCTAATTTGTATTATATTTATCTATGTTTCTTATCTCCTGCTAGCTTATTTCATGAGGGCAAGAATTAAATCTTATATATCTTTATATCTTTCCCAGGTCAATTCATTGTACACAGTAGGTGCTTAATAAATATTTGTGGAAGGAAGGAAGGAGGAAGGAAAGACTTGTGTCCACATTCTCTCTTGGCTCAATATCCTGAGGATCGGAATCCACCTGAAACTTTTGTGACAATGTCCACTAGAAGCCCAAGGCACTATGTCATTCATGAAGCAGCTTCAAAAGGCTTGACACTGGCCTCTTAGCCATGGTATCTAGGACACAGTGACCCCACTATTGCAGGCTTCAGTATGTGCCCTGGTGACCAAGCCGTCACTGGCCATGACTGAGGCTCAGTTGTACCCTCACCTCCAGGAACATACACACTGAATAAATTTCCCCTGGACATCTTTCCCCTCCTCTTCCTCCATCCTGTTGGTTCAGCTCTCATTACTGCTTCTGCTTCTCTTTCATTACTCAGGTACCTTTCTAAAGCCAACCTTCCCTGGGAAGGAACTGAGTGCCAGGGAGTTGTCAACTCACTTAGAGGCAGTGGATAGAATACTGGGCTGGGGTTAAGAAGACTTGAGTTCAAATGTCAACTCAGACACATACTAGTTGTGTGACCCTGGGCAAGTCATTTAATCTGTCTGCCTCAGTTTCCTCACCTGTAAAATGAAGATAATAATTGTGATGAGTCTGAAATGAAATATTTGTAAAGTGCTTTATGTGGTTCTTGGCAAATTGAAGGCACTTAATAACTTCTTGTTGCCTTTCTTTTTCTGATTCCACCCTTTGGGAGTCTATTTTTTGTGGCTAAAATAAGCAAATCTTTGATGTTCTCCACCCTTTCTCTGGTGAGGACAGGAGGAGGCCACAGTTCTGATACAAGGTGGAAGAGTCAAACTTATTGCTCATTAGCAAGCACCTGCTCAATAATTGAGCCCTTGATTGATGATAAACTCACCAAGAGCCTTATAGATGTGGAAGGAAGTAGAGACTATGGCTGGATCCTGGTGGGGTTCAGGGGAAGAAGAAGGTCCAATCATTTTCTCAATATATCCCTTTGAGGGCTCATCAACCTCCCTACCCCCTAGCATCAATGTTTCTGGCCTCAGTATCTGTATGGCAGAGCTCAGGCTGATGTAGGTGGGCTTAGCTTAAGTCACATATCCTTCTAGGACTATGAGGGATCTCTCAGTCATTCAAGTCATCCCCCTGCCTCAAGCCCTAAAGCACCCAAATGGACCAAATAAAGAACTTTGAGTTTTAGATATCTCTGTCCCAAAGAGAGTCAAACCCCTTTCGGGGGGCAGGACTTTTTCTTGTTCCATTTTGTAGTGTGATCAAACAGAATCGTAGTTTTAGAAGTCAAGAGGCCTTAGAAGTCATCTTGTCAAACCCCAAAGGGAGGTCCAGAGAGAATAAAAGATTTGCCCATGATCACCTTGCTAATCAGCGGCAGGGTCAGGATTCAAACCTATGTGTGCTGATTCCATATCTATCCATCTATTCCTTCTTTCATTCAACAAACATTTATTTAGGTCCTCTTATGTGCAAGGCATCATACTAGATTCTGGAGAGATAAAAACAAAAATATAGACAGTTCCCTCCCTCAAGTAGATGACATGTTATTGGGGAGGGGACACAATAAGTATAGGTAAGCTAATACAAAGTATATAAATATATATGTATACATACATACATTCATACATACACACATACATTTATACATACATTCATACATACATATATTCATACACACATACATTCATACACACATACATTCATACATATACACATACATTTATACATACATTCATACACACATACATACATACATTCATACATACATACATTCATACACATACATACATATTCATACACATATATAATATATGTATGTACAAAACTAATTAGAAGGGCATTAAGAGCAGGAGGCTGAGGTTTGGAAAAGGCCTCTCCTAGGAAGTGGCATTTGAGCTGAGCCTTGACAGAAGCTAGGCTTTCTAAGAGGCAGAGGTGAGGCGGGACTATGTTCCAGTCTGGTCCAGAGTCACTGCAAAGTCAAGGAGGTAGGAGATGAAATATCATGAACACGGTGCAAAGAGTCTAGAACATGGAGTGGGAGGCAGAGAGTAACATGAAATCTGTCATGGAAGATAGATTGCAGCAAGACTGTGAAGGCTTTCCTACTGTGTCATAGTCAAACGGGTGTCTCATGTCCACTGGATGATTTAGATCATACAATCCATCCCTACCTCTGAGAAGAGACTTATCTGGAGAGAGGACATTCATTCTAGTCTTGTTTTAGATGACTTGCCTTGGCCATTGAACCAGTGTCAGCTGCCCCCAAGTCTCATTAACACCATCAAAGCTGTACTACCTGGTAGATGATGGCTAGGTGAGGTCAAACTCACATACCATCTCCAAACTCATACACGACTTATCCACCAACTCATATATCAACTCTGAATATCAGAGTTGGAGGAGGCCTTCCAATTCTGATATTCAGTGATTCTGTGATCATTAAGAATGGAGAAGGAGAACAGGCAATTCTGAGACCATAGTCTGAAGGCTTCCAAGATTGTAAGTGGCCATGAAAGAATGATTTTCCCTCCATCCTTATTATTTTTGGCTTATTCCCTTTCCTCTCCCCTCTTTCTTTCCTCTCCTCATCTACCTTACTCTCCCATCCTATGCCCTCTCCATACTTTTCACTCCCCTTTTGTGTCTCTGTCTCTGTCTCTCCCTAATTTTCTCCTACTCTTCCTTAATTTGTTTAACTCTAGTCACCAGGACACAGTAGAAGTTGGGTCATCATGGTGTGGCTGTTCACCAATAGAGGGCCATAGTCATTAAAGAAAATGGAGATATACCTGTAAGAAAGAAGTACTTCAGGATGTACCAGTTAGTACTTACTCTGCAATACCTGCTTCCACAGGTTTAAAAACCAGAACTCGAATGCTTTTGTTCATGTTAATTCTTTCTCTAGGGACCCTTCCCTTCCCTTCTTTCCCCTTCCTTATGTCCCTTCCCCAGCTTAGCTGATCTCCTGGGTACTGTGGCTCTTAAGAATTGCCTGCATGTCAGTGCAGCTTTGAGTTGAGGGGCAAGCTGGGTCTGGGCCCAGAACAGGTTGGCCCCACTACTTCCCAGTGGGAGTGGAGTGGGAAGGTTGTTTTGTTTGCTCTTATAGCAGACCTGATTGTAATAACAGCACCAAGGTGCCCCCACAGCTTTGACTGTTCTCTCCCTGGGCTCTTAATGGAGATTGACAGAATCTGGCGTTACAGGTAATTCCACTGTCAGTGTCTACAGCCTCCTGCACCTTGTTACACAAAGGGAGGGAGAAATGAGCAGAGGGAAATGTCAGCCAGAGGAGTAGAGGGACCCGGCAGAGTACGTAGCTTCTAAAAGATGAGAATGGGCCTGAAAAATTATCCTGGCCTGGCTGCTCCAGAGCTTGGGAAAGGCTTAGGAAGTTTGGGGCTGGTCTCAGAAGGGCTTGACTGTGGCCACTGGATTTCAGTTCTGTTTTTCAGGAGCGAGGGGATCTCTGTTGCCTGTCTTAAGTCACAAATAGAGGGAGGAAAGGGTGGCAAGTAGGGAAGGCATGGTTACTGTATATTGCTAGAATCAAGATAGACCCAGTTCAAATTCCACCCTTGATGTTAAATAGCTCTTGTTACTATAGATAAGTTACCTAACTTCTCAAAGTCTTATTTTTCTCATCTGTAAAATGGGAATGAGAACATCTGGAAGACCTGCCTTACAGAACTGTGGTGAGGCTCCAAGGACCCAGGTTGTCTCAAAAGTCTCAGTGCAGTTTAAAGCTATTAAAATTTAAGATTGTAGTTATTCTGTATATGTGAAGTACTTTGAAAATTTTAGAATGCTATATATATGGCAATTATTACTATTTATGATTCATCAAGGAATTGGCTTGTAGTGACCAAAATGTCCAGGGATTAGTATCTGTTGGAGGCTAGAAAGGAGAGTTGACCCCTCTCTCCCATTTCTGAAGTTGTATGCCTTTGGATAAGTCACTTCATCTCTTTGGGCCTAGCCCTAGATCTGATGTGTGTTCAGTTGTTTTTCAATAAAGTATAGCTTTTTGTGACCCCAATGGGTCACAGATAACTGGAGTTGTTTGTCATTTCTTTTTTCCAGTTCATTTTTACTGATGAGGAAACTGAGACAAACAGTTAAGTGACTTGCCCAGGGCCACACAGCTAGGAAGTATCTGAGACTAGATTTGAACTTAGGAACATGAGTCTTCTTGATTCTAGGCCCATCACTTCAGATACTGAGCTATCTAGTTGCCCAAGATTTGATGATCCTATAAACAATCTCTCTAGCTTAGAGAATTCCTAAAGATGACCTTGGTTCATGGTCAACCATTCAACCAATCAAGATGCATTTATTTAAAGCATGCTGTATGTCAGGCACGCTGCTAGGCACTGGGGATACACAGAAAAAAATGAAACAGCTGCTGCCCTCAAAGAGCTTACATTCCACCAAAGAAAATGACATATTCATAAAGAATTAGATGCAAAATATATAGTGGTTCCCTTTGGTTAGAAGGTCCTGGTAAGCATGGAGAGGGTGTCTACAGTATGAGTAACATCTGAGCAGTCCCAGGACCAACCAAGGGCATCCCATGGCACTTCTAGCAAGCACTGGGGGACAGAAATGAGGGCCATGGTGGGTGGCTCAGAGTTCTATGATTACTAAAATTTAGAATCTCCAAGTTAATATAGGTTATCCCAAAAGTCTCAGTGCAGTTTAAAGCTATTGAAATTTAAGATTGTAGATCCTCTGTATAGGCAAAGTACTTTGAAAATTTTAGAAGGCTATATATGTGTCAATTATGACTATTTATGATTCATCAAGGAATTGGCTTATAGTGACCAAAAGGTCCAGAGATTAGTCTCTGTCAGAGGCTAGAAGGGAAAGGTGACCTGGGACAGCTACTATAGGGCTTAGGTGGAGAGACCCCATAGGGACTTGTGGGAAATGGCAAATTGTCACTTGTGAAAAACACCCCCAATCCCACAACTACTTAGCCTCCATACCCATGTGCTTTCTCTTTCTTTTTCTCTGTCTTTGTCTCTCTGTCCTTCTCTTTCTGTCTCTGTCTCTCATATATACATACACACATAATCATATGCACACACACCACTCATTCTTGGTGGGGGGGATTGGATGAAATGAACTCTGTTGGGGGCAGATCAAGCCCACACCCCACACTTCAAGTTCCGTGTTGGAATGAAATGAGACTCTCCTTTGTCATTCCTTAGTTTTCAAAGGGAAATTTATTTAGCCATAGCAGAAGGTGGATATTAAACAAAGATACTCTAACACTTTGTCTTGGTAAGAGTTAACAGACCCACCCCCAACCTTGTCTCCATATGAAAATGGGTCTCTTCAGGAGGACAGAGTATGGTACCTCCAATGGTCTTGGGGCATCCTCCAAGTCTCAAAGGCTTCCATTCCATGTGGATGGGCCTTGGTATGCTCTTAGGTGATTAGAAAGCCAATATACAGTTACTTGAAGTTACTATGAGCAGAGACTACAGCAAGGGAGGTAGAATTTAAACCTTAGTCCCATGGACTAATCAGTGGTGTCTTTGACATAATGCTGTTGTCTCCATTCAGGGAAAAACTAACCTAACCTATGGGGGAAAAGAGGGAAGAATCGTGGTAGAGGAGTCCTACCATAGACTCCAAGAATCCTAGCTCTGGCATTTTGTGGTTGTGCACAGTGTGTATGTGTGTGTGTGTAGGAATATATACATACATACATATATATATATACATATATATACACATATAATTCTCTCCATTATACACACATATATATACACAACATGGCTATAAAGTAACAAGACCAATTTTCAGTATGTGACTTGAAGAATAGTCTCAGACACACATCCACTACACACACATTCTCACCCACCCACCACTCACCATACCACACACAAACACCCATGCATAAACATATTCATAGATACACACCGCACTCCCCCAGCTCTCTGTATATTTACCCAAACACACATGCTTTTTCTCCATCATACCCATATATACAAAGCAGTGACATAAACAAGTACCCAAATGTACACAAAGCCTGGTCTCTGGGAGTGTGTCCTAAGGCCCCTCCACAAAGAAAGGGCAGGGAACGTCATCATGCGGGTCTATTTGCTGTCAGGAAGAGGCAGCACCCATCCTGCTCTTTAGCTTTCTGGATTTCGGCTCTGTCTGGATGCTGGGCCAGAGCCCACCTGGCCTAGAGCCCAGAGGCAGAAGTCCCTGAGCAAGTGTCCTGAGGGAATGAGCCTCCAAGAAGCTGGCATGTGGAGGACGCCAACCTTGGCGGAGCCACTGAGGGAACAGGTGCATCCCCTCCTCCTTTCCCCAGTCATCCTCTACTCAATGATTCCTCTGGACAGCTCCAGGCATGAGTCAGCCACACATCAGTCCCCTTCCTCTGCCCTTCCATAGGTTCATAGGATTTAAGAGTTAGAAGAGACATATTGTCTTGCTCAACGCTCATTTTTCAAGGAAGGAAATTAACACCTAGAAAAGTGCAATGATTTGCCTAAGGTCAGAGGCAATAAGTAAGATCTGAACCCAGATCTTTTGACTTCAAGTGCTCTTTGCTCCAGACAACCTCTTGTAATATCCTCCGACTCTCTCAAAAATAGCAGGAATAGGAACCTGATAAAATGGGAGCTCCTTGAGGGGAAGAGTTGTTTCATTTAAAAAAAAATTTGTTCCCTCAGCTCCTTGAACAGTCTCAGCACACAGTAACTGCTTAACAAATATTTAATGATTGATTGATCCTTGGAAAGATCATCTTCTCTCTGTGGCCAATCCCTTCTCTGCTCATTTCACCCAGTGGGATATGTGAAGGTCAATTCATTCTCCATTCCCCACCAGCATCTCCCAAGCTTGTATAACAATAGATTTAGAGCTAGAAGTGGTCTTAGGGGTTATCAAGTCCAACCTTCTTATCTTACAGCTGAGGAAACTGAGGATGAGGGAGGTTAAGTGACTTGCCCAGGGTCACACAGCTAGGAAGGATTTGAACCTAGGTCTTCCTGATTCTGGGCCATGCCTCTATCCATTGAGTCACCTAGCTGCCTAGATCCCTAGAGGCATATGTTCCCACATACAGATACCAAACTATATTATGTGCATACTCTGCACACATTTGCAGGGAGCTAGGCAAATTATCTCCCAGATTTCTTTTAGCTTTATGACTCTGAGGCACCGACATCTGAGGACATCTTCCCTGTTTCATGTCTTATGTGTGTTGAGTTGGAGCCAGGATTGGTGGTGAGTGTTGAAGGATGAAGCAGTTTGAAAGGTAAGCCCATGAATGCTTCCCAAGGAAAGGAGGAAACGCAGATCCGTAGCTCAGGCCCCTGAGGTTTCATTTGTTCTCTGAGCATTGAGACTTCAGAGAATCATTGAAGGAAGGAAAGGGAACATGCCAAAAAAAGACAGATTCTTGAATTAGGTAGTTTTGCTATACAAGTGATGCTGTCTATTGAGGGTACAGTTCTCATCCCATGGGGTTTGGTATAACAGAAGCCACTTGGACCTTTTTTTTTTTTTTTTGGTCTATTTGTAAACAGGTGGAATTTTTCTGGGGGATTTGTTTCCTCTTGGAAAAAAACCCCAAATGCTTCTATTTCTATGGTTAGTCAGATAATGCTCCCATGGGATTCCAGATACAAAATGCTGGAGTGAGAGGGAGGAGTTAAGGAAGTCTCTTTTAGCAGCCAACCCCGTCTGTTAGCAGGGAGAAGTATAGAGGGTATCCCTCCAAATGAGTGGCCTTGTTTGGCCGATTAATGTAGCTTTACACTATCCTCATCCATCATCCCACTTATGTACTTCCTCTTAAGCCGTGTTGGAATCAATCAATTAAGTAATAAGGAGTTATTAAGCACCCAGCAGGAGCCAGGCCCCGTGCTAAACATTAGGGACACAAAGTTGAAAGTGAAAACAGTCCCTGCTCCCCTAGGAGGTTACATTTTAATGGGAGAATTAGCATGTACATAATATGCCTGCACATGTAGGCATATACATGACATGGAGAAAGCAGATGTAAAGTAATCTGGGAGGGGAAGGCACTAAGACCCCTCATTTGAAGGGGGGCATTCCATCTGAGTCTTGGAATCTGTATTGCAGGGGGTGGAGCTGTGGTGGGGGAGCATTCTAGACATGGGGGACAGTCAGTGCAAAGTCATGGAGAGGAGAAACAGAGTGTCCTGTGTGAGTGACAGCAAGGAGATCATTATGGTATATAATATAAACATACACATCATCTTCATACTTATTAATCTTTTAAATATCTTCTATGTTTGTGGGCTGGAAATCAGGAAGACTCATCTTCCTGAATTCAAATCTGGACCCAGACATTTACTGGTTGTGTGACCTTGGGAAAGTCACTTTACCCTGTCTGCCTCAGTTTCCTCATCTGTAAAATGAGCTGGAGAAGGAAAATGGCAAAACACCTCAGTATCTCTGCCAAGAAAACCCCAGATGGGGTAAGAAGAGTCAGATATAACTGAAATGATTCAACAACATGTTCTATATCTACATCCCTCTCTATAAGATAAGACTGTGAGCAGCATCACAGATGCCTTTTTACAGCACTTGGGGTCAGAAACTTTGGTTTGAATCCAGTATAACTCTAATGTAGGATGTCAGAGTTAGGGCAGGAAGGGAGCATAGAAATTAGTCCCCCTATATCATAAAGAAAAGGAGTAAGGAACAAGCATTATACATTTATTCCAGGCACTGTGCTAAATGTGCTTTACAAATATTATATGATTTAACCCTCATAGCAAACTGGCAAAGTAGGTCCTATTCGGATACCTGTTTTACAGTGTAGGAAACTGAGGCAAGTAGAGGTTAAGTGATTTGCCCGGGAGCTAGGGAGTGTCTGAGGCTGGATTTGAACTCAGGCCTTTCTGACTCCGGGTCCACAGTTCTATCTGCTATTGAGGGTAAAATTCTCATCCCATGGGATTTGGTATAATGGAAGCCACCTGGACCTTTTTATTTTTCTCTTGGTCTATTTGTGAGCAGATGGAATTTTTCTGGGGGATTTGTTCCCTTCTCTTGGGAAAAAACCCCAAATGCTTCTATTTCTATGGTTAGTCAGATAAGGTTCCCATGGGATTCCAAATACAAAATGCTGGGGTGAGAGGGAGGAGTTAAGCCACCTGGTTGGGTTAACAAATTTAAGAACCCAGGTAGGACTTAAATCTGTTTCCTGACTCAAAATCCAGTTCACTTTACACTGTACCATGCTGCCTCCTTCATACTAGCTGTATGACCTTGGACAAGTCACTGAACCCCATTGAGTTTCAATCTCTTTATCTTTAATTAATATTTTAGACTATGCAAAGCAACATTTGTATTTATCTAATTCATTTCACATAACCACTGCTGCCTAAGTGTTGGAGAAAGAAAAGGAGGAAAAACAAGCTTGGCCACTAATTATCTTCCCGATTTTGGGTCAATTATTTAATCTGTCTCAACTTCAATTTCCTCATCTGTAAAATGGGGAATTAGAGGAGACAGATAGGAAGCAGTATGGTACAGAGAGAGGAACACTGGGTTTGGGTTCAAATCCTGCCTCTAGTTCACAGAAATTGTGTAACCTTGGTCAAGTTATTTTCCTTATCAACAAAATGAGGGGGCTGGACTGTGTGGCCACCAAGGCCCCTTCCAGCTTGACATCTATAATCCTGTGACGGCTGAGTTCCCTTCTATCTTTAAACCCTGTGAAGAGGAGACAGAGTAGGAAGAAGAGATGTAACAGGAGAATGATGAAGTATTCCATTGAGAGAGCCCCAAACACGTAGGATGGCAAGCAAAATGGAGAAATCACCTGCTGGTCATTCAGGGAAGACCAGAGTGAGTCTGACAAAGATAAAGCAATTCTTTTTCATTTCTGATTTCATTTACTTGTGGCTTATCCCTATGAGAGAGGGACCAGCAGGCATTATCCTTGTTTTACAAATGGGGAAACTGAGGTCCAGACAGTTTATATGCCTTGTCCCAGGTCATATGATATGTTGACTCACACTCTGGGTTCTCCATCTCACCCAAAGAACTCTTTGCCACTTCTCAGCAAAAGAAGCTACTTGATTGCATCTGCTGATGACAATAAGATGTGACTTGGGATGGTACCCAGATGCTGCCTGTCCCCCTCCTGCCCCACCTTGTCCTTGTCCTTTTAGTTGGCCTCTGTCTTGGGGACCACTATCCTCTTCCTCTTCCCCCCATTTCCTCGGCTCATCTTGCCAATTTGTGCCCTTCCTGCTGGCCAGTCATTCAGTCCCTTCCTTCCATCTCATCTTCCCAATGCTGACTCCTTCATTAGGAGCGTGATAACTATTCTGCGAAAGGGGCCAGTGGCAGGCCTAAGCTTTGGGCAGCTCCCGTTTGCCTGACTTGCCAATTATTAAAAGGTGTTGCTGTTTTTTCCCCTCAACAGAGATACTTGGGCATTTTTTTACATTCCTGTCACAAGAAAAAGCAGATAAATTAAAGATGGACCTGAAAAGATAGATGGAGTTCTAGCAGGGGAAAGGGAGATTTCTTCAGTTCATAGTAAATGCCCCCTAACCTTATACTTCATTACCCTTTACCCCAATTTTGTGGTTCTTTTCATTATCTCCTTCTCCCCACTCCCTCAAAAGCTTCTTCCACCAAGAGCTGCTTAAGGGGCTGGCCCTTGCCTTTATGATTTTGGTGGAAAGAACTTTAGTTTGGGAGATGAATTATTTATCACTAAGTTCTTTCTTGTGTAGAGTCAGTATGAGGCAAGGAACAAAGGGCTGGCAGCAGAGCCAAGAAAACCTGTGAGCAAGTTCAATTTCTGATACATGTTGGCTGTGTGGCCCTTGGAAGGTCTTTTAACCTTTCAGTGACCCCCCCAGGCTCCTCTCTAAAAATATAAGTCCTAGAGAAAGTTCTGATATATATTAGTATTTCCTCCTTTGGAATTCTGCAAGCCAATGAATTCACAGGTTTAAAAAATCCATATTTTGAACCCCCAGGGTAGGCTCTGCTCTGGTCTACAAACTTCAGATACAGAAGAACAGATTGAGTCCCTGCTTTCTGGGAGTCAGATGGTCTGATGAGATAGACATATCAACATCATTTCACAGATGGTAGACTCTTGACTTATTTTTGTTACTCACTAGGAAGTTGTGGTACCAAACCAATGGATAATCCAAAACATTTTTTAACCCTGTAATGCATTATATGATTTATTTTTGTGCAAGTTTATCTCATTACTTCTATTTGACCAAACTCGTTGGTCAAATCTTTTACTAAGCAAGGTGCTTAGTGTTTTACTAGGGTGCAAGGAACTATGCCAAAATCTTAAAGGGAATGAGAGGAAATACAAAATTAGATAAGACAATTCTTCAAGGATTGACAATCTAGTAAGAGGGTTAAGACGAGTGCACAAGTGATGAAAATGCAAGGCATAATGTGATAAATGTCATCAGAAAGGGACAAGCAAAGAGTTGGAGGGATAAGAGGAAGGAGAGATTACTTCTAACTGGGGGTAGCTCTCTGAATTATGGAAGACTTCATGAGGAGGTAGCATTCAAGGGGGCATTTGAAGATGGGTAGGATTTTAACATTATTACTGCTATCTTAAGCACAGCAGTGCCCCAGAAGCACATTCTTTTCACAGTGAGAAATCAAACTTAGATACAAATGCAATGCAAATGCCCCTGGGAGAGGTAATGTGTCACAAAAAAGTAGAAATTATTGATAGCGTACTTTTGTCGTGAGAGCCCCTTTTTTTTCTTTTTTGCTAGACGGGAACAAGGGGAAGAGTAGAGGGCACTGAAGTAGGTAGGGGGTTGTGAGGAGTAAAGAGAAGTAAAGACAAACTTCATCTTCATAAATATTTTGTCTAGAATGGGCTCTTGGGCAGCTAGGTGGTGCCATCGTGCATAGAGTGCTAGATCTGGAGTCGGGGAGACTCATCCACCTGAGTTCAAATCCAATCTCAGACACTTCCTAACTGTGTGACCCTGGAAAAGTCACTTAACACTGCTTGCCTCAGTTTCTTCATCTGTAATATGAGCTGGAGAAGGAAATGACAAATCACTCCAGTATCTTTGCCGAGAAAACCCCAAATTGGGTCATGGAGAGTTGGACAGACTGAACAAAACAGAATGAGTGTTGTAAACATGACCAAGTACGTCTCATAGGGGTTGGCTTTTATATAACACTTTAAGGTTTAAGAGTTCCTTTATAACCGGAAGAGTACCCAGGGAGGTCAACCAGGATGGCGAGGGATCTGACATTCATATAAGGATTGTTATCATGTATTATTATACTGGGCTGTGTGCTCTGGAGAGAAGGCTCAGTGAAGGGACATGAGAGCAATCTTTGAGTCTCTGAAGGGCCGTCATATAGAAGAAAAGCTAGACTTGGGGCAGCTAGGTGGAGAGGTGGATAGAGCACTGTCTCTGGAATCAGGACCTGAGTTCAAATCTAGCCTCAGACACTTACTAGCTGTGTGATCTTGGACAAGTCACATAACCCCAATTGCCTTACCTTTCCCCGTTCCCTCCAAAAAAGCTAGACTTGTTCTGTTTGGCCTCAGAGGGCAAAAACAGGAGCAAAGGATACAAGTTGGAAAGAAGCTAATTTTAGGAAAACCTTTCCTAGCAATTAGAACTGTCTGAGAATGAATTGGGACAGTTCGTATGCTCTTTCTCCTTTAGGTTCTTTGTAAAGGGGCTAGATGATAGTGGAGATTCCTTTCCTACATGTGTTGGACTGGATGGCCATGGACGTCTTTTATAGCTCTCAAATCCTGTGACTCTGTGAGGGCTTCCAAAGCACTGCATAGACATTACTATTTCTCTAGATCCTCACCAAATAATATCATGCTTATTTTACAGATGAGCAAACCAAGAGAGGTTAAGTGACTTGACCAAAGTTATGCAACTAGTAAATGTCCAAGGGGAGATTTGAACCTAGGCCTCTCCTGATTTCCTTCCACTTCTCCAGCCTGTCTTTCTAGACAAGATCATTTGGTGGGTCTTTTGGACAGCTGGCTGTGACTCTTAGAAATGCTCTCAGGAGTGAAAGGTATTAGGGAACATAAAGAAATCATAGTCCAAGGCATTTGGAGTGAACAAATAACTCCCATCTCCCATTGCATAGACCCTTAGTCCAGTCATGCCTTTGCCTGCTTTCTGATTGACAAGAAGAGAGAGTGGTAGAAAGAGAAAGAGGAAGAAGCAAGATGCAGGAGAGGGGAAGATGGGGCCCTAGGTTCCCCAATTTTTCTTCTCTGAGCACTGCAGAGGGGCAGGCTCTGGTTCTCTCTTAATTCAAGGAGCTGATCTCTCTGGCAGCTCCTCAGCTGGAGAGCACAAAACAAATGGAGCGTGAAAAAAAATTCCTCTAAAATAATTACAGGTTACAACAAATCAATTGGAACTGTGTAAATAGCCTTCAGGCAGGTAGAAGACACCGTGTTCTTCAGCTTAACACACAGTCCTCCCTTGGCTGCCTCCCTCTCTGCCTTGGCTGCCCACCCCCAACTCTCCTCCATGGGAGCCGCTAGGTTGGGGAGGAGAGGACGGTGACATCTTGTAGGGCTTTAAGCAACCAACAGCAAACAGGGGTAGAAGAAAAAGGGCTGGGCTTGGAGGCAGAACACCTGGCTTTGCTACGCACTTTCTGTATGACCTTGGGTGAGTCATTTTTCCTTCCCTGAGGCTATTTTTTCATTTGGAAAATGAGAGTTACACTAGATCAGGGGTTCTTAACTTGGTGTCTGTGGATTTGTTTTTAAAAATATTTTTGACGTATTTGGCTTCCTTTGTGATAATTCATATTCTATTTTATGTATTAATTTATTCATTTATAAACATTTTTATGAAGAAGAGGTTTATAGGTTTCTCTAGACTGCCAGAAGCGTCCATGATACAAGAAAGGTGGCCTAGATGATCTCACTGGTCTCTTTTCAAAATCCCAGATAAGAAAAACACAAGGCCTCTTTCAGCCCTGATACACAGTGGGGCTGTTGGGATCGGGGTGCAGTGCTTGTTGAGTGAGTTCAAGGCAGAGTAGGATAGAATAAAATCTAGGAGAACTTCAGAGAAGGTGGATATTGTATTTATTTGAGGGAGAGTGGGGACTTTTGGGTGAGAGAGGAGTAAGGATAAGGCGGCACCTATTGATAACAATTATTTGCTCACCCAACCATTCCTTCAACAGGTATTTATTGAATATGTTCTAAGGACAAGGATGAGGTCTTTCCCTTAGCTGTAGGAGAACCAGAGTAAGTAAGAAAGGATTCCTATCCTTAAAAAGCTTGTAGCCCAGTAGGAGGGAAACCAAGGGGCAAATAACTAAAAATAGGAAGAGTGAGATCTTAGGAACAGTAAAATCAAAGTACAATGATCATTCAGAAGATCATTTCAGTGGTGGGGAGGGATAACGGGTGACTTAATGAAATTCGACCCAATTCCTGTGTAATTTTGACAGAGAGATGGGGGACTTTCATCAGTAAAGGCACAAAAAGGGAAAGGGTAGCTTGCTTTTGGGACACATGAAGAAACTCATTTGGAGGAATAAAGAGGACTTTTTCTGAAATAGAAGGAGAAAAGAATACAAAGTTCCCAGAGAAAGAAAAATTACATCTTGGCATAGATTGGAAGACCATGCGGGAGGGACTGAACAATCTGAGAAACCATGGAGGAGGCGAGAAATGCAAGAAGACTTATACTAAACAAATGTCTGAAAAGGACAAATTTACTGAAAAAGAAAAATTCAGGAACTCCAGACTTGACTCCTCTTGCTGACCTCATCAGCTCCCGTACATCTAATTCTCATCTCTATGCAGACGATTCTGAAATTTATATATCTGGCTCTGCCCTGAGCTCCAGACCTGCATTCCCAACCGCCTGTTGGACATTTTAAATCCCACGTCCCATAGATACCTCAAACTCAACATGTCCCAAAACAGGACTCATTTTTCTCCCAAACCCACGCCTCTTCCAAATTTCTCCGTCTCTGGAGAGACTGCCATGATCCTTCCAGGCATCCAGGCTGATAACATTGGCCTCACCCTTGGCATCTGTCACTACACCTCTCTGATCAGTCACCAAGTTTTCTCGATTTTGTCTGCACATCATCTCCTGCATTTGTCTTCTTCCCTCTACTAAGAAGACCATTGCCCTGATTTAAACCCTTATCACCTGTTGTCAGGGCTATGGAAATATCTTTCAGCCTTTTCCTATTCCAATGAATTTTTCACAGAGTGACTAAAGTAATATCCAAAAAACCAGGTTGGCCTGTCAATAAACATTTATTAAGTACCTGCTACGTGCTGAGGCTACAAAGAGGGACGAAAGACAGTCCCTGACCTCAAGGAGCTCATAGTCTAATGAGGGAGGTTAACTCCAATAGTATCCTATTACCTCTCAGGTCAAAACCAAACTCCCCTGGCATTCAAAGCCCTTAACAAGCTGACTTTGACTTACTTTTCCAGCCTCATACATCATTCTCCTTAAAACAGCATCAGCCCAGACAAACCAGCCTTCTTGTTGTTTCTCAGACACCATACTCCGTCTCCCTTCTCCTGCCTTAGCACAGGCTGTCTCTTACATCTGACAGTCCTTCCTTCCTCACCTCTGCCTCTTGTAACCTTTGGTTTTCTCCAAAGCTCAGCTTCAATACCATTTTCTATAAGAGTCCTTTCCTAATCTTTCCAGCTGATAATAGCTTCCCTGTCCCCAAATTTCCCTTGTGTTTATTTTGCATATATCTTGTATGTAGGTGAGTATATTATCTCCACCAATAGAATGCTTCTGTGGGAAAGAGAACAAGCATTTATTAAGCAACTTCTATGTTCCAGATACAGTTCTAAGGAATGTTAATTAGCACTTACAAATACTAATCTTATTTGATCCTTATAAAAATTCTGGGAGGCATTTTACAATTGGAGAAACTGAGGCAGAGGTTTAAGTCCTTGCTCAGGATCACACAGCTCATAAGCGTGTGAGGTTAGATCTCAACTTAGATCTTCCTAATGCCAGGCCCAGTGCTCTACCCACTGTGTCAGCTGCCTTAGAACTATAGGCCTCTTGAAGGAGGGGATTATTTCATTTTCGTGTGAATCCCCAGTACCTAAAATAAAGCCTGGCACAGAGCAAGAACTGAAAAAATGATCATTGATTGATTGAGTGGGTGATATTACTCTTAAGTGGCATGCTGGTAAAATTGAAAGAGTCCTGGCTGTAGAATCAGAGGGTCTGGGTTTGAGAAGACCCTGGGCTCCTTTTCAGTTCTAAATCTCTGAGTCTTCCAAAGTCCTAGCATTGCTTACTAATTAATAGCCAATCAGTCCACAAGGATTTATTAAGTGGTTAATATGTGTCAGACACCACAATAAGTTGCTGGGGATATAAAAAAAATGGGCCCCAAACAAATCAAACAAATCCAGAAGCATAATCCCTGCTCCCAGTAGTGTACTATCTAGGTACATACAAGATATATACAGAGTATATGGAAATATTCTGGAAATAATATGTGAAATAATATGGAAAAAGGCATTAGAAGTTGCGGGTGGGGGGACAGGGAAGGAATCCTGTAGAAGAGGGAATTCATACTGAATCCTGAAAGAGGCCAGAGGAAGCAAGACATCAGGGTAAGTGGAGATCAAACATCCTAGGTATGGGAGACAGCCTATGCCAAGGCATGGAGATGAGGCCGATTTTAAGTAGGGGAGTGTAGCTGAATCACAGAATGTATAGAGGAAAGTAAATCATAGGAAGGCTGGAAAGATATGAAGGGACTGGGTTGTGAGGAACATTAAATGTCAAATAAAGGGGTGTATATTTGATCCTGGAAGTAATAGAGAACCACCATAGCTCATTGGTATGAGAGAGAGAGAGAAAGAGAGAGAGAGAGAGAGAGAGAGAGAGAGAGAGGGAGAGAGAGAGAGAGG
>CM053586.1:282842721-282858426 GCA_028646515.1 Pseudochirops corinnae | reverse complement strand
AAGAGAGAGAGAGAGAGAGAGAGAGAGAGAGAGAGAGGAGAGAGAGAGAGAGAGGAGAGAGAGAGGGAGAGGGAGAGAGAGAGAGAGGGAGAGAGAGTATGAGAGTGTATATGTGCATGTGTGTGACATGGTCATATTTTTGATTGTAGAAAATCATCCTGGCAGCCGGGTAGAGGATGGATTAGAGCAGGCAGAGATGAGGTCGGGACACTGAGTACTGAATGGAGGACAGAACCCATTATTTTCCAATATGTTTCTAAGGTAGGTAGGCAGAGGCATCCCATGAATAGAGATGGTTTCAGAACTAGGAAGGTCTGGGTTCAAGTTCTGACTCTGACAAACTGGCTGTATTACCCTGAGGCAAATCATTTGACCTCTCACTGCTTTAGTCTAGGCAGCTTCCCAAGACTATAAATGACAGAGAAGGTACTGATCGGCATTGGGAGAAGGGATTCCTTCATCTGGGGATTCCATAAATCAATGAAATCTCATATCTAGTACCTATCCTAAGGTACATAGCCTTTTCCACAAAGCTCTTGACTTTCTTTCCCAGATGGGAGCCAGACCCTTCCATTTCTACCAGCCTCGACCGAGCTTATGCCCTAGTAGCTCTGTCTCTAGGTCAGTCATCTGGCTCAACAGAGGTTTAAGTCGATCCTTGGAGAAGAAGCCTGGCCCAAGTCTCTGAGTAGGGAGGAAATATACTCAGATCACATATTCACAAATCACTGTGGCTGTTGAGTGGGCTGTAGATTGGAGTGGAGAAGAGACTTGGGACAGAGAGGTCAATTAGGAAGCTATCTTGCAATAGTCTAGGAGAGAGGCATTCAAAACTTGAATGAGGGTAGTAGTTCTGAATGAAGAAAAGGAAAGATATAAATGTAGAAACAATAACTTAAGAACACTTAGAAAAGAAGGGGGTGAGCACAAGGAGACAGCACTAAGAATAAATCATACCTAACCTACTCTTTCTTTGTAGATTGGTGTACAGTGTAATAGAGTAGTTAGAGAGCTGGCCTCAAAGCTAGGAAGATTTGAATTCGGTCCTAATTCTGTCACATACTGATTGTATGACCCTGGGCAAGTCACTTAACATTCATTGTTCTAGACAACTGTCTAAGACTAAGCTGCAAAGAAGGTGCCAACCTGCATTAGTAAAGGGAATTTCTTAACCCAAGAGTTCCCTTTACCAATGAAATGATGGGTCCTATCCCTATTGAATGAAACAGTATTTGTAAAGTCCTTAGCACAGTGACTAGCATAGAGTTGGCACTTAATAAATGCTTGTTTTTTAATAAATTCTTATTCCCTCCCCATCCTTAAATCAGAGGAATGTCATTGACATAGTGTATGTATCTTAATTACTTAATTAAATGTATCTTAGTATCTTAATTTCAGCAAAGCATTTTCTGATCTTTCTCATGATATTCTTGTGATGAGGGAAATATGAGCTGGACAATAGAATCTCAGGAATGGTCCTCGGGGGTCTTCTAGTTGAACCTTCTCATATTATTGAGGAAGAAATTGATACTCATCAATATTAAGTGAAGGTAGGATTTGAATGCAGGCCTCCTAATTCCAATATTCAATGCTTTTTCCAGTATACCTCTCTATGTCTTTGGTGACTTTTGTTTTATCCTCCTGGCTCATCAGGAGGTCAATGGGCAGGGTGTTGCCAGTAGAGATGGGGAGTTAGAAGTGTTCAGATCTTAAATAATTCCTGGGGGGGCAAAATTGAATGAATAGTCTAGAATGTATCCAGGATAGTGAATTTCACAAGACCTGGTGAGAGGATCTAACAGTTAATTAGGTCAACTAAGCAAAGGGTTTCAGACTATTTCCCTGTGAGCAGCAGCTTTTGGAGGATCAATTTCTGGTCCCTGTAAAACTCTATATGGGATGTATGGGGTGTTCAGGGAGGACTAGCACCTCTGGCTTGCTTAGTTCTTTCCAGGGCCACTCATTCACCTTTGTCGTCTACCTGGCACTCAACTCTCACCTGGGTCTCCAAGAAGCTGTAGCATGCCTAGTGGCCACACCCCAGTAAACCACCTCTGTGGACAGGCTAAACCAGGTTGAGGGTAACTGGGATGCCTCAAACCTGTCGATGAGTTAGGGAGGTGTCTGCCCCAAGCAAGGGAAGACTTCCCCTTGACAGAATTTTTGGATGAGAAGAATTTGCTCCAATGTTATGAAGGGAGCTGAGGCCGGTGCTGTAGAGAGCTTAGAGCTTGGACAGACATTGAAGATGTCAGGTCATCCACTGAATCCCTGGCCATCACCAGTTATCCTGACTTTTGTCTCTCCACTGGACTGTGATGACTCTGGAAGAGAGTGAGGCTGACGACCTTGTGCAATTCTGTCTCACTTAAGTCCAATAAACACACAAGTCAAGATATCACCTGTGATATCATTGGTCCACTTCAGAAAAAAAAATACAAACAACAATCCTACCCTTAAATCTAACTGAAAATTGCCATTACTTTTAAGTACCCTGTCAGCACAGAATTCCTTTTCCCTATATCAAATATTCTAGAACACGTTTCTTTTTCCTAGCATATTTGCAAGGGAGAATAGCATTAGAAGAAATGTCAATAATGAGTTTCAAATAATCAAAGGTATATCTAAAACCGAAGTTTTTGACTTTTTTTGGTGTCTTGGACCCTTTGGGGAGACTGATGTAGCCTATGGACCTCTTTTCAAAATCATCTTTTTAATAACTGAGATTAGTGAAAGTAAAGATGTAATTTTTTCTGATCCAAGTTAGAGGCTTGGATTAAATCAGAGGGTCTGGGTTTGAGAAACCCTGGGCTCCTTTTCAGTTCTAAATCTATCCATAGATTCTCCCTCCCCCCACTTGTGGAGCCCCAGAGTTAAAAGAATGGTCTTCAACCTTCCTAACCTATCCTCACTAGAGCTCTGCTTGAAGGGAGTTCTCACACTGGCTTGTTTGTTTTCAGAACTCTCCCAGGACAACTTGTGATTAACCAAGTCAGTTTTTCTGGATAAAATTTGTTAGTTCTGTTTATAATCTCAATCAAAAAACCTCTTGGTCGATGGCCTACATTTCAGTCTCCAAAGTCACCTACTTAGACCTCTTTGAGAAAACTCTAATTAGATAACCTTCCTGTCCCTTCCACAAGGGAAAGCAGCATGTGATTCTTACAAGAGGGAGAGATGGGACCTATAATTTTATTGGTTATAAGAAACTCCCAAATGAGGAATCTCTCAGTACCAATGTAGGTCAGCACCTTCTTTGCAATTTAGAATCTTAGTTGCCTGATGCACTGAGAGGTCAGAGGTAAGACCTGAACCCAGATCTTCATGGCTTTGAGGTCAACTTTACATCTATTATACCAAGATGCTTTTACCCATAATAATAATACCAATTATACCACTAGTAGTAACAATAATAATACTAATTTTACCCATAATAATAATAATACCAACAATAACAACTCATGTTTACATATCATATTTTAAGGTTTATAATAAACAGTATGATGTAGTAGATGGAGAGCTGACCTTGGAGGCAGTAAGACCTGGATTCAAGTGTCTCCGATACATTCTGTCTATGAGACTTGGAGCAAATGACTCAATCTTTCAGTACTGGAGACCATTCTCTAGGACTATCTGCTATGATCCACACATGTAATGGATATTATATTGCTTTCCTTCTTAAAGATCAAGGGAGTTGTTGGAGGGAGGGAAAGAGTTTGAAATTCAAAAAATTTTAAAAAATGAATGTTAATAAAAACATTTAAATCAGGAACGTGTTATATTTATAATATGTTATTAAACATGTAACATATATTTAGATATCTTCTTCCACAGATCTTCCAAGGTACATAGCTGATTGGAATGGGTTGAAAGTATTTTTTTAATCATTAAAATAAACTACTTAAAACTGCCAAAAAAAAGAAGGTTAAAGAGAATATATTTTTTAAAAAAGATACTATGTGCTACAGAGAAGTTGTAGATGTCAATGGCATCTGTTTACTCACTGGTATTTCCCTGTACCAATGGAATCGATATTTCCCTCCCTGTCAGAAGGCTTATAAAGCACTTTCTTTATAACAATCCTATGAGGTGGGTTGTGTATCGATTATCCCCATTTTACAGATGAGAAAACTGAAGCTGAGAAGTGAATTTTCTTGCTTACAATTCCACAGGCAGGTAGTGTGAGATAGGTTTTGAACCCTGTTCTCCTGAACCTGAAAGTTTAGTTTTCTTCCCATCATCCATGATATAGCATTACATGGACCCGCGGTAGTCATGATCTTTGAAATGTATTAAGACATGCTTCCCCACCAAGGCTTTCAAAGACTTCTCTTTTCCCCTACAAGAAGCGATTTGTTTTACTTGAGGACTGGACCATGACACAACCTTTTAAATGATGGAGAAAAATAGGGCAAACCAGGCAATTCCAATATACCTAATGTAGCCCATCCATCTTGACTCTTGAATTTCAGCAAATTTGTGGTTGGTTGGACAAGTATTCCATTATCTAGTAATACAATAATAATGATAATAATTTGTATAGCACCCACCATGTGCCAGGCACTGGACTGAGTGCTTTGTAAATATTGTTTCTTGTGATTCTCACAACAAGCCTGAGAAGGAGGTGCTGTTATGATCCCCATTTGACAGTTGAGCACACCTCTCACCAGACTGGGACCAGATTAGAACTCAGATCTTCTTGTCTTTAGGCTTAATGCTCTGTACACAGCACCACCTTGCCACCTTGGGATTCTTGTCACAGAACTCTGTCTCTCTAGCCTTGTCCAATTTGAGATTTTTTTCCTCAACAACTGAAATGAACATAAGGAAAGTATGTTTGTTAAATTTATGACTGATACAAAATTGAGAAGGAGTCTTGGTTAGCTGTAGATGATGCTGGGCCTGGAGTGAGGCAGCTCTGGGTTCCCATCCTGCCTCTGACACCAACTGTATGATAAGAGACAAGTAGCTTAATCTCTCCAAGCCTCAGTCTGGGTCGTCTGGGATAATAATGCCAGGAGCACCTGCCTCATGGGATTTTTGTGAGGCTCAAATGAGATAATGTAAGTAAAGTGCTTTGCAAAGCTTAAAGCCCCATATAAATGTCAACCATTATTTTTTCCATATGCTGGAACAAGAGCCAAGATCAACAAGATGAAATGTAACAACGACTAATGTAAAGTTCTGCATTAAGGTATAAAAAAAATCAATTACTTAATACTGACTGGGGGAGACCTGGCTTGACATCAGTTTGTGTGAAGAAGACATCGCATGAATCAGGAATGTGACACAAAAGCTTTTTTAAAAGGTGAATGTAAACTCAGACTGCATTAAAAGAAGCACAGAGTGTGAGAGGAGGGAT
The DNA here is from genome assembly GCA_028646515.1 of Pseudochirops corinnae. Lineage (NCBI taxonomy): Eukaryota > Metazoa > Chordata > Mammalia > Diprotodontia > Pseudocheiridae > Pseudochirops > Pseudochirops corinnae. Next base: position 282,853,064 of record CM053586.1, on the reverse strand, counting down.
GGGCAGACCCCCTGCCCTCTGCTTTGGTCAGGCCACATCTGGAGTGTTGGGTTCCCTTTAAGAGGTACGTTGATCAGGTGACCAGCATTCCTTCTGAAAAGCATGGAAAGTAAGGGGTCTAGATGTACCATGCTATTGGAGGATCAGATAAAGGAACTGGCAATGTTTAGCCAGAGGAGATAAAGAGAGCCGACATTTATATATCTATTTGGATTTAATAGAACTAGGTCAATGGTTCCACTAGGGGCAGCTAGATGACACAGTGTATAGAGTGTTGGACCTGGAGTCAGTGATACTCATCTTCCTGTGTTCAAATCCAGCCTAGACTCTTACTAGTTGTGTAACCCTGGGTAAGTCACTTAACACTTTGTCCTCAGTTTCCTCATCTGTAAAATGATCCAGAGAAAGAAATGGCAAACCCCTCCAGTATCTCTCCCAAGAAAACTCAAATGGGGTCATGAAGAGTTGGACGCGATGAAAACTAATGAACAACAAAAACTATACAAATTCCTTTGCAGGACCACTGAACAAGTTTGAGGTTTAGTCTTGTAACCTACAAGGATTACAGTTCTTTGTCCTAAGGAACCAGTCATGGTAGAATAGGAAGAATACTGTCTCAGCCTAGATTAGTGTTCACCTCTGCCTGACTCTTAGTATATGTTGACCTTGAACAAGTTGCCTGATTTCCCTGAGTCTCAGTTTCATCTGTAAAAATAAGAGGGCTGGACTAGATGTCCTTGGAGGCCCTTTCCAGCTCTAGTCTGTGATCCTATGAGTATAATAATATTCTCCATCATCATAACAGATGGCATTTATAGAAAACTTTCCATACATTTCATCAGCTGAAGGAACTGAAGAGTGACTGATTTATTCATGGGTACACATTTAGGAGTGTATCAGAGTGGGGATTTGAACCTGGGCCTTTCTGGCCAAAGGCCTGAGTCTTTATCCACTGCTCCCTTTGGGTGGAGAAACAAAACACATGAAAACAAAGCAAAAACCCAGCAGCACCAGGTGAACCATGCTAAGTACAGATGAAGAGAGAGCTCATGCTTTCAGGAAGTGTTCAATACAAATTTGGTGAATGGATGGATGCATGAATGGATGAGTGAAGAATGTTTTATGAGCAGATTAAAGTGGGGGAGATAAACCCAGCGAGATAGATCTTGGGGATGGAGAGAAGACCCCTTGGGCCTTGAATTAACTCTTTAGATGTAAGGTCAAAGAAGCTGAAACTTTAGGCTACTCTGGGTGTTCAGAACAGGTGGCCAGGCATCTAAAAGGCCCTGAAAGGTATCCCCGGAGGCAGTTTCCTACCTCTGCTCCTAAGGTCTGTCATTAAGCATTCAGGCAGCTAATTCTCAGAGTGGAGCTGTCAGAAAGGAACCAGGATCTTTGTAATGTTGAAAATTTGATGACTTCGAAAGGTTCCTTATAAAAACCTCCTAGGGAGAAGACAAAGATTGTGTGAAGACATTTCTCATCTAGAGGCACTCACTCCATCCCAGCAGGCACAGGCCTTCCCTTGTCCTAGTTCTCAGAACTTGGTCCTTTTTCTGGACTCCGGTTGCCGGAACCACTTCTAACACCTGGTTCCTAGCCTCCTATCTGGTCCCCAGCTCTCATTCAAATACTGACTCTGGCTCCTGATCCTTATTTTTATCCTTGAGTGCAGCTCCAGGTAAGGGGCTAGGGTAATAGGATGGGTGCTATATTAAAAAGTATCTGATTGGCTGTTTAGAGGAGCAGGTGGTAGAGTAGAGTGCCCTCTTGGAAACTTGTGAAGTCTGGTTCTGTGATTTATTGCTATTCCAAGCCCATCTTTTCATCTTCTTTCCTGACATAGCTCTGGACCAGAGCTAGTCAGAGGGGTCAATGGGTGTGAGTTATCCCCTCATCTTCCTACCCCTATCTCTTCCCCAAGGAAGAAATACAACTCAGGGCTCACAGACTCATTGTACTCCGTCTAGGTTTGGTGCCAACTCCCACAGGCACTGGCAGTCTGGGTACCTAGAGGTTGACTGAATACTTCTCAATGATTTACAACTAACCCTGAGGAGCTGAGGTCTCTTTAACATTGCCACTCCCATGTTTTCAGGAATATATAGATCTTCTATATATGATATTTCTTTGATTACCAGTCAGATAGACCTAATTAGCTGTTAGAAAGGGATATTTACTAAGATGGTATAGTAAGGGTTGTTGTTAGTCTTTCATTCTTGAAGAGCACCATAATATCAGGGAGGTGATACCATGACCAGTAATTGGATTTAAGTCCAGTAAATTGGATTTAAGTGAGGAAGGGCTCTACAAAGTCACCAGCCTCACTTTCTCCTCCAAAGCCATCTGGGTCCAGTGGCCAGATACACATCAAGATGACTGGAGCTGGCCCCATGGTATAGTAAGAGCAGTAGTTACCAAAACATCTAAGTCTATAGTGCCTTCTCCCCTTGTAGAGTCAAAGTCCCTGGGAAGGCTTATGGTACACATGTGGCTGAAATATTGCTCACAGCTCCTGGTTATGGGAAATCCTTTTCTCTTTTCATAGATTCCTCATGAGCATCCCCTTTGGTGTAGCTCTCTGCTGGGCTTCGAAGGTAAGTGCCCTCGTGGAGTCCTGGGGCTGTCATTGCTCAGTCTGTCTAATTGGTCCTTGGCCCCTGCCACAGACGCTGCCATCAGCCACTGATATTGTAGAACACTGCTTCTAACACCAATGGGAAGTCCAAATCTTCTGACCTTTAAGAGTTCACAAACTCATACTCTGGTCGGGGTGGGGAGGAGATAGAGATGCTCTTTTTCTCCCTCCCTTACCTTCCCCCTCCCCCAGCAATTTCTTCTCAGGGACTCGACTTATTTACTTTACCACTAGGCTTGCCCGCCACTGGAATTCGGGGTTCTGAACTAGCTTGCTCTTTTATACAAAGTCCCCAGGGGCTACAAGATATTTCCTGTGTGGTGTTAGCGGCTTTCATTCATTTTGTACCTAGGCTAGGTGATGTCTTTGATGGGTGGATTGATTCTATTACTCAATCAAAGAAGGGTTCTCATTGATGAAGGGCTTGGGGCATCTCATGAGTTGTACTCATTGGAGTTGAAGGTTATGGGACACCTCTCTCACAGCATGTTGGAGCTGGGAGGGACCTTGAAGACCGCTCAGTCAACTTTCTCAATTGACTGAGAAAACAAAGATACAGAAAACAGAAGGAACTTGCCCGGCATCACGCAGAAGGAAATGTCAGTGTCAGGATGAGAATCCAGATCCAATCTCTTAGTCTAGGGCTTTTGTCATTTACATCACGATGAATGCAGCTTGGCACAGCCCACACAGAGAAGGCTTCCCTGGCTGTTTTGCTGCTGCTTGCCTGTAACTTTCCTCTGCCATAACTGAGGAGAAGAGGGGAAGGAAGACTCAGAGTGGAACTGGATCTGGGTTCAAATTCTACTTCTATCACTTGTGTGTAACCATGAGAAATTCTCTTAATCACTCTGAGCCTTGGTTTTCTTATCTGTAAAACAGTGTAAAGCATCATAGGGTTGTTGTGAATTTTAAACAAAATTATATATATATGAAGTGCTTTGTGAACCTTAAAGCATCATATAAATGTTAAATTTGTTGTTTAGGTGATTAGTCATGTCTGACTCTTCATGACCCCATTTGGGGTTTTCTTGACAAAGATACTGGAGTAGTTTGCCATTTCCTTCTCCAGCTCATTTTACAGGTGAGGAAATGGAGGCAAACAGGTTTATATGAGTTGTCCAGGATCACACAGCTAGTAAGTATTTGTAGCTGGATTTGAACTCAGGTCCTCCTGACTCCTGGGTGGGCATTCTATCCATTTCACTACCTAGCTGCCCCAAATGTTAGTTAGGATTAATAATTTTTTTTATTATTGTGTTCACTTTCCTTTGACTATGTTCCATTTGTCTGTGTAGTTCCTAAAAGGTGCTGCCTGAATTGAATACAATATTGTGCTCCAGATACGAGGGAAGAGTACAATGGGACTACATCCTCCCTCATTTTCATGCTATATTCCCTTCACTAATTATAGATTGAGGACAGGAGTCATTTGTGTTCACTCTTCCCTTCCCTTTAGATTTGGCTGCCTAGACGGCAGAGAGTCCAAAGTCTAATCTGTTCTTCATCAGTTACTCCCACTCTCACCTTGTTCCCACTACTATACAGCTGAGACCCTAGGACCTCGTGTTTCATCTCACCCTAGAGGGGTTATATTTACCTGTCCCTAGAAAGCTCACTAAGAGGTAGCTAGCTGTCACACTGAACAGAATTCTGGACCTGGAGTCCGGAAGACCTGAGTTCCAATCGAACCTCAAAAACATACTAGCTGTATGACCCTGGGCAAGTCACTTAAGCTGTTTGCCTCAATTTCCTCAACTGTAGAATGGTGATGATAATAATAGCAAATACCTCCCAGGGTTTTTGTGAGGATCAAATGAGTTAATATTTGTGAAGTGCTTAGCAGAATGCCTGGCACATAGTAGGCGCTCAGTAAGTATTTGTCTTCCTCCCTCCCTTCCTTTCTACCTTTCCTCCTTCCATCCCCTTCCTTTTCTCTTCCCTCTCTCCCTCCCTCTTTTCCTTCCTTCCTTCCTTCCTTCCTGTTGCTTTGTGTTATTTTCCACCTCCATTCAGGGTACGAACTGAAGTTACAACTGGATAGATTTCAGTTAAATGGAAAAACTTCCTACTTGGAAGTACTAGGAACCATGGGAGTGTATGACCAAGGAAGGTAGAAATAGTTAATAGTCTCTCTACTCAGTAGTTCATGCATATATACTTTTTTTGCTGGAGACAAGAGCTACCTTATGTATATTAAAAAGAAAGATGGATATTCTTAAATGTTCATTTTGTGACAAGCCAGAAATTGACTGACAGGAGACAGAGCAAATATGGCACAAACAACTTGAAGCTGATATGGTTGGGAGAAAGGAAAGGAGAGAGAAAGAGAGAGAGAGAGAGAGAGAGAGAGAGAGAGAGAGAGAGAGAGAGAGAGAGAGATGAAAGAAGGAAGGAAGGAAGGAAGAGAAAGAAACAAAGGGAAAAGAAGTAAGAGAAAGAGGAAAAATTAGAAAAATGAAAAGAGAAAAATGATTAAAAAGAGGGAAATAATTTGAGTTAATCAAGAAGAGAACCTAATGAAAGAAGCTTAGAGGTGACCTGGGCTGGTCAACTAGGGGAAAAGTGATCTATTTCAGGTTGGATTTGAGCTAAATAACTTCTAAGTCCCTTTTTAACTACACTGCTCTATGACTTTGGTTATGAGGATTAGGAATCATATATCTAGAAGAGACCTGAGAGTCCATTTGTTATAACACCCCTCCCCATTTTACAGATGAGGAAACTGAGGCCCAAGTAACTGGCCTATAGTTACATAGCTAGTAAATACCAGGGGCATAATTGAACCCAGGGCTTCCAGCTCCAGAGTTAGTCCCACTCTACCACACAGTCACCTATAAAACAGTTCTCTCTGAGCAGGGGGGATTGTCTGGGAGATCAGTCCCTAGAAAACTAACCAAATGGAGTTTTGTTTGCTTAAAGACTGGGGCTGAGCCTGCATGGCATGGGGAGAAGCAGACTGGAACCACGGAGAGACGGGTGACTTACAGCTTAAGCTATCCTCTATAAGTACATTGTGTCCCTGCCTGTGGTTTGCTGGCTGATGTGTAGTATAGACTTCAAGCCCTCACCACACAGTAAAATAGATTCTTGCTCTCTAGCTACTTGGCTGAATGCAGGAGAAGTTGGGGGACGTGGAGGATCTGATGGGTCAGAGCTGTATTCTCAAGGCTGAAGCTGGGAAAGGAGGGTCTTCCAGGGTGGGGCCGGCAAAAAGGATCACCAGGGAACTCTGTTTCATGGCAACTCTGGCATTTCTTCATAGTGCAGTAGAATTTGAATAGCGATAAAAGAGGAGCTGAAGCTTAGAATTAGAGAATCTTGATGTTATCAAAGGACATGACTAATCTTAACTAGTCCTAACTAATCCTAACTAGATTTTAACTAGCCTGAACTAATCCTAACTAGAATTACTTGTGTAGTCTCCCTTGGGAGGTACTAGGAAGGTCCTTATGGCCCCAAATACCTTCCCCATTAATGTATGACTTTGGAGATATATTTCTTTGGGTTAAGCACTGCCCTCTCTCTGTGTCCTCTTTAAAATGCAAGCCCTGCTGGGAACATCACACATTAAGTCCCTAGCATCTCAGTGGGAATGAGGTTATGAGATATTAATAGCTCACATTTATATAGGCTTTTCAAAGCCTTTTCTTAGAACAACCCTGTGAAGCAGGTGGTGCCAGTATTATATACCCATTTTACAAATGAAGAAATTGAGAAGCAGAGAAGTTAAGTGATTTACCCAAAGTCACACAGTTTTGTAGCCAACAAATAGGTTTTTCCATGAGACATTCAGTGCTCTTTCCATTCTACTTTTCCCTCTTTTTATAAGGGTCTAGATTGCCCTCATGAGGTAGTGATATCCCTGTCACTAGAAGTATTCAAGTAGAAGTCAAGATACAGAGGAGATTCCTGCACTAGGTGGAAGGTATGGTTAGATGATCTCTAAGGAGTTTTTCAGCTCTTAAGATTCTATGAATCTGGAGGCAGCTAGCTGGTGCAGTGAATAGAACACTGGCCCTAGAGTCAGGAGGACCTGAGTTCAAATGCAGCCTCACACTTGATATACACACTTACTAGCCATGTGACCTTGGGCAAGTCACTTAACCCCAATTGCCCTGCCCTCTCCCCTCCAAAAAAGCAAAAAAAAAAAAAAAAGATTCTATGAATCTGTATCTCTTGGGAAGGAAGGCCTTCTAGGTTACTCCTGACATCATGCAGCCTGAAGGAAGCTTTTTTTTTTTTTTTTGGCTTTCTCTTTGGTGCAAAAACCATCTAGCCTAGCTACCTGACTGCCCACAGGAGCAAGGCCCTCCAAATCAGATCCATTGGAACGCAGCCTGACCCTTGGAATATTGAGCTTTACTGGAAGGAATAGAGAAAGAAAGGAAGGGGGAGGGGAAGAAAAGGGACAGAGGAAAGCAGAGAGATGAAGAGGCATGGAGCAAGGCAGGATAGATGGGGGTGGGTAGAAGGAAGGGTCAGTTCAGGGGAGGCAGAGACTGGAAGACTAATGGGATTAATACTTGGAATTCATTAGGCAAAGGATTTGGAATCAGTCCATCCCCTCTCCCACAAATGGCCTAAACTGTCCCTCTAATAGTATTAAGCAAAATTACAAATCGGAGACTCTGACTAATCAATCTCCATAGAGTTTCTCTGCATACACTATGTGTTGAGGGTTGGGGGTGGGGGGGGGAAGATGCCAGTGCCTGAAGCTCTTGGCCTTTCTTCTGCTGATGACTCCTTTGCTTGGGTTTTGGTTCTCTGGGACTTTCTTTCTTCATGCCAGCCAAAAGGGAAGGGGCCCAAACGAGCCAATTTGGATTATGCTCAAGATGCAGGACCTACTCCATATTCCCGTGATGGAAAAACTAATCCCCCAAAGAGATCTGGTAAATCAATATCTGGCAGTTCAGCATAACTTGTGACCCAGAATCCCTGACCTCAGGGCTTATAAGGACTGGTTTCAAACTTCTGCTCCCCCACTCTTCCCCCCCCCATACAATTCTCTTTTGGGGCTTATTGCGCCCCTACCTAGAGTCCTCTCTGAGAAATGTACAAATATTGCTGGAATATAAGTCATGTGTAGGGCCCCACAGATGGGTTTAATAGAGTCCTCAGATCCCCAACAAGCACTCAGGGTAACAAAGCATATGTCAAATGTAGAATAGCCTTTATTCCACTTCACAGAAAATGCAAAACCACATAAAAAACTTCACATTGGTCCATAAACAATTGATAGAATTCTCTTACCTTTTCCAGAGCCCTAAAGTCCTCCTGATTCACAACATCACTCAGTGGTTTGGATTACTCTCAGAAGGGAAATTAATTTGGGGTTTCCAGAGAGACCCCTTTCCAACATTCTGGTGAGTTCTACTTTTTCTCCAGAAACCCATACAGGTAGTGCCATTCTGCTAAGAGTTTAACAATGGACTAGGGGATTGGGTGGAGGGGATGTTCACAGGATACACTTTTAAGTTTAATATACATCATTAACATTTTCTCTCTCACTTGCTTAAGTCTAGACAATCAAAACAATAAATCAAGCCCCTGATTTGAAGCATTTACCAGTTTCTGAGATGTAAATGCTTACTACTAGCTGGTTAGAGCTGGCTCCAGCAAACCAGAGGCCTGAGGGTATGAAGGCCCCTGGAAGCTAAGTGAACTTGAGGGTTGCTAGAGAGGTAGGCCTCTTCCAAGTGGACCTGTACCATCCAAGTAACTCAGTAACAGCAGAGAGAAGGTGCAGGTTCCTTTCTTCCCCACATCGTGGTTCTAGTCCCTGACGGAAGGCTAGGTTATAGGACTATAGTCATAGCAAACGGGGTTGCGAGTGGGTCAATCTCTAAGACTGGCGCTATGTGAAGGCATTCCCTTTCTTCTCTAGAAAGCTAGATTTGGGGATGGTGTTGCTCAGTAAATCCCTCCTCCTCTCTCCAAGATGCTAAGGTTCAGAACCTCTCAGGACTCTTTTGGGAAGTTGACAATCAGCAGCTTCTAGAATTGAACCATGCATGCTTCCCCTTACCACAATAGCAGGTGGTTGAAAAATTAAAAACTACCACTGTGAGAGTAGGGCCAAGAACTTAGGTTAGGAACAAACCATGTGGATCAGAGGATGTTAAATTCTGCCATATACCTCTGCTCTAAGGCAGCCAACATTCAGCCTTGGCAAGGGAGGGGGTCCCCAGGATCCAAGTCTGTCCCTATCTTTGCTGCTCTCTCATGATCTCTCTGGAAATACAGGCAAAAGGCAAAAATATGCAAAATGGTCTGCACATTTTTTTTGAAGGCAATCAAGGTTAAGTGACTTGCCCAATGTCACATACCTAGGAAGTATCTGAGACTGGATTTGAACTTAGGTCCTCCTGACTCCAGGGCTGGTGCTCTATCCACTGTATCACCTAGCTGTTCCCATATTTTTTTTTAAAGTCAGCGCAAAGAAGTGGCTCTTCCCAAATGGTCTGTCCCACAAAAGTGGAAGGTGACCAATTTCATTGCCAAGGCATCCTCAGTCACTGAGACTTAATCAGGGTATGCCCTTAGATTTTTCAATAAGATGTCAATGGGCATGTACACACTCTCTTTATGGAGACACTCTCGAAAGTCACTCTCCCTCCCCCGTCCCACTGATGGTTCTGTTTCTCATTAGGTTGATTACAGAAGCCTCTCTCCAAGCCATCAATCCTCTTTCACTGCAGCAAAGCCTTTTAGCAAAGTGCAGTGGGAGAAACTCTGAACTTGGAACCAGGAGACCTCAATTGAATCCTGGATCTGGCACAAACTCCTTGTGTGATCCGAGTCAGGCTCTGAGCCTCGGTCTCCTTTTCTGTAAAATGGGGGTGACAATAACATGGGATAATTGTGGGGGAGGGGCTTTGTGATTTTTAAAGCCTAATAGAAATATTATTCAGTAACAGTAATAGTACTATAAAAACAAACAACTTGGAAAGCCTTAACAACTCATCAAAGCAATGAACAATTATGATTCCTGAGGGCTTGTGCTAAAATATGCTACCCAACAACAGGATGGATTGGAGTGGAGCTCTAGACTAAGGGAGCTGCTGTAGAAACAGAATGGTGGAATCTCTTCTAACTCAGCCTGTTTCTCTCTCTCTTTTTTTAATTGGTTTGTTTATTTACTTTTAGTTTACAAGATTCAGTTCCAGAGTCTCTTGAGTTTCAAATTTTCTCCCTTCCCTCTCCCCACCCCCATGGCCACATGCAATCAAGTATAGGATCTGCAAATACTTTCACACTGGACATTAGTCTGGTTGTATAGAAGGGTTGTAACCGATGGAGTGAACAATGGGAAAGAGGAAACAAAACCAAACATGGAAAAGAACGAGAGCATGTAGATTGCTTCAGTCTCCATTTAAGCTCTGTTCTTTCTCGATCTTTCTGTGAATGTAGGTATCTCCTTCCATCCTGAGACTTGTAGAGTTGTCTTATAGCTGTGTGTTGCTGAGAAGAGTCCAGTTTATCAAAGTTGGTCATCACACATATGATGTGTCTGTGATTGTGTACAAATTTTTCCTGGTTCTGCTCTTCTCACTTAGCATCAGTTTGTATAGGCCTCTCCAGGTGAATATGAAGTCTCCTCCCCATTTCTTATAGCACAGTAGTATTCTTTTACATTCATATACAACTTGTTTAGCCATTCCCCAATTGATGGGCATCCCCTTATTTTCCAGTTTTTTGC
>CM053586.1:282826897-282842621 GCA_028646515.1 Pseudochirops corinnae | reverse complement strand
AACCCCAGAAGTGGTATTACTGGGTCAAAGGGTATGCAATTATTTATAGCCCTTTGGGCATAGTTCCAGATTGCTCTCCAGAATGGTTGAATCAATTCACAGCTCCACCAACAATGCATTAGTGTTCCAATTTTTCCACATCCTCTCCAGCATTTGTCATTTTTCCGTTTTGTCATCTTAGCCAATCTGATTGGTGAGATGTGGTACGTCAATGTTGTTTTGATTTGCATTTCTCGAATCAAAGTGATTTAGAGCATTTTTTCATTTCTACCTTTGAAAATTGCCTATTTATATCCCTTGACCATTTATCAATTGGGGAATGACTTGTATTCTTATAGATTTTACTTAATTCCCTGTATATTTTAGAAATGAGGCCTTTATCAGAGACACTGGTTATAAATTTTCTTTCCCAATTTCCCACTTCCCTCTTAATCTTGGTTACATTGACTTTGTTTGTACAGAAACTTTTCAATTTAATGTAATCAAGATTATCCATTTTGCATTTTATAATTTCATAATACTCTTCTTTGGTTATAAAGTCTTCCCTACTCCATAAATCTGAAAGGTAAACTATTCCTTGTTTCCCCAGATTACTTACAGTATCAGCCTTTATACTTAGATCTTGCACCCATTTAGACTTGACTTTGGTGTACGGCGTTCAGCCTGTTTCTCTTCAAAACTCAGGACCTACTTATTATCTCCACGGAAACTTCATGGAGGGAGGGGAAGAGTGACTGTTTTCATTTTTTTAAAAAAAGATTTGTTATGGATTTTAAAATGTTTACATTACTTGGATTTTCCGAATGTACCCCCTTCACTTCCCAAAGAGTTATCCCTTAAAATGAAGACTTTTTTTTAAGAAAAGAAAAAAGGAAAAGGAAATTTCTTTTTAGCATAACTGATCAATACATTGAAAAAATTTAATCATATATGCAATGTTCCATACTTATGAACCTCCCACCTCTGCGAAGGAGGATTATTCACATTTTTTAGTGTTTTTTTGCCTCTTTGCTGAGCAAGGGACTGCACCCCACCCCCACCCCCACCACCGGCCACACCTACACCTCCCCCTAGTCTCTGCCTTCATGAATCCAGATCCCATTGACCAGGAGGGATTTGCTCACTTGAACCATTTCCTGTTTCTTCCGTGGTCCATGCCTTGTCTCCCTAGGGCCTGATCACTGGGAAGTTCTTCTTGGTCTCTGGTTCATAGAGTTCTTGCTCCAAACCCAAAGTTTACACCATCTGGGGAGTGAACTGTTGTCATCCTGCTTATCCCATCTTATGGGAGAGCTTCCACAGGGAAAGAGATGGAGAAGGGAAGGAAACCCAGGGCAGAGGCTCCCAGAGGTGTGGCTGGAAGATGCATCAAGCGTCTAAGGCAGTGGTTCTCAACCTGTGGGTCATGTTCAATTTGTAACAATGAAAGCACATCCTGCATATCAGATATTTACATTACAATTCATAACAGTAGCAAAATGACAGTTATGAAGTAGCAACAAAAATAATTTTATGGTTGTGGGTCACCGCAACATGAGGAACTGTATTAAAGGGTCATGGCATTAGGAAGGTTGAGAACCACTGGTCTAAGGGGATCAGAGGATGAATTTCATGCGGGAAGGAGAGCTTGCCCCTACAGCATCTCTAGGTTCGTAATATCACTGGCTCTGGGGGCCAAATCTTATTTGTCAGGCTCTGGTTCCTGCTGAGCCCAGTGGCTTCACTCCTCACTGTTACCAATCAGCAGTGTGGTGAGTTGTGAGGAACAGAGAGAAAGCAATTTTCCTGGGATATTTGCCAAGGGAGGGCCATATTTCTCACCTTGTAGCATTTCTCTGGGCTTTCTGGAGGACTCAAGGGCTAGCAAAGCTTGGCAGCAATAGAACTGGCCAGAATTTCATGGATGGAAGATATTAGTCCAGTTGGCGGGTATATGTTATCGTGCAAAGATCACAGGGCTTGGAGTTCAGAAGATCTGAATTCCCAATCATGGCTCACTTATTAGCTATCTAGCTAGCTAGAAGGGCTTGCTCTAGGCTAGGAAGCCAAGGAGGCCCTCAAATATGAAAGAATCATATTTGTTGTGAAAACATCCAGGGGGAGATACTCTGACCTAAGGCTAGCTATTCCTTTTTGCTATATTTTAAACTTTTTTTTTTTTGCTCCATAAACTCTGCCTTGAATGCATGAATAAAAAACATTTATTTAGGACTTTCTCTCTGCCAGGCTCTGTGCTAAGCTCTAGGGATACAAGTACAAAAGAAAGATTCTCTGCCCTCAAAGAGGGAGGGGTGGAAACCTGCTGCAGGGGCAGAGGAGACAGCAAGAAGATGGGCTGGGGTAGAGGACTGGAGGGGGTGGGAAGCCTGGCTGGGGTCAGCTAGATAGAGTGAGGTATTTGGTCTAGAGTGCCATGCTTTGAGATACTGAGCCACCAACCTTCTGTTTCTTTTTATACCTCACACCTGTGTCCATGCTCTCATTGACCCAGTGACACTGGCTTCCTGGCCATTCCACAAACAAGACATTCTATCTCTCAACATGGGCTGTCTCCCATGCCTACAATGCTCTCTTGCAATGTCATCTCTACCTCCTGGTTTCCTTCAAGTCCCAAAACCTCAGCTAAAATCCCACCTTCTACAGGAAACCTTTCCTAAATTCCTCTTAATTCTAGGGTCTTCTGTTGTTGTCATCTCCTCCATTAGATCATAAGCTCCCTGAGGGCAGGGACTTTCTTTTACATTTCTTTGTATCCCTAGCACTTAGCACAGTAGTGCCTGTCACATAGTAGGCCCTCAATAAATGTTTATTGACTATTTCCTGAGCAATCCTGGCTCCTTGGGTTCAGAAATCTGCCACAGCTAACTACACGCTTTCCTTGCCTCCTCAGCTCTTCTGTATGGCAAAAATTAGTGGAAGCATCAGTTAATTTGAAATCAGGAGACTCAGATAATTTCTGTTATTACTAGTTTTGTGACCAAGGGCATGAGACTCAAACTCCCGAAGTCTCATCTCTTCAATGGAGATAATACTTCTTATACTACCTCTCTCAGAAGTTTGTTGTAAGGAATGTGTTTTGTAAACCTCAAAGGGCTGTTGAAATGTGAGCAATAATTGTTCTTCTGCTACCAACAATACAGAATGCCTACTTGCCTCTTCCCCTTTTTCTCATCTGCCAACATGCTAAATAATTCTAGGGAATTATTTGTAAGGAAAAGAGAATATAAACATGGAAAAGCTTATGTTAAGATCTAAAACATGGCTATAAAAGAATACTATTCTGGGCAGGATAAGCGGCTTTAAGTGTACTGATAAATTAATCAATAAACATTTATTAAGTGCCTACTATGTGCTAAGTACCTTACTAACTGCTGGAAATACAAAAGGAGGCAACCGACAGTACTTGATCTCAAGGAGCTCACAATATAGTGCTTGGACCAACTGAAATACTCATGAGATTCTTGGCTTCCATAACTCTTCCAAGCCCCATAATTCCCCTAGCCCTGGACTATACATCCCCCACCTGCCCCAAAATGAAAATGTTCCTACTTTTCCCAAAACATCCCCTGCAGATTTGGAGTTGGTCCAGTCCAGTGTCCCAAACAGGGTTCATTTATTTACTCCTAGCCATTTGGGAAGGCTTCTTGTGTTACAAATATAAATTTCTATTTAATCACAACCTAGATAACCATTCCCATTTTTGGTCAATTGCAGAGAGAAGCTACAAGGAGGCTTTTTAAGAGATGTTCCTATGCTCCCATGGATCTATAATTTAATTGAATGTTATGGGCATTTTGTCTGATGATGCAAATTGTAACCTATTCATGCTTACTCATCCACTGTGATTCTTGTCCATCTCTGCCTGTAAATTCACCACAATCAGTTGTCCCTTCCTCTTTATGTTTGATCTATCTTTTCTCTTTTCATACATTTCCCTGATGATTTCCTTCACACTACTTCTCCCACATAATTTCTCATTAGTCATACTTTGAAGCTTGCTTACATCCACCATCCACCTCTTCATTGTCCTTGGGTGAATGTCAATTTTAATTCTTTGGAGACCATAATATTCCAAGACTTGTTACCAAAAAAACATCATCAGGATTGCACTGGTATTAAAGGGAGGGGCTTTTGCTTCAGGACAAAGTGTAGTGTCATTAAAAGAATGCTGCAGTTTCCAAATGGCAATCTGGCCTGCTCTCCTCCTTCTGTTCAATTCTGTTCCCAGATCATTGTTCATTTGCAATGTCTGTCCCAGATATTTGTCCTGATGAATGAGCTCCACAAGTTGTCCATTTGAGTCAACATCATAGTCTGAACTAGAGACATTCTGATCCATTTGGTTTTTCCCATGTACATATTTAGGTCAAATTTTAAAAAGCACTTATTAATCTTTTCCACTGTGGGCTCTCCAGTGTTCCAGGGTTTGACACAGTCAGTGCAATATCACCTGAAAATAGCAGCATCTGGACAACCTCATCACATGTAGGGAATCCCTTTTCAACTTGTTGTTGGATATCCTTCATCATTGTGGTGAACACCTTTGATGTTTATCAATATCTATCTCCCTGTTTTGTGCTTTGTATGATATTTAATTATCAGAAGGTCACCAGATTAATTTCTCTCTCTTCTTATATCTTTCAAAGTATCTTGTATGATTCTCTCTCTCTCTCTCTCTCTCTCTCTCTCTCTCTCTCTCTCTCTCTCTCTTTCTCTTTCTCCTGGAAGTGCTGCAGTCACTCTGGGGCGCAATCCCATTTCTAACTGGCATAGGAGCTTTGACCTTTTCATTTTCTACCCCTGTTTAGGGAGCCTGATGGCTTCCTCCCCTCCCAACTCTCTAGGAGTTCACCATTTTGGTGCCAGACTTGGTACTGACACTCCTTTAGCTTATCCCATTACAGTTCAGCACTCCTGTGCTCAAATGATGCACTAACTTTATTCTCAGTAGCAGAGATTATAAGTTTGCAACTCCATACCTGCCCCATCTTGCATGATGTTCTTTTTTAATTTTCAGAAGTATTTTTATTTAAAGTTTTGAGTTCCAAATTCTATCCCTTTCTCCCTCTTTGCCATTCCCACTCCCTGAGATGGTAAGCAATCAGACAGAGGTTATGCATGTGCAATTATGTTAAACATTTCCATAGTAGTCATTTTGCACAAGACTTGAAAAAAAGAAAAAAGTAAAAGAAAGTGAAAACTAGCATGCTTCAGTCTGTATGCAATCAATATCAGTTTTTTCTCTGGAGATGGATAGAATGCTTCATCATTAGTCCTTTGGGATTGTCTTGGATCATTGTATTGTGAGAATAGCTAAACCATTCACAGTTCTTCATGGAACAAATCATTATTGTTGTTGTGGATGATGTTCTCCTGGTTCTGTTCACTTCACTATGCATCAGTTCATGTAAGTCTTTCCAGGTTTTTCTGAAATCATCCCGTTGTCATTTCTTACAGCACAATAATATTCCATTACAATCATATACCACAGCTTATTTAGCCATACCCCAGTTGTTGGGCATCCCTTTGATTTCCAGTTCTTGGCCACCACAAAACGAGTTGATACACACACATACACACACACATATAAAACAAATAGCTCCTTTTCCCTTTTGGGGGATCTCTTTTGGATATAGATCTGGCAATGGTATTACTGGATCAAAGGGTAATCATCTTGCATGATTTTCACTTATGCACAGGAGACACTCTGTTGGAGGAGAGCCTTTAAGGAAGCAATTTATTGAATCAAGTATTTTTTTAATAGTCAATAAACAATAACCACATTGGGTTGTTTTATTCTCTGCAATCTTTCATCCAACTGTGTTATGGTAAAGATGTAGCCTCTGGTGCAATATTGCTTGCAAAAGCCTGCTTGTTCTCTTCCAAATAGTCTCATGAAGGATGCCTTATATGCATACGTATATTATTCTCATAAACATTTTGTAGAGATGGGCAGGGAGGTCTATAGTTCAGTGGTTATTGATAGTCCTTCAGTCAACTCTTTTTTAATATAATAAAACACGAAGCCATTTTCATGCCATTGGTAGACTCTCATTTTTTATGGATTTTGAGAAGTGGTGCCTCAGTGCCCTTCAGTATGGCCTTCCTTTGTGTGCATTTGGTTTAGTATAGCTGCTTTCCCCCATTTTCCCTTCCTGAGTAATATTAAAGTCCAGATGTGGTGGCCCTATTATGCGGAATGGTTAAAAAGAAAAGAGGAGTTTGTTATAAAAATCTTCATGAATCTTTCCCAACTTTCATATTTTTTCTATTAGATATTAGATATATATTTTCTATTAGGTGGTTTTTCTATTAGAATGTGAACTTCTTGAGGAAAAGGGATATTTTAGTGTTATCTTTGAACCCCCAGTTCTTAGCATACAGTAAGTGCTTAATAAATGGTTGGTTGATTGCCATATTTTCATTTTCACCCTTAGATGTCCCTGAGAAAACTTTGCTAAGTTGGATCTCTTGCTAAACTTTCTTTTTATTATTTTAAAAGTTTATTTATTTATTTTTAGTTTTCAACATTCATTTCCACAAGATTTTGAATTACAAATTTTTCTCCCTGTCTCTCCCCTACCCCCACCCCAAAATAGTGAGCCTACTGAATACCTCAACCTGTTCTCTCTTGTATCCTCCTCCATCCCCTCCAACTTTCTAGGAGGGCAAGATGGATTTCTATACCCCAATGCCTGTATATCATATTTCCCAGTTGCATGTAATATGCATTAACATTTGTTTTTTGAAACTTTGAGTTCCAAAGTCTTTCCATTCTTCCCTCCTCACCCACCCTCCTGGGAAGACAAGCAATTCAACATAGGTTGTACATGTGTAGTCACACAACATATTTCCATAGTAGTTATATTGTGAATGACTAACAATATTTCCCTCCATCCTATCCTGCCCCCCACTTATTCTATTTTCTACTTTGACCCTGTCCCTTTTCAAAAATATTTGCTTCTAACTATCCTCTTCCCCAATCTGCCCTCCCTTCTATCATCTCCCCATCCCCTTCCCCCCTTCTCTCCTGTAAGTTAAGATACCCAATTGAATGTGTATGATATTCCCTCCTTAAGCCAAATTCAATGAGAGTGAGGTTGACTCACTCCCTTTCACCTTCCTGCTCATCCCCTCCTTTGTAACAGTGTTCTCTTACCTCTTTTATATGAGATAATTTACCCTAATCTATCTCTCCTTTTCTCCTTCTCCCAATATATTCCTCTCTCACCTCTTAATTTTATTTTTAAGATATCATCCCTTCATATTCAACCCATCCTGTGCCCTCTGTGTCTGTATACATGTACATACATATGCACACACTCACATATATATTTATACATACATACACCCTCCTATATATACATATATATGTATGTATACATATATATTCCCTTCAACTATCCTCATATTGAGAAAAGTCTCATGAGTTACAATGATCACTTTTCCATGTAGGAATGTAAATAGTTCAACTTTAATAAATTTCTTATGATTTCTTTTTCCTGTTTACCTTCTCATACTTCTCTTGCTTCTTGTATTTGAAACTCAAATTTTCTGTTCAGCTCTGTTTTTTCATCAAGAATGCCTGAAAGTCCTCTGTTTCATTGAATGACTATACTTCCCCCTGAAGCATTATCCTCAGTTTTGTTGGGTAGGTGATTCTTGGTTTTAATCCTAGTTCCTTTGACCTCTGGAATATCACATTCCAAGCCCTTCAGTCTCTTAATGTAGACGCTGCTAGATCTTGTGTTATACTGATTGTGTTTCCACAATATGAAAATTTTTCCTTCCTGGCTGCTTGTAATATTTTCTCCTTGACCTGGAAACTCTGGAATTTGGCTATGATATTCCTAAAAGTTTTCTTTTGGGGAAGTTTTTCAAGAGGTGTTTGGTGAATTCTTTCCATTTCTATTTTGCCCTCTGGTTCTAGAATATCAGGACAATTTTCCTGGAGAATTTCCTGAAGGATGATGTCTAGGTTATTTTTTTGATGTGGCTTTCAGGTATTTCAATAATTTTTAAATTATATCTCCTGGATCTATTTTCCAGGCAGTAGTTTTTCCAATGAGATATTTCACAATGCCTTCTTTTTTGTTTCATTTGTTTGGATCTGTTTTATAGTATCTTCATTTCTCATAAAGGTATTAGCTTCCATTTGTTCCAATCTAATTTTGAAGGAATTATTCTCTTCAGTGAGTTTTTGAAATTCCTTTTCCATCGGACAAATTTGGCTGTTTAAGGCATTCTTTTCCTCATTGGCTTTTTGGGTCTCTTTTGCCATTTGAGTTGGTCTATTTTTTAAGGTGTTATTTTCTTCAGTCAGGCTGTTGACTTGCTTTTCATGATTTTCTTGCATCATTATCATTTCTCTTCCCAGTTTTTCCTCCACTTCTCTTACTTGATTTTCAAAATCCTTCTTGAGCTCCTCCATGGCCTGTAACCATTTCATATTTTTCTTGGGAGCTTTTGATGCAAGAGTTCTAACTTCATTGTCCTCCTTCAGTTCCATGCTTTAATCCATTTGGTCCTCCAAAAAGGATTGTATGGTCTGATTGCACTTCCTCATCTTATCAATTACTTGACTTTTGAGCTCTTTGCCACAGTAGAACTCTGCTTACGGAATGGAGAGAGCTTGTCCCGTATTTCTGGGGTTTTTACAGCTGCAGAACTATTAGTTGGGTCCCCTCTCCACAGCCCCCACAAGCTTTGGCTCACTGGTCACATGACCCAGGACCACCACCCAAGATCACAATTCAGATCTAGGCAGGTCAAAGCAAGAGCAATTACTCTTTGAATGGTCACTTGGTCCCCCTACAATCTGCAGGCCAGGAGCTCTGGAAGCAGCCACACAGCACTGCTGCACCTCCCACCACTTCTCTCCCTGGGGACAGGGACTGGACCACACTGTTCCTTCACCTGGACAACAGAGTTCCTGACTGACCTTTTATTTTCTTTTTGGCATTTATGTGTTGAAAAGTCTGGTAGCCACCACAGCTGCTGGTGATTCATGTTCCTGAAGTCTGCTCTGACCTGTTCGGGTGCTGGTCGGGGCCTCCCTGGAGCCAGAACCGCTGCTCACTGGGGACCGCACTCAGCTCCCCGTGCTCTGTGATAGACCTTTCCTGTTGGCCTTCCAGGCTGCGTTCAGTGGGAAATTTGTTTCTCTCTGTCTCTTTGTGGGTTCTGTAGCTTTAAAATTTGTTCAGTCATTTTTTACAGGTATTGGAGATGGTTGAAGCCAGAACCCACACCAAGTTTGTGCTTTTACTCCCCCATCTTGGCTCTGCCGGAAAGAACCTTTCTAAACTTTCTTTAAATTCAATTTTCTTTCCATTGCTTCATGCATGGAATAGAGTCCTGGACTTGGAATTAAGAAAATAAGTTCTAACCCTTACTTAGATACTTACTAATCACCTAACCTCTGCCTGCTTCAGTTTTCTCACCTGTAAAATGGAGAAAATAATATTATATATCTCATAGGATTGTTGTGAGGATAAAATGAGATGATTTTAAAGTGTTCAGCACACAATAAAGCACCACATAATTACTGGCTATTATAATTACGCGTAGTCTTTCACTATCCCTCTCTATAAGATCTCATTAATAAGCTTATATCCTAAACTGGTGTTGCCTTTGGCTTCCATATCTGCTTGGCAAGAAGATTGAGTGTTTGCTAGCTAAGGGAGTTTCTAGCCTCCTTTGTTCTCCTTGTTTCGGTATAATCCAACACACATTTATTAAGCATTTGCTATATGCAAGGGATCATACTATGTTTCCGGAACACACAGGCAAAACAAATAAGTCTCTGTGCTCAAGGACTTTTCTTCTACTGGGAGATGGAAGTAGGGAGAGAAGAGATACAATATTTAAAAAAATTTTTCTGGACTAGACCTGTGATTTTATTGATACAGCATATTCTTCTACCCATGCAGATCAGCCTGGCTTTGCAGCTTGGTTTTAAGAGATTTGCCTGGGGCACTGAGGTAAAACAGACTGTATGATTCACAGGTAGAATTCAAACCCATGTCTTACTCCTCAGCCAACTCTCTATCCATATTTGATTGTTGTTATTTGATCATTTTCAGTCATGTCTGGCTCTTTGTGACCCCATTTGGGGTTTTCTTGGCAGATACTGGAGTGGTTTGCCATTTCCTTCTCCAGCTCATTTTATAGGAAGAAACTGAGGCAAACGGAGTTAAGGGACTTGCCCAAGGTCACACAGCTAGTAAGTATCTGAGACCATTTTTGAACTCAGGAAGATGAGTCTTCCTAACTCCAGGCCCTATGCTCTATCCACTTAGCTGCCTAGTTGCCCCCATACTTGATTATCTACATTATAATCTGAAGAGGAGGGAGAGAGCATTAATGAATGAAGGAATCAGAAGAAAAGGCTTCTGGTAGATAATACATAAGCTGGGCCTTGAAGAAAGTTCAAGATTCTAAGAGGCAGAGGTGAGGAGGGAATGCATTCCAAGTATGAAGAAAAATATATGCAAAGGTATGGGGGAGAGAAAGAAAGGGGAGGAATGGACAGAGAGACAGAGAGAGAAAAGAAGGGAATTTGAGGAATAGCGCATAGGTGAGTTTGGTTAGGTCTTAGAATGAGTGAGGGGGAATAAGGGAAAATCAGACTAGAAAAGCTGACTGGAGCTAGTCTGTGAAGGTTTTAAATGACCAGCTGCAGATTTTGTATTTTTTCCAAAGCCAATAGGGAACCACCAAGTTTCTTGAAGAGGGTCTGATATGGTAAGCTTTGAGTTTTAGAAAATTATCTTTGTATCAATGCAGAGGATAGTTTGCAGAGGAGAGAATCTGGAAGCCAGCAGTCCAATTAGGAGGTTGTTGCAATAGTCTAGGCAATAGGAGATGATGGCCTAAGCCAGGTGGTAGCCATGTGAGCACACACAAAGGAGATGGAATCAAGATGATGACTGATTGGATGTGGGGGTGAGGGAGAGAGAAGAGTTGAGAGTGATTCAACCTTGTGAGCCTAGTGAGCTGGAAGGGGGATGGTGGCATCAACAGAAATAGGTGGGTCTAAGAGGGAAGATAATGAGTTCTGTTTGGGCCACAGAGAATTTGAGATGCCTTTGGAACATCCAATTGTAGATCTCCAAGAGTCAGTTGGTAATGCAGGACAGGAGCTCAGAGCGAAAGGCCAAGGCTGGATATGTAGAAAGAGAGTCACCTGAGTTTTCTAGAAACTGCTGCTTCCTGATTCTCCTACTTGCCTGACACGACTTTCTCAGTTGTCTCTGTTGGCTAATCATGCGCTCTATTTGTGGGTACTTCAAGAACCTGCCCTGGCCCTCTTCTCTTTCTTTTCTATACTCTTTCACTTTCACTACAGAAATGGAAAAGGGGCCTCAAAGGACTGAGAGTTACTTTGGATTTTTCTTTTTTCATGGATCACCATGGCTGAGGAATTCATTACCTTAAGTGATTACCCTATCAGTGATGGACCCCCTCCATATTTAGCTAGGCTGATTCTTGGAAAAACAGATATAATCCATTGCTAGGAATATACCTGATGCCTTTTTGGCATAGAAGTACTTGTCCAATCTTGTGCTGTTTTGGCATAGACTCCTAGAATTAAGAGTTTCCTCCAAGCCCTTGAGAGGCATGGAAGTAGGTCTTTGTGCAGGATAATGTGAGATATTATTATAGTTTTCCCATTTCCCAGAAAGGGAATTCAACCAAACACCCAGTTCACCCCATAACTTCTCAAAAGCTTTATCTATTACCCACCTTGCCAGGGTTATAATGAGGATCAGATAAAATAGTACGTGTTAACGTTTCATAACTAAAACTTTCTATTTATGTAAATGTAAACAACTCTGCTACTACTCTTGGGTGTGGGTGTATGTGTGAACTCAAATATGTTTAGGTGTGTCACTGGTGAGTGGGCTTTTGTGGATGTGTACTTATGTATGGCTATAGCTACATAACATCAAAATAATGAGTTGATTCCATCAATTAAATAGAGGAGTCTATGATTCTGTGGGAAATATTAGTCAAAACAATTTTTGACTGAATTTGTATATGCCAATATATATGTTTTCCTAATGCTTATATAAGTGCATGTTGTCTCTCCTGACAAAATATAAGCTTCTTGAGGATGGTGACAATTTTGTTTTTATCTTTCTAACCCCAACTTTTAGAATATAGTAGGTGCTTAATTAATGCTTGGTTGCTTAACTGAAAGTATTTAATCTGGTACTACTAGGAAAATTTGCCTTTTTGTGTGTTTGGTGTGTGATTTTATACATATATGTGTGTATCTATGTAATGTGTGTATGTGTGTGCGTGTGTGTGTATGGAGAGAGAGGAACAAAAGACAGAGAGAACAAAAGACAGAGAAAATGGGAGAGAGAAAAAGGAAGGAAGGAAGGAAGGGAGGGAGGGAGGGAGGAAGAAGAAACAAAAGAAAAAAGAAGGAAGGAAGGAAAGAAAAGAAGGAAGGAAGAAAGCAAACAAGTAAGCAAAATTTCAGAGGAAGTAGGGTCTTCAGAGGCCATCGAATCCAACCCATGCTTAAAAAAGAATGCCCTCTACACCCAGCTGAGAAATGATTGTCTATTTTCCACTTGAAAACTCCAAATGAAGGGAAGAGATGATATTGAGGTAACCAATTTCATTTTGTGATAGCTCTAAGTGTTAGCAAGTTTGAACTATCAAGCCTTGTCCTTTACCTCTCCTAGATGCAACTTCCACTCATTATTTCTAGCCCTGCTTTCGGGGGCCAAATAGAACAGATCTAATTTCTTGCCACAGCTCCCCAAATCCTTAAAAGAGAGCTTTAATGTATTGACATCAAGTCTTCTCTTTTCCATCACTTTCATCTGATCCTTTTATAACATCATACCCTTCCCCAATTAACTCACAGTTTGTCAATGTCCTTCCTAAAAAGTGATGATCAAACTCTGCTCTCTCTCTCTCTCTCTCTCTCTCTCTCTTTCTCTCTCAATCTTGCTCTCTCTGTAAGTATATATGTGTGTGTTTCAGCCCTAGACTTTGGTTGAAGGCATTATTGCTTTGAGCTGATTTTTAAAAATCATTTTTTCTCTGGAGATTTTTTTTCAATACCAGTGATCCTTCTCCTCACTGACACTCTCCCAATGAAATTGACCTGGTACAACCTAGACAGTTGAGGAAAAAGATTATTGATATATTTTGTTTTTATTTCACTTGAATTTCCAATGTATCCATTCACCGCTTCCTTTCTCCACCCCCACCCCCTGGGAATGCTAACTACTGCACTAATGGTAAATTATTTAAGTTGAAAAGGCTACAAGCCAAGACTAAAGTGGAGGGAGAGTTGGTGAATTATTTGTTTGCAAATGATTCTGTACTCAAGACAGCCTCTGAAGTTGAGATACAACAACATATGAATTGATTCTCAGCTGCTTGTGCTAATTTTGTCCAAACAATTAACACTAAGAAAAAATAGATTCTCCAACAGTCTGCACCAGACCATCCATATGTAGAACCATTGGATACAGTAAATGGAGAAATTTTTAATACTATGGATAAGTTCACTTATCTAGGCAGTGTACTTTCCAGGAATGTACACATAGATGATGAGGTTGATGCACACATTGCCAGAGCTAGTTCAGTGTCTGGGATGCTCCAAAGGAAAGAGTGGGAGAAAAGAGATGTTAGACTGCCTACCAAAATAAAGGTCTAGAGAGCTGTTGCACTGACCTCATACATAGTTGTAGGCTGTGAAACTTGGACAGTCTACCAGCACCATGCCAGGAAACTGAATGGATTCTATTTTAATTGTCTTGGGAAGATTCTGAAGCTCACTTAGCAACATAAGGTATTAGACACTGAGGTCCTTTTTCGAGCTAAACTGCCAAGCATTTAAACTGTACTGCAGAGAGAACAACTCTGATGGGCTGGCCATGTTGTTCAAATGCCAAACATCCATTTGCCTAAAATGCTATTTTATGGAGAACTCACACAAAGCAAGTGCTCACATGGAGGTCAAAAGAAGTGATACCAGGACACTTTCAACGTCTTTCTGAAGAACTTTGGAAATGACTGAGTGACATGGGAAACACTGGCACAGGACCGCCCAGCATGGTGGTCTCAGCCCTCATCAAAGAAAGCACTATGTTCTATGAGCAAAGTAGAATTGCAGTAGCTCAAAAGAAACATGAGATGTGCAAATTTAGAAACATCTCCACTCTACATGTTCTTTTGACCTATTTTTGCCCAATTTGTGGTAGAGCCTTCTGCACTCATACTAGTCTGATCAGTTGGATGTCCTGGACTTTGACCCCAACATAGTGATGTCATTTTGGTCCTCTTCAAGAATGAAGAAGAACAACTAACCAACCAATCCCTCCCAGAAAAACCATGTCAGGTCCCTTAGGACAAAGGAGGAAAAGGAGTGGGGAAACAGAGATCCCCAGAACTAATGTATCAGACAAAGCTGACATGACAGCCTGGGGTCCACACCCATAATTCTCTACTGCTGCAGTAAAGGAAGAAGAGTATTTTTCATAGCTCTTCTTTGGGACCAAGATCATTATAATTTCTATTTTTATTTATTTTATTAAACATTTTTTTCAATTACATAAACTAACTCAGTCTGCTTTCTCCTGTTGATTTAAAAAAATTTTTTTTGGTTTATTTTTAGTTTATGACATTCACTTCCACAAGTTTTTGAGTTACAAATGTTCTCCCCATCTTTCCCTTACCCACTACCCCAAAACAGCAATCCCACTGAATACCCCCTCCCCCAATCTGCTCTCTCCTATATCCACCCCCATGCCCCTTCTGACTTTCCAGTAGGACAAGATGAATCTCTATACCCCAGTGTCTGTACATCTTATTTCCCAGTTGCATGTAATAATAATAATAATAATATATATATATATATATATATTTTTTTTTTTTTTAAACACTTGATTTTGAAACTTTGGATTCCAGATTCTTTCCCTTCTTTCCTCATCACCACCCTTACTGGGAAGATAAACAATTCAATATAGGTTGTACATGTGTAGTTATGCAAAACATTTCCATAGTGGATATATTGTGAAAGACTGACAATATTTCCCTCCATCCTATCCTGCCCCCCTTATTCTATTTTCTACTTTGACTCTGTCCCTTTTCAAAAAGTGTGTGCTTCTAACTATCCTCTCCCCTAATCTGCCCTTCCTTTTATCATCCCCCCTCTTATCCCCTTCCCCCCTACTTTCCTGCAGGGTAAAATACCCAATTTAGTGTGTGTGTTATTCCCTCCTTAAGCCAAATACAATGAAAGTAAGGTTGACCCATTCCCTTTCACCTTCCTGCTCTTCCCCTCCTTCCTAACATCATTCTCTTGCCTCTTTTATATGAGATAATTTGCCCTATTCTGTCTCTCCCTATTTCCCCTCATTATATTCCTCTCTCACCTCTTAATTTTATTTTTTAGATATCATCCCTTCCTATTCAACTGATCCTGTGCTCTCTGTCTATGTATACATGTACCCACATATACACACACTCACATATATGTTTATATGTACATATACCCTCCTATATAAACATATATATGTATGTATGTGGATATATATACATATATATATATTCCCTTCAACTATCCTCATACTGAGAAAAGTTTCATAAGTTACAATTATTGTTTTTCCATGTAGGAATGTAAATAGTTCAATTTTAATAAGTTCGTTATGATTTCTTTTCCCTGTTTACCTTCTCATGCTTCTCTTGCTTC
>CM053586.1:282786615-282826397 GCA_028646515.1 Pseudochirops corinnae | reverse complement strand
TTCCCCCAACTCTTCTATGTGGCAAAATGCCCAGTTTAGAGTTTATGTCATTCCTTCCCTAAGCCAAATTCCGTGAGAGTAAGGTTGACTCTTTCCCTTCTGCCTTCCTCTTTTCCCCTTCTATTGTACCAATTATCTCTTGCCTCTGATACTTATTTATTGTATAACCTCTTTGGGCCTCAGTTTCTTTAGTTATCAGAAAGAGGGATAAAAGCCCTGCTGTGCTTATTTTACAGGATTGTAACAAATGAGATAGAAAGTGCTTTACAGATCTTAATGTAAACATTAATCTGTAAATATCAGTTATAACTGTTATTAATATTAAAACGAGTCAGAGAGAAGAGAGAGGAAAGAGGAGAGAGGAGAAAGATGGGACAGGGAGGAGAGGAAGGAAAGAGAAAGAGAGAGAGACAGAGAGAGAGAGACAGAGAGAGAGAGACAGAGAGAGAGAGAGAGAGAATGAGAATGAATTTGATCCAAGTTTGAGATCAGGGTGGGGCTGTAGCAAGCATCAGGGAGGAAATAATTTGTCCAGAGAGAAGTCAGTGAAGCAAACTGCCCAAGGGCAGACAGTAGTCACTGGAAGGATCTTTTCAAGGAACATTAGGGTTCAGAGAGACCTTAGAGAATTCATCTAATCCATTCTTCCCTCTTTTTACAGATGAAGAAATTGAGGTCCAGAGGGGAGGAATTACTTGGCCAAAGACTTCCAGCTTGTTAGTAACAGAGATAGGACTTGAAAGTTTGTCTTCTGATGTATTCCAGTGCTCTTTCCACATATCACACAGCTCCTAGGCAAGAAGGACCTGAGGAAGAGATACTTGCTTACAATGGTGTTAGAATGGCTTTTGGTGAGGTTCTTGAGAGAAGGTACTATCTTTAACTCTCTTTATTATCTCTCATGCTTAGTACAGTGTCTGGAACACAGTAGGCACAAAGTAGACCCTTAAAAATGCTTATTGATGACTTGCTTATTGACACATTCCTGGAGTACGGCAAGAAAGGACGAAAGGATGATTTTCAAAGAATGAGAGAAGGATTAAAAATTATCTGATTGGCCTGAGGAGAGAAATAGGTTAGAACTCTAAACACCATACTTACATGTTAATTTAGCCAAGTCAAGTTGGATTTGGTGACTTAGCTGCATGTGTTGTTTTTTTTTTAAATAAGTTTTTATGTTGGTGGAGCTGTGAGCTGATCCAACCATTCTGGAGAGCAATTTGGAACTCTGCCCAAAGGGCTTTAAAAATGTGCATAACCTTTGACCCAGCAATACCACTTCTAGGGCTGTATCCCAAAGAGATCATAAAAATGGGAAAAGGACCCACATATACAAAAATATTTATAGCAGCTCTTTTGGTAGTGGCCAAGAACTGGAAATTGAGGTGATGCCCATCAATTGGGGAATGGCTGAACAAGTTGCGGCATATGAATTTAATGAATACTATTGTCCTACAAGAAATAATGAACAGGAGGACTTCAGAGAAACCTGGACAGACTTATATGAACTGATGCTGAGTGAGGGGAGCAGAACCAGGAGAACACTGTGCACAGTAACAGCTACAATGTGCAAGGACTGATTTTGATAGACTTAGTTCTTCTCAGCAATGCAAAGACCTAAAACAATTCCAAAGAACACAAGATGGAAAATGCCAGTCACATCCAGAGAAAGAATTATGGAGTAAGAATGCAGAATGAAGCAGACTATTTTCCTTTTTGTTTTGTTTTTCTTTCTTATGGTTTTTCCCATTCTTTATAATTCTTCTATGCAACATGACTGATGTGAAAATGTGTTTAATAGGAATGTATGTGTGAAGTCCATATCAGATTTCAGGCTGTCTTGGGGAGGGAGAGGGAATAGAAGGGAAGAAAATTTAAAACTTATGGAAGAGATTTTTGAAAACTAAAAATAAATAATTTAATAAAAAAAGGTTTTATTGATGTCTTTTTAAAAACAGCATCATAGTTTTCCTCGGTATTTCTCCCCCTCCTTCTTCTAAAGAGTCACCTCACATGATAGTGTTTTTAAGACAAAAAAAGAAAAAGAGGAAAAAATAAGCATAATTGATCAATACATCAAAAAATGAGGATAAATGTGATATACAACACTTGTAGACTTCCTACCTCTGCAAAGTGGTAGGGTGGGAGTATCTTCTCACAGCTCTTATTTATATCAGCTGCATATACTTTTTACCTGCTCAAATACATGCTTCTCCTACCCCCCTCCCCATTGCTTATATGGAATCTGAGGAGGTTCTTAATCACCTTCTTAGGAAGAAAACAAGATTGAAAGTGATGATGAAGAGAAAAATGATGATAAAATGAATAAAACACCTTTATTAAATTGAAAAAATGCAAGACACTTTTCACAGTAAATTATTTTTATGCAGTTATTTTACATAGTTATTTTCAGTGTACAGCTATGTATGCTTTTCCTTTCAAAGACATTGTGTGGTAGGGTGTGGTCTGTGTTGGAAGATGATTTGAATTCAGATCATTATAGTAGTTTTCACCTTCACAATTTCTTTAGGACACTGACAAATAGCTTTGGTGATGGCCAGGGATGGAGGAAGGGTATGTACATGGAAAAAGAAAAAAAGCTTCATTATGAAACAGAACTATATCTTTGGACATGGCAACAGAAGAGGCTGGAGATGAATGGTGGTGGTGGTGGTGGGGTTCTTAATCTTTTATTGTACCCTAGATAGCTTTGTTGCATGCCTTTCTCTCCTTTAGTGGATATGTTGAAAGAACAGAGACAGACCAGGCTGTGATTTGCTTCAAGGGATGGAGGTAAGGGAGTGAGGTAGGCCAAAGGCCAGTAGTCTCTTCAGTCTTCTCCAACCAATCCAGGCTTTTAAATTTTCATGAAACAGAAAAGCATGATGGGAGTGGAAGCTTAACTTGGAAATAGAAGTTTCCTCACCCAAGTTTAATTCAGTTCCTTTTCTGTGCAAGGAAGTTGAGCTATGAAAATACTTGCTCCAGTGAGACTTATGATAAGGAATAAGAAACAAAATGTATTTCTGACCATAAGTCAGATAGGAGTTAAACTAAGGAATTCAGAGGAGACAGTTGAAGAGCAAATAGTTCAGGGAGTAGATATGATCTTAGCTGAAGTATGTATATATTACTTTCAGTAAGTAGCCTGGCTAAGAGGGAGAGCTTCACAACCATAAGCTGAGAGTTGGATGAAACTGAAGAAAGCTATATCCCTCCTTTATTGGGGAGGACTCAACAACTGAAGTACTCCCCAGTAGAAGAGAGCACCTCAGGTAAGGATGGTAGAGGAGATACAGTGGGAGGCTGAAAGAGGTGGCTGGAAGAGTGGCAGCCCTTCCTGTGCAGGTGAGAGGCTTACTAACCAAAACACCATTGATGGATGGTAGAAAAGGTGGTAGGTGAAGACACCTGGATTACTGAAGACCAGCTTCAGTAGAGACATAGGGAATAGGCCCAACAGAAAGCAGACCAATGACATCCTTATAAGACATGGCAGCTGTACATTACCAGTGGAATTTCCCCTCCACTTGTGTGCTTTAACCATGCACATTCTCTGTACAGGCAACCTCTGTGGATACATGAGTGTGTGCCTCTCCACTCAGGTGCTACATCAGTGGTCATTCTAGGCCCATTTCCAGTCCTGCCTCCTTTTTCTAGCTGTTCGTTATCTTTCTCTAACTTTTTTGGTGCCCAGAGCCTTATGTCTTCCCTTTGAGATTATCTTCCATCTGTATTATATACGTACATAGTAATTTACACTTTGAATGATTTTCTTTTAAAAATATTTCATTTTTTCCAATTATATAAAAAATGAATTTTAACACTTGCTTTTTAAAATTTTGAGTTCTGAATTCTCTCCCTCCCTCCTGGTCTCCCCCCTCCCTGAGAAGGTAAGCAATTTGATAGAGACTATACACATGCGTGGTCATGCAAAACACATTTCCATATTAGCCATGTTGCAAAAGAAAACACAGACCAAAAAAAAAAAACCCAAACCAAGAAAAAAATAAAATAAAAAAGTATGCTTTGGTCCACTTTCAGACTCTGTCAGCTCTTTCTCTGGACATGGATACTGTTTTTCATCACAAATCTTTTGGAATTGTCTTGGTTCTAGAATACGATTATCCTGAGGTCAAGGATAGTGTTTTTGCCTTTTGCACAGTCCCTGCTAGCACATAGCAAATACTTACTAAATGCTTGTGGACTAATTGATTATAAAGGCCAAGCTCAGTTCTTGATTTTCTAGGTACCTCATATTGGTTTTAATTTTACAGTTTCGGTTCTAGAGCTCTCTTCCCACTGAGATTACCAGCTGTAAGAAGGCAGGCACGCTGAAGTGTAAATTTTTACATCCTCCCTACTCCCCAACTAGCACCTGGCCCAGATCTGGGCACATAGTGGGTACTTTTTGATTAATTAATTTTGATTGCTTCAAACAGAGACTGGATGCTTACTTGTCAAGGGTATCGTAGAAGGATAAGAATGAAGGAAACAAGCATTTATTATGCACCTAGTATATATTAGACAGTGCATGAAGCACCTTATGAATATCACAACAACTCTAGGAAGTGGGTGCTATTATTATCTCTATTTACAGATGAGGAAACTGAGGTAGACAGTGGGTAAGTGACCCGCCCAGGGTTACACAAATAGTGAGTGTCTGAGGCCAGATTTGAACACTGGTCTTGACAGCAGTGCTTTCTCCACTGAGTAATCCTTCTGCCTGCAGGTAGTGACTGATGCTGTCACTGATCCCCCAAGATGGAATCTGAGGATCCTGATGGGATTGAAAAAAAAACCTGCACGTGAGGGAATGAGAGCGCCTGGCTTTTTACAGTGTCAGGCCTCCCCCTCACATCGCCCCCAGCTCCACCACACTGTAGTTACAGCGGTTACCATGACTACCCCAGTCTTCTATAAGTAGCACCCAAGTTAAAGAGAGTAGATGGGAATAGCCCTGGTACCGAGGGTGGTGGGGGCCCTCTGAATTCTCCCAGAAGATGTGTTAGATCACACCTCCCTTGGGCTCTGCAGGACCTCTCAGGCCAGCGCAAAACACCTTTTCCCCAAGGTCACCAGGAAAGCAAAAAGCTGGCCCGTCTGTTCCCTTCAAGACAGCCTTTCCTGCTCTCTGGGACATGACTATTAAATGGTGAGGGGTAATGGTCAGGCCTCCTAGTGCTGGTGTTCAGGAATCTCCTGTGCTGTGAAGTAATAAGCCCCATGTCACTGGGGTCAATCAATCCACAAGCATTTGTATGACTGTAGATTTCAGGTGTTGTGCTAGACAATGAAGATGTAAATAAAAAAGAAAAATCGTCCTTCCCCTTCAAAAGGGAGAAATGACTATACATATGTGTACACTGTGTTTGTGTGTATGTATATGTATGTGTATGTATAGTATGTAGTATATATAGAACACAGACATATAAGTAAACCTCGATGGGAAGGCTCTAGCTGCTTTGAGCTCAAATAGTCCAACCCTTCATTTTACAGATGAAGAAACCGAGGCTCAGAAACCTGCAAAGACCTCATGCAGAAGGTAGCCTTTAAAGAGCCTTGAGGGAATCCAGGGATGCCGAGAAGGGCATGGAGGGCAGAAAGAACCACTGCCATGATGGGAACTTCAGGATTTCAGATCATTTTGTGGGAGGTTTACTCTCCTCCCTCTGGGTACAGTCATTCCAGATCTCACCTAGAACCCCAGGCTGTGTTTCTGCTCTCAGACAGCCTTGTATCTTCCCTAGCAGGAAGCTCCCTCAGTGCAGCTCTGAGATGCCATTCAGAAGGAGCAGGTGGGGAGCAGGGGGGAGGGTGCAGAATCTGCCATCAGTGCCAGCATCAAATTTCCTGTGTCTGCCAGGATAATGAAGGTTCATCTGGGCTGTTGCCTTCAGGAGGAATAAGAAGATTTTGTATAAATCATCCAACTCTAATGCCAAGCAGAATGTAAACTGCTAGGGGGATTTAGGAAGATGGGGAGGAAGGTAGGGCCAGGAACAGCTGGTGCTATGTTTTTTATCCCATCAGAGACAGAGGTCAAAGGTTCACAGAATTTAGAGGCGGAAGATGGGCCGGTCTCACTCTCTCATTTTAGTGTTAAGGAAACTGAGGTTCAAGGAATAGAAGTTACTTAGCCATCATCATACAATCATGTTATCACAGCCAGGGCCATGGGCCTGAGCATCGCTGAGGTCTGGAGAGCTGAGGATCCTAAGGGCAGGGCCACAGAGCCCTGAACTGGATTGGCTACCTGCCTGCCTGCCTGTCTATATGCAGCATCTTGCAGTTCCTGGAATCCCTCACCCCCACCCTGCCCCACCCCGGAGCTTTGCCTCTCACTCCTCTTAGAACACATGCTCGATATGTTCACACTCACTTCACTCTTCCCATACTGTGGAGGTGATAGACAGTCTCCCTGAAACTCCCATGTCTGCTCAGAACAGTTCTTGCCTATGGGCTAGGGTTTTCATCTGAGGTACAGACGGGTTGCTGTTGCAAATGGCTACTAGGAGACAGATGAAAGTCAGGGAGGTGTGGATCAATTCATACACACATCGGAATACACTAGGGCCAGGCAAGGACTTTCTGGTGTTGATGGAGTTTGTCTGAGTGAAGAGGCCAGTGCAGGTGGGGAACACACCAGGAAGAGTCTCCGTGCTTAGAGGAGATACTCTGAGCAGAGAGCTGGTTAAGGGGGCTTGAGCTGGGTTTAAGGAGGAGCGAAATTGTTGGAAGCCCATGCGGGAAAGTCTAGTGTACTCATTCAACAACCACTTATTAAGCATCTCCAATGAGTCTAACTATGCTAAGTCCTGGGGATACAAAGAAAGACAAAAACTTGGGCCCCATTTTCAAAGAGCTCCCATTCTGACAGAAGAGGAGACAATGTACATAGAAGACATATACTATGTGAATGGGAGGTAATCTCAGAGGGAAGACCCTGGTGGTGGGTGGGTGGATAGGTGGGAGTGAGGGATCAGTACTTTGCCAGAGCACAGAATGAGGGAGAGTAGCATGGCTAGTTTGTGTCTTAGTGGCAAGCTCATTAAGAATCAATGCTGTTCATGGCAACCTCAAACATTAGTTCAATCTTCAGCTGCCTTAAGAGAGGCGTGAGGGTGGTGACGGCCACACCTTACTGTGATCACATCACACCCCCTGAGGGTGGTGACGGCCACACCTTACTGTGATCACATCACACCCCATGTGGTGTTCAGTTCTGGGAGCCACACTTAATTTTTTTATTTGATCATGTTTTATTGATAATCTCAATTTTTCCATCACTCTATACTTACTTCCCAATATATCTGCACTCTCCTGCCCTGAGATTTATAAAAATAATTTTTAAAGGGGAGAAACTAATTATCTATCTCTGAAAAAATCTTATATTTTGTGTAGTTTTCCATACCCATAGTTTCTCACATCTCTAGAGAAAGTTGATGGAAGGTCAGCTAGCTGGCAAAGTGGATAGAGTGCTGGGCCTGGAGTCAGGAAGATCTGAGTTCAAATCTGACCCCAGATACTCATCAACTGTGTAACCCTGGGCAAGTCACTTAACCCCAATTGTCTCCAAAAAAATTTTTTTAAATGAGATTGATGGAGGGAAGTAGGAGAGGGGAATTAGTATCACATTTTAGAAGAGATATTAATGAATTAGAATGAGTCTAGAAAGCAAGATGATGAAGGGACTCAAAATCATGCCATAGGAGGTTGAAAGAATTAGAACTGTTAGTCTTGTAAGGAGACAGTGTGGAATAGTGTTTAGAGTACAGGACTTGACATAAGAAAGACCTGAGTTCAAATACCTTCTCTGATATCAACTAGCTGAATGACCTTAGATAAGTCACTTGACCATCCAGAATCTCTGTTTCCTCATCTGCAAAATCCCCACAGAATAATTGTGGGGCTCACATGAAATAATGTTGGTAAAATGTCTCGCAAACTTTAAAGTTTAATATAAATGTCAATTATTATTACTAAAAATGTTTAGTGAGAATGAGCAATTGTCTTTATGCATTTATATGAGGTAGGAGATTAGACACATTCTGCTTAGCCCCAAAGATCAGAAATAGAAGAATCAGTTAAAATTGGGGAAAGAAGTCAGAGAAAATGGAAAATTTACCATCAGTCTGGGCTATCCACAAATGGAATGAGCTGCCTCAGGTGGCAGTTATGACCCCCTTACTTGCGAGGGGCTTCCCTGTTGAGGTACTAGACATCTGAAGTCCCAACCTACTGGGAGCTTCTGATCCCCAGTACAGAGTAAGCTTGAGGGCAGGAATTCTTTTTTGTTGTTATTGAGTATATCCCCAGCAGCTAGCACGGAGTCTGATACAGCAGGCATTTAATACATTCTCACTGCATTGAATTCTACGTTGGTTGGAAGGAAACAAGCCAGTATCAGAGACAGCCGGGTATGTGGTTGGAGAGTAAGTCAAGACTGGTTAACAAGAACAACAGCTAACATTTATGTAACACTTAAAGGTTTGCATACAGATTTGTCATTTAGCAAAGCATAAAAGCCTCCAAATAATTAAAAATGAGCATCATACAGAGGGCAAGGAGAGGTTCATGGGTGAGGTGGGCAGGCTGCAACATAAAATAAATGAGGAACTCTGAAGAAGAACAGGAGCAAAACAAAGTCGGGAAGGAATAGTCTGACACGAGGAGAAGTCGGGCTGGTTGTGTGGTGAGAGCAGGGGTGCCAGGTAGATCACCAGTGTGCTCTGCTGGGGCCTTGGAGAGCCTTGGGAGGAGAAAGGGAGGAAAGCGTGGATGCTTCCCTTCCGGTCAACTTGGGGAAGGACCTAGAAAAGGGGCGCACAGTCTGGGCAGGCCTGAATGGGTGGGAAACTCCAGTATCGGGGGGAA
The DNA here is from genome assembly GCA_028646515.1 of Pseudochirops corinnae. Taxonomy (NCBI): domain Eukaryota; kingdom Metazoa; phylum Chordata; class Mammalia; order Diprotodontia; family Pseudocheiridae; genus Pseudochirops; species Pseudochirops corinnae. Next base: position 282,817,520 of record CM053586.1, on the reverse strand, counting down.
GGAGCATCCTAAATCAATTTGATCACAGAACCACTTGAGTGTACTGTATCTAAATCTGATCTTCACAACTACACTGTGTGTCAGGTGCTATGATACCTATTCTATCTATCTATCTAATCTATGCTAAGAATACAGAGAAAAATGTTTGTATTTGTAAAAACTCATCTGAAATACATCTTTCTCATTAGATAAAGAATTTCCCCTGAATAAAGAGCATGAAATTTCCCCGTTGCTTCAGAGGTGACCTCTGTTCAGACTATCACCTCCACCTTCTCCCCACATGGGGTTATCATGCCCTTACCTGAGGGTGTTCTGCCCAATGGAAGGTAAATTTTGAAGGCTGAAACCTACCTTGATGTTTACTGGCTGGTTTTCCTTCTTAAAGACCATGCCTTAAACACAATTCACTCTGGCTTTCAATGATTGGCCAACAATAGGTCCCTGCCCAAGAACTACTTAGTAGTTATTTTTTGGGCCCTGATAACCTGAGAGAGAATGCAGATAGTAATTGTTTCTCTTTTGACCAGCAACCCTGAAGGCCTTCCCTTCCCAGTTTGATTTTCTTTCTTTCTTTCTTTCTTTCTTTCTTTCTTTCTTTCTTTCTTTCTTTCTTTCTTTCTTTCTTTCTTTCTTTCTTTCTTTCCTTCTTTCTTTCCTTCTTTCTTTCTCTCTCTCTCTCTCTCTCTTTTTTTTTTTTTTTTGCTTTTTGGAAAGGGGAGGGTAGGGCCAATTGCAGTTAATTAACCCAATTGGGGTTAAGTGACTTGCCCAAAGTCACATTGCTAGTAAGTGTTAAGTGTCTGAGGCCAGATTTGAGCTCAGGTCCTTCTGACTCCAGGGCCAGTGCTCTATTCATTGTGCCACCTAGCTGCCCTCTTTCTTTCTTTCTTCCTCCCTTCCTTCCTTCTTTCCTTCCTTCCTTCCTTCCTTCCTTCCTTCCTTCCTTCCTTCCTTCCTTCCTTCCTTCTTTCCTTCCTTCTTTCTTTTCTTCCTTCCTTCCTTTTTCTTTTTATTAAAGGAGCCATCCCTTAACTCACTTCTTAATCACTGAATGGATGTTGCCTCACTAAAAGTGAGAACTTGGAAAGACCTTAGCTTAAAAAGGCCAAAGTCTCCCACTGCATCATGGGTCATCTCCGGTCATCCTGATGAATATCTGGTCACTGAACCCAGATGGCTCTGGAGGAGAAAGTGAAGCTAGTGACCTTGCACAGCCCTGCTTTGCTTAAATCCAATTCAATTGCATATCATGGCATCATCTTCCTAATGTCATGCTCCTCTTCATCGCAAAAGATGAAGAAAGTGAGGCTCAGAGAAGCCGACTTGTCCATACTTACAGAGCCCTACATCACATCTTATCTTAGTTGTATGATTTTGCCTTCATGTGTGTTGATTATCAGTGTAGCTCTCATAGTGTGTTAAGCAGAGAGCTATACCTAGACTCATAGAAATGTCTTGGGAGTGATACATAAAATGTTTATTAAGTATCACTTTGTGGCAGACTGGCAGCCAGACAGCACAGTGAATAGAGAGCTGGAGCTGGAGTCAGGAGGACCAGAGTTCAAATCCAGTCTCAGATACTTACTAGCTGTGTGACCCTGGGCAAGTCACTTAACCATGTTCGCCTCAATTTCCTCATCTGTAAAATGAACAGGAGAAGTAAATGTCAAACTACTCCAGTATCTCTGCCAAGAAAACCCCAAATGGAGGTCACAAAGAATCAGACATGACTGAAATGATGGAATAACAACACCATGCATCAGACACTGTGCTAAGCTCTGGGGATACAACACAAGGAATAGAAACAGTACTTGCACTCCAGGAGGTCACAGTGTGATAGGTCAAGACCGTGTACAACGGGGAGATGGGGAAATACTCATTTCAGCTACGGAGAGGGCATGAGTGAGAGGCCTGGGTCCCAGTAAGCTAAGATATAAGCTGGCCTATCAGATCTGAGGGGTTTGGGATAGGGTCTGAGTTATAGTTGTGGAAGAAGAAGAAATGATACCAAAGAGAGATCGTGGCTGAAGCAACAGGGAAATTTCATGCTCTTTACTCAGGGGAAATTCTTTATCTAATGCGAAAATGTATTTTGGATTAGTTTTTACAAATAGACAATCGTTTTCCTCAGCATTCCTAGCATAGATAAAGGATACCTGGTATCTCTCCCCAGGCCTTGGGAAAAGGCAGTACTCCCTCTGCCCTATCAATAGCCATCAGCAGCCACATTTTCCTGAGATGGATTCTCACAGGGGAGGAGAAGGTGGCTAGGAATTCCACAGGGAAATGCCTGCACACTGCCCTTGGAGCCTCCCTAAGCTGAAGGGGAACTAAGCAAATTCTATTGGCTTACTTTGGGTTAGGTCAAGGACAGGTTATACTTGTAGAGAATTTTGTGCTGGAATTTAAGCAACTTTAATCACCCTGTGAGAATCCAGTGTCAAGTAAGTAAATCCTTGTGTTTGGTTAATGCTCCCCCCAAAGGAGTTCCCAACAGCAAACATATGTCTTTTCCAGAGAATTGTCTCATTCTCACCAAGTGGAGAGCTCCCGGGTTTCAGCAGGGAAAATCAAGTCTGAAAGGCTGAGTGATCTGACTCCTATCACACAACAAGGCAGACAGAGCATCAAGGACTGGATCAGCTCTCTTTGTCACCACTTCCATTGTTTGTTGTTTGTTACTTGTCCTTCATTTTCAAGAGGACCAATGACATTATGAGATGAAGACTCATGCATGAATTGGATTTAAGTGAGGCAGAGTTGCCCAAAGCTGTCAACCTCATTATCTTCTCCAGAGTCATCAAAGTCCAGTGCAAGACAAAAGTTAGGATCACCAGAGATGGCTCGGGGTGAAGGTGACAACCTTGGCGTCTTTGATGTCTGACCAAGCTCTAAGCGTTCCTTCAGTGTTCTTGCTTCAGCCATCTTATCCCTGTCTTGACTTCCTCCTTCAACTCTATCTTCTTTACTGGGGCAGCTAGGTGGTACAGTGGATAGAGTGCCAGAACTGGATTCAGGAAGACCTGAGTTCAAATGTGACCTCAGATATTTACTAGCTGTGTGACCCTGGGCAAACCACTTAACGCTGTTTGCCTCAGTTTCTTCATCTGTAAAACAGACTGGAGAAGGAAAGGGCAAACAAGTCCAGGATCTTTATCAAGAAAAACCTAAAAGGGGTCATTAAGAGTCAGACATGACTGAAAATGACTAAAGAACAATAAAACCTTCTTCTGAGTCCCCAAGAATGCTTTACCTGGGAGGCAAGTTTCTAAAGCTGACAATTTACCATGGCATTTCCCTCTGTTTGTGTTTCCATCTTCCTCTGTGATACTCAGAACAGTGTAGTATAGGTGAATGCACCCTGCGATATGGGGTTGTAATGTTAATGGATTTAAGATCTTCCCTATCCATTAATAGGCCTCCCATGGAGCCCATTAAGGGACTCTTGCTTAGGGGAGGCTTGTTTGTAGGAAGGCTTTCACACCTTTTGCTAATTTCTAATTAGGCACTAAGGTCAGGAGAGTGGTGATGCCTTCTGGTTCTGAGAAGTGTATATATGTATATATACATATTCTGAGGTGGTATTTTGCTTTGGGGGCTCGCTTATGAGAAGGATCTTGTGATTCCCTGTTCAAGATTCTGAGTGGCTGTATGTTCAGAGCTCCCTGACTGCTCAGATGTAAAGGCTCTCTCCATCTAGGAAAGTATGTAAAGTGTATAGCAATATTGCTTTGATTCAGGCAGTCAGAGCCCTGTCTGTTGGTCTTTATTTCTCTGCTTGTATTTTCTTTGAAATTCAGGGTGCTGACTTTTCCCCTGAACTAGTGAATGTAATTAAAGAGATTGTTGACCCTTAAACAGCCATCTTTCCTGGTAAAGCAGATGTAAGAACCTGTGCTAGCAGCTGTCCTGGGCATGCCAGTGTGGCTGTTACTACAGGGGTCAGAGGACCTGGGTTCACATAGCAATTCTACAACTTTCCACCTGTGTGACATTGATCAAGTCATTACCTTTGGGGCCTCAGTTTCATCATCTGTAAAATAAAAGGAATTGCATAAGGCCTCTGAGGTACCTTTGAGCTCTAGATTTAGAATCCTAGCGCTTTGCTAATTCCCATTTTAGGACAAAAGGCTGGAGCCCAGAACACTCGGAAGTAAACTGCAGTTGGTAATAGGGCTGAGGTGGCAGGGTCAGGAAAGGTGATAGGAAGGAACCATTTTTCTAGCTTCTTCAAAATAAAATAATAGCATCTGGCTAGCCAGCATTTATATACTATTTCTATAATACGTTAATGTTGCAAAGTGCTTTATGTATGTTTTCTCAGTTGGCTCTCACAGCAAACCTATATGGTAAGTGCAATATTATCCCTCTTCTTCAGTGAGAACACTGAGGCAGGTGACTTGCCCAGGGTCTCAGAGTTGGTAAATGTGTCTGAGGCAGGATCTGAACTCTGTTTTCCTGAACACAGGTCCAATGTTCCATCCATCATGCCACCTAGTTGATCTGTGCAGATAGACAGCCAGCAAGAAGCCTTATCTGTGTCAGGAGCTGGAAGCCCCTTCCCCTAAGCTCTACCATGCTGCTCGTAAATGCCCACAGACAGTTAATTAAGATTCCTGTTGTTATGCTGGTAGCTGTGAGCTGGGTCATAAACAGCAGAACTCCTAGTTGAAGATGATTTTGTGCTGGAAACTGACAGCTGCCAGGACAGGGGCACCAGTCAGAAGCCCTTCAACACATCAGATGGCTCCCTCCAGTTGTAGATTCCTGTGGGAGGTGCTGCCAGTGGACCTTGCACTGTCTAGTGGTCAGCTAGAGGTTCCAGGCTGCAACATCTCCTCTCTGGCTGGGACTCCTTTGAGTTCCCAAATCCCCTTTATTTTCGCTTGGACTGGTGGTTCCATCAGTGTTGAATTCCCTGGGAGAAAGCTCCCTCTATGAAAACAGATAGTTCTAAGTTTTTACCAAAACACCAGAGAAGGACTCGGATTTCATACTATCTAAGTCCATTTTACAGATGGAGTGACTGAGGTCCACAGAGATAGAATGACTTGCCAAAAGTCAAAAAGGCAGTCTGCAGAAGAGCTGGGTTATGAACACAGGTCATAGGATCATAGCTATAGGAGGGAGCTCAGAAGTCAACTAATCTGAATCCTTTTACAGATAAGGACATAAAGGCAAGGGCCAAGGAGGTTAAGTGATTTCCCCAAAGCCATACAGATAGAAATAATCAGAAATAAGATTTTAACCTATATTATCTGTCTTCAGAGCCGCAGATCTTCCAACTGAACCACACAGTCACTTGCCCTTTTGGTCACATAGCTAGTAAGTGTCAGAGGAAGACTCAAACCCAAGTCTGTCTACTTTCAAGGCCTTCCCTCTATACACTAATCCATGCTGATTCTGAGCCCTTTTTTAAAGTCAAAAAGTTTCTCTGAGCTGCCTCCCACCCCCAACATGATCATAATTGTGCTATTAGCATTCCTTCTTTGGGAAAATACAGGATGACTGTTGTATTGGAACTTAGAAATGGAGGTGGGAGTTGGGGGGAGAGATCTGGCAGAAGTAACTTCCTTGGCTGTTTTTCTCCATAACTCCTTTGCCAGCAAGACCAGTGGCAAAGTAACAAAACTGCTGTGCTTGCTTGGTATGGGAAAGGAAGGCTGAGGCCACTGAGAAGAGAACTCAGTTATATAAGCTGTTTATAGAATTTTTGAGTTGGAATGGAGCAGGCATACCACCTGCATCAGTTCCACAATGGCACCTTTCATGGTGGAATCAGCCTCCTACACACCAGAATAATCAATCAATCAATCAACATTTATTAAATTCCTACTATGTGCCAGGCACTGTGTGAAATGCTGGAGATACAAAAAGAGGCAAGAGACAGTCCTTGTCTTCAGAGACCTTACAATCTGAAACAATTTACTTTGTGGATTTCTGTGGAAGAACCCAATGAACAAACTCTAGTCTAACCAAATACCTGAAAGGAATCCCCACAACAGACCCAACAAATCATCCAACCAGCCCCTTTTTGAAGACCTACAATAACGGGAAACCACCACCTCAAGAGGAAACCCATTCCCTTTTTGGACCACTCTAATTGTTAGGAAGCCTTACCTGACACCAGCCTAAATGGGTCTCTACAACTTCCATCCATTGCTTGTGGTTCTGTCCTTGGGAGCCAAACAGAACAAAGTCAAATCCTTTTTCCAAATGGCAACTCTTCAAATACTTCAACATAACTGTCATGTTTCCCCCAGGTTTTCTCTTCTCCTGGCTAAGCACTCCCAAGTCTTTCAACTTATTTCTATATGACACGGACTGGAGACCCTTCACTATCTTGCTCTCCTTTGATGCTCTCCAGTTTAACCACTCCCTCTTTAAACTGTGGTTCCTAGAACCGAGCACAGTTCTCCAAATGTAGTTTGACCAGGACAGAGCACAAGGGAGTATCACCTTCTTATTTCCGGAAGCTAATGCAGTTTTCAAGCTGTCATTCACTTTCTTGGCAGCCATATCATGTTACAGACTCACATTAAGTTTATTCACTGGGTTCTTCAATGGAAACCCACAAAGGAAGCTGTTTCAGCTCTCTGACCTCTTCCAGTGTATAGGAGGTTAATGTCATCATGAAAGGTACTACTGTGGGGTTGGAAGCAGGTGGTATCCCAGGAAGGCCCAGCGAGCTCGACTCTCATGACAAGGTAGAAAAGAAGTTCTCAGCGGGAAGGAAAGGGGACCTAGTAGAGCCCTCCTTTCTAGTAATTTGGGTGGTGGAGAGGGTTGAGATATTTATCCATAAGTCATAGAACAAGAATCCTGGTCTCAGTTTCATCTGCTTCCAGAGTCAAACTACTCCTTCCTCCTGGCCTGCTAGAGAAAGGAGGTATATCTTATTATTTTTTCTGCAGAGTAGTTCTTTTCATTCACATTATTGAAGTCACCGTGCATATTGTTCTCCTGGCTCTGCTCATTTCACTCTGCATCAGTGCATTAATGTCTTCCCAGACTTCTCTGAATTCCTTATTGCCAACCTATCTTACTACAGAAGAACATTCCAATATATTATATACCACAATTATTTGCTACCACAGGAGGTTCTTTGTTCCATGTGAGGTTAATTCCTCAAAGTCTGATACCTCTCCCAACTGTCTCGCTTATGCCCTTTTTGGGGAACATCAGTCAATCAATCAGTCAGTCAACAAATATTTAAGTGCTTATTATATGCCAGGTTCTGTACTAAGCACTGTCAACTTCTCCTGGGTGGCAGGGGCTTTGCCACCATTTCTCTCTCTCTTCCTTTCAAATGAAATGGGCCCATATTATAGATCTTTTTTTTTTGTTAGAGGCATTGGTGAATTCGTTTTTATTATTACATGGAATTTTGTCATGTTTAAACTATTAAAAAACCTTACGTTGATTATTTTGGAGGTTTGAGGGAGAGATTGATTGTTGATTGTGTATTGCTGATTCTGTAGCAAAATCTAGGAAGTACTTAGGCAGGGGAGCTTGTCTAGTTGGAACCAGACTTGATGTCTGACTATAGCATTTTCTATGAAAGCTACTTGACCAAAATTTGTAAGCAGACGTTAAAAAAAATCCATTTATGTTTTATTTTTAACAAATCATTGTGTTTGCAAAAAAGAAAATACATGGTGACAAAATGTGCCTATGACTTCAGTAACACTTTTAAGTAAATTTGTTTTTTATTACAAATCACACCAGCATATATACACATTTGAAAATACCAATATATGGAATATGTATGAGACATTGTTTATATGGAAGGTATGTTTGCTTGTTTATTATAATGAATCACACTGCATATTTTTGTTAGAGTTAAAAAAAAAAAAAGACCATTAGTATTTGGTAAGGGATCAAAGGAAGACCTTGGAGTAAAGACAATTTGAATTCAAGTTTTGCCTCAAGCATCAACTATGTGACCCTGAACAAGTCACTTAGGTTCTTAGTGTCCCGGGTATTTCTCTAACACTATAAGTTAAAGTGTTGGTTATCTTAATCAGTGGAGTGAGTTTCTACACTAGGAGTTCCCCAGCCTGACAAAATAACAAATCTGGATAACTCTCCCCCCCCCAAAAAAATAGATCAAAATGACTGCTCTATGAGAATGTGCATTAATAAGTCCCTTGCAATAACTTTTCATTCCATCCCCACTCTGGGAGTCCTCAAATCACAGGTTGTGAACCACTGGATTAGGGTAAAGAGTACAGGTCACTGAATCAAGAGAGCTCTGACATTTACTAACTGTATGAATTTGGAAGGAAGGAAATAAGCACTTATTAATAACCTACTGTGTGCTACATGTTGTGCTAAGAACTTTACAAATATTATTTCATTTGATATGCTCTACAACTCTGTGAAATAGATATAATCATCCTCTTTTTACAGATGAAAAAAACTGAGGCAAATTGGGGGTAAGTGACTTGCTCAGGGTCATACAGCTAGTAAGTATCTGATTCTGGATTTGAACTTGGGCAAATATGGGTCACAGTTTCCTCATTTATAAAATGGTATTAATAATTCTAATACTTCCTCTTTTATGGAGTTATAGTGAGGAATACATGTTGCAAATGTGAAATCACAAAATAATCTTCTCCTTCTCCTCCTCCTGGCCCCCTACATATCCTATTTCTCTCCTACTGCTACAGTCCGAAATCATAGAACTTTAAGAGTGAAAGGAACTGATACAGGGTGGAGGCAAGATGGCAGCATAGAAGCAGGAAAACTCCATGGCTCCCCCCATAACCAACTCAAATACCTATAAAATATGACTCTAAACAAATTTTGGAGCTACAGAACCCACAAAGTGACAGAGAGAAACAAATCTCCCACTAAAGGCAGCCTGGTAGGCAGACAGGAAGGGTTCATCACAGCCCTCTGGGAGCAGAGGAGCCCGCAGTTTTAGCCCCAGGGCATCCCATCAGCCACAGTGGGAGGGAGGCTAGAGGGACTTCGGGAGAGTTGATCATCAACAGCTGTGGCCATATCCAGAATTATCAACCCATAAATGCCAAAAAGAAAAAGTGAGAGGTCATTGTGGACTTTGGGAACAGGGGGACCAAGAGTATGGTCCAGCCTCTGCCCCTAGAAGGGAGAAGCAGCTCAAGAATGATGGCTATGCAGCTGCCTCCACATGGCTGCTTCAGAGCTCCTGGCCTGCAGATTGTAAGGTGACCAAGCGACCATTCTGAGGGGTAATTGCTCTTGCTTTAACCTGCTCTGATCTGGATTGCTGTCTTGGGTGAAGGTCCTGGGGTGTGTCACCAGGTGCCAGAGCCTGTGGAGGCTTCAAAGAGCACCCAACTAATAGCTCTGGCAGCTGTGAAAACCCCAGTGATTTGGGACAAAACTCTCCTCTCTGGAAGCAGAGTTCTACTGTGGCAAAAAAGCTCAAAAGTCACATAATTGAGTAACAATATAAACAAGCAAAGGAAGCAAAGCAAGCACAGAAATCCAACTTTAGATTCCTTTTTTGGGGACAAAAAGGATCAAAGCATGGAACAGCAGGAAGACAATGAAGTCAGAACTTCTGCACCAAAAGCTTCCAAGAAAAATATGAATTGGTTACAGGCCATAGAGGAGCTTAAGAAGGATTTTGAAAACCAAATAAGAGAAGTGGAGGAAAAATTGGGAAGAGAAATGAGAATGATGTAGGAAAATCACGAAAAGAGAGTAAAAAACCTGACAGAAGAAAATAACACCTTAAAAAATAGACTAATTCAAATAGCAAAAGAGGCTCAAAAAGCCAATGAGAAGAAGAATGTCTTAAAAACCTGAATTTGCCAGATGGAAAAAGAATCTGAAAAGCTCACTGAAGAGAATTAATTCCTTCAGAGGAGGAATTGGAAGCAAATGGAAGCAAATGACTTTATGAGAAATCAGAAGACTATAAAACAGATCCAAACAAATGAAAAAAATAGAAGGCAATGTGAAATATCTCATTGGAAAAACCACTGACCTGGAAAATAGATCCAGGAGAGAATAATTTAAAAATTATTGGACTACCTGAAAGCCATGATAAAAAAAAAAAAAGAACATAGAAATCATCCTTCAAGAAATTCTCAAGAAAAAATGCCCTGATGTTTTAGAACCTGAGGGCGAAATAGAAATTGAAAGAATTCACAGATCACCTCTTGAAAAAGATCCCAAAAAGAAAATACCTAGAAATATCATAGCCAGGTTCCGGAGTTCCCAGATCAAGGAGAAAATATTACAAGTGGCCAAGAAGAAACAATTTTACTATTGTGGAAACACAATCAGGATAACACAGGATCTGGCAGCTTCTACAATGAAGGATCGTAGGGCTTGGAATATGATATTCCACAGATCAAAGGAGCTGGAATTAAAACCAAGAATCACCTATCCAGCAAAACCGAATATTATGTTTCAGAGGAAAATATAGTCATTCAATGAAATAGAGGACTTTCAAGCTTTCTTGATGGAAAAACCAGAGTTAAATAGAAAATATGACATTCAGATACAAGAAGCAAGAGAAGCATGAGAAGGTAAACAGGGAAAAGAAATCATAAGGAACTTATCAAAGTTGAACTATTTATACATTCTTACATGGAAAAACGATAATTGTAACTTATGAAGCTTTTCTCACTGCGAGGATAGGTGAAGGAAATCTAAATGTATATATATATATATATATATATGTATACATACATATATATGTCTATATAGGAGAGTATATGGGCATGTGAATTCATATGTGAGTGTGTGTATATATGTGCACAGGTATACATAGACAGAGGGCACAGGATCAATTGAATAGGAAGGGATGATACTTAAAAGGTGAAACTGAGAGATTAGAGAGGAATATAATGAGAAGAGATGGGGAGAAACAGAATGGGGTAAATTACCTCATACAGAAGAGGCAAGGGGAAACTGTTGCAATGGAGGGGAAGAACAGGAAGGCAAAAGGGAATCGGCCAACCTTACTTTCATTGAATTTGGCTTAGGGAAGGAATGACATACACACTAAATAGGGTATCTTGCCCTACAGGAGAGTAGGGGGGAAGGGGATGAGAGGGGAGATGATGGAGGGGAGGACAGGTTGGAGGAGGGTAGTTAGAAACACATACTCTTGAAAAGGGACAGGGTCAAAGTACAAAACAGAACAAATGGGAGTTGGGATAGGATGGAGGGAAATATAGTTAGTCTTTCCCAATATAGCCACTACAAAAATGTTTTGCATAGCTACACACATACAACCTATACTGAATTGCTTATTTTCCCAGTAAGGGTGGGTGGCGAGGGAGGAAGGGAAAGAATCTGGAATCCAAAGTTTTAAAATCAAATGTTTTAAAATTTATATTATTATTATTATTATTTTACATGCAACTGGGAAATAAGATATGAAGGCAGTGGGGTAAGGAGATCCATCTTGCCCTACCGGAAAGTGGGAGGGGGGATGGAAGAGGATGTAGGAGACAGCAGATTGGGGGAGGGGGTATACAGTGGGATTGCTGTTTTGGGGTGGTAGGTATGGAAAAGACGGGGAGAAAATTTGTAACTCAAAATCTTGTTGAAATGAATGATGTAAACTAAAAATAAACATAAAATTTAATTAAAAAAAAAGAGTGAAAGGAACTTTCTTAACACTGAAATGGTCATCTCTGTAGTCCAGTACCAGTGCAGAAATCATTTCCACATCACCAACAAACGGCATTCCAAAATCTGTTTCAGTTCAGTCATGGCAAACATGCTGCCCTACGAAGCTACTCATTCCATTTTTCAATGGCTCTAATTGTTGGACAGTTTTTCTTTATAGGGAACCAACATCAACCTCCCTATGACTCCTGCCCACAGAGCATGTCTGTTCTTTGGAGCACCACGGAATGCATATAATGTCTCTTGGGCTGTGGAGACCCTTGAAATGTTTGAAGACAACAATCATTTCACCTCTGACTCTTCTCTTCCCCACTTTTACCTCTTTTGAAAGAAAGCATTTGATCCATTAATTCACACTAAGATATTAGGAATTAAGTGTGATAGCCTCCGTAGACTATGACGGAGAGCTGGCCTCAGTTAGGAGGACCTGGCTTTGAGTTTCGCCTCTGATACAGACAACTTTCTAAAACTGTAACTGGTAAAAAAAAAAAAAAAGCTGCTCATTTGTGTTCATATAATATTAAAAGAACAGAGACAGCTGGTGGCACACTGGATAGAGTTTCAGGAGTGGCGTCAGGAAGACCTGAGTTCAAATTTGACCTCACTTACTAGCTGTGTGATATTGGGCAAGTCATTTAACCTGTCTGCCTCAGTTTCCTCAGCTAATAAATGGGGATAATAATAGCACCTTCGTCCCAGGCTTGTTGTGAGGATCAGATAGATGGCAATAGCACAGTGTTTAGCACAAAGTGGGTGCTAGGTGGCGCCATAGTGCACAGAGCACTGAACCTGAAGTCCAAAAGATTCACCTTCCTCAGTTCAAATCTAACCTCAGACACTCCCTAGCTGTGTGACCTTGGGCAAGTCACTTAATCTTGTTTGCCTCAGTTTCTCATCTGTAAAACGAGTTGGAGAAGGAAATGGCAAACCACTCCAGTACCTCTGCTAAGAAAATCCTAAATGTCACAAAGAATCAGACACGACTGAAAACAGCTGAAAAACAAGAAGCATGTAGTAAATGTTAATAAATGTTTCCTTCCTTCCTTTTTTCCTCCCTCCCTCCCTTCCTTTCTCACAATGTTGTATTCCTTAGACAGATGAAATCACAGGTTCCCTCTTCTTGCTGGAAACCTCCCACTTATCAGAGAGTATGTAAAAAATAAATCTGCCAAGTAGAAGGCAATGCCCAGATGAATGACACAATAACAGTAGAATTTCAGGCACACTTGGAGAAAATATTTGGGGGGGCACAAGGACCTTCTGAGTGCCCCTCAAATCACTCCCTACAGGCATTCACCTGTTCAAGCCTTTGTTTCTGATTGGTCCAGTAGTAGAAAGAATGAGTACATATGCACCTAATCTGTACTTGTCAAGGCTAAAGACTGAAGGAACCTATATCCATCAAACAAGGAAGATCAATTAGGAAATTAATGATTTAGAGTCCCACTGGCAACTCTAATCATTTGCCTGCACTAAAGTGTCTGGTCTGTATTAGGATCCTTAGTGAATGCTTGCCAGTGAGTGATAATAATTTCCACAAGAGAATGGCAATTTCACTCTGTAGACTAGGCTCAAGTAATCGTTTCACATGAAGAGCTGTGACCCTTTGCCTCACTTAAGCTAACAAATACTTATCCTTCACAATAGGACTCTAATTTCCTAATGGTTCTTCCTGGCTGTCACTCCTGTTTAGGCTGTAAGATGTGGCAAGGACAGGATGGGAAACTCAGCTAAAGGACAGTTGCTATGTCCTTTTGGAAGGACATTGATAAGTGGGAGAGTATCCAAAGGAGAGTAATCAAGATGGTGAAGGGCCTTGAGTCTATGCCATATGAGTATTGGTTGAAGGAACTGAGAATACCAGCCTAGAGTAGGCTGGGGGGAGGGGCATGATAGTTGACTTCAAGTATTTGAAAGGCTGTCATTTCAAGAAGGGATTAGATTTTTCTGTTTGGCCCCAGAGGACAGAATCAAAAACAATGATTAGAAAGGTCCAATGAGATAACAATATATAAAATGTTTTGCAAATCTTAAAGTACTATATAAATGCTAGCTACTATCATCAGTATCCTCATCATCATGATGTTGTAAAGAGACAAATTTAGGCTTAAAGTCAGGAAATAACTTCCTAAGAATCAGAGCTGTCCAAGGTAGCTGAAAGGTGGTGAGATCCCTCCTCACTGGAGGTCTTCAGGCAGAGGCTGAAGGACTGCCTTAATTTGCCTACTAAGCAATCTTTTCATCAATAAGAAGGGGTTGAGGGTTGCAACCCAGTCCTGTAGAAAACCTTCTAATTCATGTATTAGTGTGACTTCCTTTTGGACATGGGTTAGACTAGATGGGAAGCTAGGAGGTACGATGGATAGAGTGCTGGGCCTGGAGTCAGGAAGATTCATCTTCCTGAGATTAAATCAGGCCTCAGATACTATTTGTGTGACCATGGATGAGTCACTTAACCCAATTCACCTCAGTTTCCTCACCTATAAAATAAGCTGCAGAAGGAAGTGGCTAATCACTCCAGTACCTTTGCCAAGAAAGTCTCAAATGGGATCACAAAGAATCAGACATGACTGAAATGATTGATTAAAATAGATTAAATGACCTCAGATCTTTTCCAACCCTAGAATTCTTTGAGTCTTAAAAAGTTTGGGGTGGGGAGCTTGGAGTAGTGCAGTCCAAGCAATTATGATTCAACAGTGAGATTCCACAGTCAATAAAACTAATAATCATAATCATTCAAAGACCGTACCAGCAAACTGAAATCTTGAACAGGTGCTGCCAAGCTGGAAAGGTCTAGCAATGGATGGAATGTCTGCTATTTGAACACAAGACTGGTTAAGTTCAAGTGTCTCAGAAGTCAGCCAGAAGGTGATGAATTTTTTGATGGTAACAATTCTTAAATACCACTTACTAAGTTATGACCTGTATCTGTGGAGGGAGTTGCCACAAGGACAAATTTATACGTCCTCATAGTAATAACAATTCACATTTCTAGATCACTAAGTTTTATAAGCTCAGCGTTGGCTTTATTAACAAATATGTAGTGTCTAGGATGAAGGAGGTGATGTTCCACTGTAGTTTGTCCTGATTGGAGCAGGTCTAAAGTATTGTGTCCATTTCCAGGTAGGACATTGACAAATCAAGTTAGTCGACAAGCATTTATTCAGTGCTTGCTTTGTGCTAAATTCTGAGGATACATATACAAACAAAACATAAGACGATCCCTGCCCTCAAGGAGTTTACATTCCTAATGAAAGAAGAAAACAAAATGAGGATGAAAAGGTTGGAGAAGGTACTCACACAAGAGCATCATGGAGAAAGTCTAGAGAGTCAGGAATGGAGCCCAAAGAGGAATGAAGACATGGCTAGCCAGGTCTTTTCCTTTAAAATGGAGGTTCCTTTTGCACACAGTTACAGACACAATGTATGTGTGACAACTAACTTTGACAGACTGGACTCCTCTCAGCAATGCAAGGTTAGAAGACAACTCCAAAAGACTCATGATGGAAAGGTATATCCACATCCAGAGAAAGAACTACAGAGTCTAAATGCTGATTGAAGCAAACTACCTGCTCTCTTGCTTTTGTGTTTTGTTTTGTTTCATTCCTTCTTTCTCATTGTTCACTTCATTGGTTATAATTCTTCTTTACAACTTGACTAATATTTAATGTGAAAGTATTTGTAGAACCTATATCCAATTGCATGCCACCATGGGGAAAGGGGAATGAGAGGAAGGGGGAGAAAATCTGAAACTCAAGGGATTGTGAAACTGAATGTTGTAATCTAAAAGTAAACAAATGAATTAAAATTAAAAAAAATAAAATGGAGGTTCTTGTAGGAACCAACCAATAAGAGTAAGGGGCTGTCAGGTAAGGACTGTGACCTACCAGGGTAAGAAGGCTTCTATGGCATGGTGGATAAGAGAAAATCCAGAGAGACAAGAGTAGATAGATCCCAGAGAGAAATGACAAGCTGGAGCAATTCCAGAAGAGAGTAGTCAGGATGGTATGGGTGCTGAAAATCTTCAAGTCATATTAAATTGCAGTTAAATTAATATAATTTAATTAATACAAATTAAATTAATACAATTAAAGTTACAGAAGGTGCCCCAAAATGAAATGGTAGATTATGAGTTCTCCATCACTGGGGGGGAGGGTTCAAATAGAGACTGTGTGACCCCCTTGTTGGAGATGTGGTAAAGAGGATTTATGCTTCCAATAGAGCTTAGAATAGATAAACTCTTAGGTTTCTTCTAACACTGAGATTCCAGCTCTATGACGTACTTAATTGTTATTTACTTGGCTGTAGTATGTTGTCATGTCTATTTTAATTGGCTTATAATTTTGGTGAGGGAGAAAAGGAAACAATTTTCATCTTTTATACAATGCCATAACATAATAAGGCACTCACAAGTTTCTTTAAAACACACACACACACACACACACACACGCACACACACAATCTTTTAAAAGGGATTTATCATTTTCCTATGTCAGAGAGTAGAGACCTTGGTTCTTTCAGTTGCTTCTTGGACATCTTAAACTGGAAGTCCAACTAGATAAGCATTTCAAACTCAACACATTCGAAACAAAACTCATCTTTCCCAGCTTTCCCTTCACTACAAATATCAAGAGCACCACTGTTGTTCCAGTCACCCAGGCCCACAACAACATTCTTTATGCTCACCCACCCCACACATCCAATCCTTTACTGAATCTTGTCATTTCTATGTTTATAACATCTCTTCTCCATGTCCCCTACTCTCCTCTCCACTAATACAGCCACCACCCTAGTTCAGGTCCTCATCATTCCTTGCCTATTGCAAAAGTCTCCTAATTGGTCCCCTTCTCTCAAGTCTCTCTCCATTCCAGACTATCCCCTTATCAGCTGCCAAATTGATCTTCCTAAAGTATATATTTGCCCAATATGACCCTATCCTTATATTTAATAAACTCCAGTGACCACCTAGTACCTCAAGAATAAAATATGAAATTTCCTATTTGGCATTGAAAGTTTTTCATAACCTGACCCCTTTTGACCTTTCCAGTCTTCTCACATGTTATATGTGTTCACATACTCCAGGATCAGCTACACTGCTCTATTTCCATGACTTCCCATTGGCTGTCTCCCATGTCTGGATTTCATTTCCTCTTCACTTCTGCCTCTAGGTTTCCTGGGACTGCTTCAAGACTCAGCTCAGATTCCTCCTTCTGCAGGAGGCTTTTCTTGGTGCACTCCATTCCCACAGCTAGTAATCCCCTCTGAGATTGCTTCCCATCCAATCTGTATATTTTTTGTATGAACCTATTTCATCTGTTTCTTCCCTTAGAATGTAAGCTCCATGAGGGCAGGAGCCCCATTTTTGCCTTTCTGTATATTCCTAATGCTTAACACAGCATATGACCCATAGTGAGCCCTTATGAAATGCTTGTTGACTGACTTACTGACTTATTCTCTATGGACTGGCCCACAGCTGTATAGTCATAGCTGAGCAAGAAGGGGGCACAGTCACACGCCAATTCTACAAAAAGAAATTATTATTATGCAATTCCTTGCATGAGATCAATGCTCAGCCACCAATACCCTTGGCCCCCTACTCCCTGGTGTTTTCTTGGCCTTACTCTGTACCTCCTCCCCTGACTCTCTTATTCTCAGGGTCAATAAATCATTTCCCTGCAATACGGTCTAATGGTAATGCAGCTCGGAGGTAACAGAGACCTGGACTGGAATTCCAGCTTTGACACTTCCTCCATGCGTGACCAGGGACAAATCATTTAATCTTTCCTAGCCTTTTTTAAATGGTGGGTGAAAATGCCATCACTAGCTACCTCACAGCGTACAAGTGCTGTATATTTGTGATCTATTATTAGTCCTCTAGACTAGCTGACATTGTGATCTTCTGGCTTTGACCTCGTCATGGTTTTCAATTCAAAATTTATTAAGTACCTACTGTGTTTGAGGCACTGTGCTAGATGTGAGAGATAAGAAGTAGAAAGAATGTTGGATTTGGAATCAGAGAATCTATATTTGAATTTTGTCATTTACTACCTTTGTGACTTTGGGCAAGGCACTTGGGCCTCAGTTTCCAAAAGAAGATTAGACTAGAAGATTTCTAAAGTCTCTTCTGTCTTTAAACCAGAAACAGGTTAGTGACCTCCAAGTTCACTCCTAGGTCTGAATTAAGGTAGTTTAGGGAGGGCAGCGGAGAAAATGTTGGGCTTGAAATCAGGGAAGCCTGAATTTGAATTCTGCCTCAGATACCTGCTTAGCTATGGGACCCTGGGAAAATCACTTCACCTTCTTACAACCTCTATTTCCTTATCTGTAGGAGGGGATAATAGTACCTCTCTCACTGGGCAATTGTGAGGTCAAAGGAGATTACATCTGTAAAGTGCTTTGCAAACCTTTAAGCCCTATAATAAATTCTAGCTATCGTCATCCTCATCCTCATCATTATTACTATTGTTGTTATCTTTGATCTATCTATACATCTCTGATGCTATGCAATAGCCACTGCCTTCAAGGTAGTATGTTATACTGTACAATTCTCTGCCTACCAGGGGGAAATTGATGAGGGGGAGCCAGCTCTTCCAGACCTGGCTTCTGTCTGTATACTAGAATGTTGGCTCAGACCACATTGTTTCTTCTTTCTTCCACTTCTTGTCCTCCTATCATTATTCCAGTGTGTTGGAGCTCCTTTGGGAGGACTTGGGGGTTTCCACAAAAGAGACAGTCCAACCAGTAAATATTGACAGCAATAGACCCTTATTTATTCAGTCTATTATAACTCATATATGGGAAGGCTTGTAGCTTAACAGGAAGGAGGAGGAGAAGGGTCCTTGCAGATCACAGTCTTTGGAGAGACAAAGATTTAACTCGGTTTCTGGAAGGGAAAAGAAATGGGGTGTCAAGGCCTCAGATGAGATGATGTTCAGGAAGACGATTGATGATGCAGCAGGAGGTACCCAGTTAAACTAGTTAAGTCAATCTTGTCATTCTTCCCAGTATGATGCAGAAACACCTGGGGTCCTGCACAACAAGGCACTTTTCTTTCTTTCTTTTTAAAAAAATAATATTTACTTTTTCTAATTATATATAAAGAGAATTTTTAACATTCATTTTTTTAAAAATTGGAATTCCAAACTCTCTCCTCCCTTCCCCTCCCCCTGCCCTGAGAAGGTAAGCAGTTTGATATAGGTTATACATGTGCCATTACTCAGAATATATTTCTATATTAGTCATGTTGTGAAAGAAGACACAGGCGGAAAAAACATGAAAAAATGAAGAAAGTGAAAAATAGTATGCTTCCGTCTGCATTCAGACTCCATTACTTCTTTCTCCAGATGTGGATAGCATTTTTCATTGGGATTCAACAAGGCAGTTTTCTGATACTGAATAGGACAGGTATTTCCCTGGGATGACTTCAGAGAGTCTTGCACATGGGTATCTGATTGGTTTCCCACCTCCCATCTCTCTGTCTGTCCCTCCTCTCTCTCTCTCTCTCACTCTCTCTCTCTCTCTCTCTCTCTCTCTCTCTCTCTCTTCTCTCTTCTCTCTTCTCTCTCTCTCTCTCTCTCTCTCTCTCCCTCCCTCTCTCTCACTCCCTCCCCCCCTTCCTCTGTCTCTTTCCCCCCTCTTCCTCTCTCTCTCCCTCTCTTTCTCTCTCTCTCTCTTTCTCTCTCTTCCTCCCTCCTTCTCTCTCCCTCCCTCTGTCTCTTTGTCTCTCTCTGTGTCTCTCTGTCTCTGTCTCTCTCTCTGTGTCTCTGTCTCTCTCTCATCTCTATTTTTTTCCCCCTCTTCCTACACCTCTTTCTCTTCCCCTGCCTCCCCCTCTGGTGTCATAAATTGGCTGGTGCAAATTAGTGAGACTTTACAAGGGAATGGAAGCTTAAGGAGTGAAAGGCTCTTTGAGAGGCAGGGCAGTATAATGGATAGAGAATAAGACTTAAAGCCAGGGAACTGGGTTCAAATCCTGATATAGATAGCTGTGGGTCTCTGAGCAAATTACTTAACAGCTTTGTGACTCATTTTCCTCATCTGTGAAATGGGCTTAACATAGCTAAAGTCTCTAAATATGTGATCCTATGTAGGGGGGCTGAAGTAGTTTCCAGACAAAGGAGAATAGCGAAGGGACCAGGTGGGAGGAAAGGGAGTGTATACAGAAGAGGCAGCCTCTTGTAAGATGAGCTAGGCCCACAACACTGGGCTTTTGGGATCAACCTGACTGTGCTGCCTAAAGTGGTAGCAAACTCACCTCATCCATTGATTGTAAGGGAAGAGGTTCTTGTCAAGGCAGCTGGGTAAGTAGAGTCGATGGAATGCTGGATTGGGACTCAGGAAGTTAAAATCTTGCAGATCTGAGTTCATATCCAGCCTTGGACACCAGCTGTTTGACCCTGGGCAAAAAAATAAAAATCTCTTTCAACCTCAGTTTCCTTATCTGTAAAATGGGAACAATAATAGCACCTTACCTCTCCAAGAGTTGTTGTGAGGCTCAAATGAGATAATACATGTAAAGTACTATATAAGTGCTGTTATTATGATGATAATTTTGGGGGGAGGTATTATGAGATACCTTGGCCTCAGTTCAGAAGCCAAGACTGGATCCTTGTCCCATCACCAGAGGTGATGTATGTGGCCAATGCCACATTGTCATTAAAAAACAGGCAGTGACAACAAAGACAAAAACAGTAAGTTCCAGGGTCATGAGAATTATAAACTGGTGCTTGTTTCCTCCCTGACTGCAGCATTCAACTTTCCCTTGCCTCTTGAGTTTGCCTATATAAAGCTCTAAGATATTAGGCATGGAAGTGAGGTTAGAGTTCATTTACCTCAACCAACTCATCTCCCCAAGGAAATTCACTGAGCTAGTTGTAGGACAGACACTAGAATTCAGTCCTCCTGACTTCTTATCCAGTGTTCCTCCCACTCCCCTCCCCTCTCTCCCTCTCTCTCTCTCTCTCCCTCTCTCTCTCTCTCTCTCTGTCTCTCTCTCTCTGTCTCTCTCTCTCTGTCTCTCTCTCTCTGTCTCTCTCTCTGTCTCTCTCTCTCTCATTCTCTTTCTCCTTCTCCTATCTCTCAGTCCCTCCCCCTCTGTCTCTCTCTCCTTCCTCCCTCACCTCTCTCTCCCCCTCCTTCCTCCACTCCTCACTCAAACATAGCAGGGCCACCATGAAACAATGAGACAATGATAAATGTTGGTTATTTAGTGGTTGGCTAAGGCAGGAGGCTTCTCTGATGCCTCTGGTTCATAATAATGAACCTCCCTCAGGCCACCACAGGGTGAAGAGAAAAACCGAGAGAGGTATGGAGGGGATGTGAGCCCTCCAGTGTTCCTTCCACATGCTTAGCATTTGAATCTAATAATAATAGTTTACATTTCTATAATATTTAAAAAGGTTTTCAAGACACGTTGCTCAAAACACTGAAAAGACAGTGAAAGTATAGTGAGTCAGTCAATTAACATTTATTAAATGTCTTCTATGAGCCAGGCACTCTGCTAAACATTGGAGATACTAATAGGGTCCTGTCCTCAAGGACCTTACAATCTAATGGTAGAAGCAACATACTAAAAAAAGCTGAAAGGGGAGAGGGGGAAGGGTCAGGGAAGGGAAAGTATGATGGAGCACAGTCCAAGGAGTGCAGCTGGTGAGAAACAAAGAGATGACTATACAGGGAGCCTTTGGGTGGAGTCCTTGGCTCCAACTTCCAGTCCTCCAATCAGGGGGCAGAGGGTACTGACGGTACTGAGGAGCTGGGAGTACTAAGGCTGATGAATCTTGCCAGATGATGAATTTCCTGATGATGAGATTTCTTGGGGGCAAGATGGAGTCTAGTCCAAAGGAGTGTAGCTGGTGGAAAAGAAATGAGTAGGACCAGAGGAGCGCAGATCTAGAGCCAAGTGGTGACTCAGAGGCCATTAGTCAAGCTTCCTCATTTTATGGGTGAGGAAACTAGAACCCAAGGGAGTTAATGAAACTTGCCCAAGGTCACCCAAAATATCAGAAGGGGAAGTTGAACTCAGTACTGCTACCTGCAGAACTAGGGTTCTTTCCACCATACCATATTGACTACCCCCATTGTTCAGAGAAGTAGACAGAGCATCAGAGAGGTGAAATTACTTTTCCATGGAGCTAGTAGGTGGAAGTGTCTGAACTCAAACCTGGATTTTATAACTCCAAATCCAATGTGCTTTCCACTAAAAGACACATCCCCTCTATACCTCTCTTGGTTTTTTTCTTTAACTTTTGGTGGTTTGAGGGAGATTCATTATTATGAATTGGAGGCACCAAAGAAGCCTTCTGCCTTAGCCAACTTCCAAATGACCAGCATTCATCATTGTCTCATTGTTTCATGGTGGCCCTCCTGTGTGTGTGTGTGTGTGTGTGTGTGTGTGTGTGTGTGTGTGTGTGTGTGTGTGTGAGAGAGAGAGAGAGAGAGAGAGAGAGAGAGAGGGAGGGAGAGAAGGAGAGAGATACACAAAGACAGACAGACAAAGACAGACACAGAGAAAGAGAGACAGAGACAAAGACAGAAACAAGAGAGTCAGAGAGATAGACAGAAACAGACAAAAACAGACAGACAGAAAGAGAAACAGATAGTGAGAGAAACAGAGAGAGACAAAGAGAGACAGACACACACACAAACAGAAACCTCTTACAGATAGAAAATCTCAGAGCTGGTAGGGACCTCAGAAAGGTACAGTTCAACCCAGTCTCCTACCTATCAAGGGTCCCACTTCTAGGAAAGTTCAGCTGTCCTTTTACAGTCCAGATTTCAAAATCTTTGTCTCTTCTCCTTTTTGTTTGAAATTGCCCCAAATGAGCTTGGCTATCTTGGTTATGTATTGTCTTTCCCCATATTTCGTCCTCTCCCCTCACCCTCGCCCCTGAGATATTTGCATTTCCAGCATTTATTTCTCTCCCACAATCAGGCTGCTTGTGCTCCAGTGATTGAGATCAGAGAAGCTGGGTAAGAATAGAAATAACAATTGTTAGCACTTGGATCACTCAACCACTGATCGCTTACCAGTCCAGGGAGTCGGTAGTTTTTGAATCTGAAGTCTCCTGAGTATCTGAAGGAACAGCCCTTTGATGGACATCTAAAAGGCTTTTTCCTTTGTCCTACCTCAACTTAAGTAGAACCCACCAGCACTAACCCCTCTTAAAAATCTCTCCTTGCCTTAGATCCCCACCCCTGCCTCTTTCAAGCTAAAGAACCAAGTTAAAGATTATTTAGCTGAAAAAACTAACTGCTCTTCTAGAGTCAAAAGTTCCTCTTAGGATCAAAAGATGAAAGATTTAAAGCTTGAAGTGAACTTAAAAGCCATGGAGCCCAATCCCCTCACTTTATAGATGAAGTAATTGAAACACAGAGGTGTTAAGTGACTTGCTCTGGGTCACACTGCTACTAGGTGGGTCCAACAACAACAACACCATTTATTTAGCACTTATGTGCCAGGCATTTTTTACAATTATCTCATTTGTTCCTCACAGCAACTCTGGAAGGTAAGTGCTATCCCAATTTTTTTAGATGAGAAAACAGGTTGCAAGTGATAAGTTCCCCCCTCCCCAAGATTACACAGCTAGTGTCTGAGGCAGGATTTGAACCCATGTTATCCTGAATTCAAGATCAGTACCCATTCTACTATATTATGCAGCCTTGAGGGTGTAATGAAGCCCTAAAGAGATTTTCCATTCTTCTAGGTTCCAATGTCCACAGCACCCACAGTGCTTACCACCAGTGGTGCCCAACCAAAGAAGAGTCATAGAATCTCAGAACTAGACTTCACAGCTCATCACTAGATACACATTTTTTTTTCAGATGAAGAAACTAAGGCCTAGAGAAGTAACCCACACTGGTCATACTGATTCAAACACAGTCTCCTTGATTCCCTTCTCCATCAAGAAGGAATCTTTCAGATAGGGGAGGGATCTTTAGAAGGGATGGTGAGGGAATATGTTAAAGAGGGGTATAAAAGGGTGTTTAGATTAATGGGAATGGGAGAACAAGGGACGTATCCTTGGGAGGTTAACAGAGGGATCTTTAGAGGGGAGGCTAAGGTAATAGGTCAAAGGGGGGGGATAGAAAGATGTTTAGATTTATGGGAATGGGAGGATAAGGGGGTATCTTTGGAGAGGGAGGTAGCTTAATTAATAGGGGGCAAGGTATCAAGCAGAAGTAAAGTAGAGGAGTTAGGAGGGAGAGGAAATAAGAGATACACACAAACATAAAAACAAAGATCACAAATAGGATTTGTTAGGGAAAATTTATGTCTATATATGTATGTATGTGTGTGTATATGTGTATCTGTAGGTATAAGTAAATATATGTGAGCTTGATTGTAGCCTGAGGGCGGAGAGGAGGAAGGAGGAAAAGAGCAAAGTAATGAGTGCACAGCAAAGAACCAAAGAAAACTAATGAGGAGGCAAAGAAAAGATGTAGTATTTGTCATATAGGCTTTCTTGAAATGGAAATTTATTGCTATATATTTGAATCCTCCCACGTTCTGCTACACAACAACATGCATTTTTTTTCTTTTCTTATTTTGTATTGAAGTTTCAAAAATAAAGAGAAGCAAAACAAAAAAGGAATCTTTCCCTCCTCTCTGGTCCCAGGGCACTTTGTAGCTAGCTTTCTTATGGCATTGACTACATTCTGCCTTCAATGTTGCCCTTAGCGCACATGCATACAAGACCACATGGTGAGTAGACAGAGACCTGAGGTCAAGACAAACTGGGTTCAAGTTCAAGTTGTTTGGCACATACTGACTCTGGGATGCTAAGCATCCCTCCTAAGCTCTCAGTGCCCCCAGGAAACTTGCATTTACAAAAATTTTCTTCTATGACCTAAATTTCCAACTCTATTCCTCCCTTTCCCCTGATCAGATTATCATCCTTTAAAACAAAGAATAAAAAGGCAGGAGTAGGAGGAGGCAGGTCAACAAAACTAACATATTGGAAAAAAAGTGTGACATTATATATGGTGTTCCACACCCATATCCCCCCACCTCTTCTAAGGAGGAGAGGGAAATTTCTCTCTATATTTCTTTTTGGGGTCAACTTTGGTCATTACAGTTTCATAATATTCAACTTCAATTGTTTTGACCTTGTCTTTTCCATTTATATTATTGTGTAGTCATTGTAGATATCGTTTTCCTAAAACTTCATTTTCCCAAATAGCTTCTAATACAATAAATTTCAGGATAATTCCTGATCTGTGTTGGAAAGTTCCCTTAACCAATGAAATTACAGATGTGTAGCACTCCTTGTCTCCATTTGTTTCTTATATTAGAATACAGGGTCTATTGTGGTGGCACAAACTAAAAAAAACAACACAAAAGAATGTGAAATAACTTTGTGAGGGTCAAGTGCTGCAGGATGGAGTTATCAAAATGAAACTGGATAGAGATGAATGTAAAATCTTGCCCTTTGGTTTACAAAGCCAACTCCACAAATAAAAGGAGGGGTAGGCATGGAGACAGAGATCAGTTCTGAAAAAAGATCAAGGGGCAAGGGGCAGCTAGGTGGTGCAGTGAATAGAGCACCAGCCCTGGAGTCAGGAGGACCTGAGTTCAAATCCAGCTTTAGACACTTAACACTTACTGTCCATGTGACCTTGGACAAGTCACTTAAACCCAATTGCTCTGCCCTACTCCCTCCAAAAAGCCAAAAAAAAAAAAGATCAGGGACACTTGGGAACTTTGATCAACACAATGACCAGTCACAATTGAAGAAGACTCAGGATAAAAACATGCTACCTACTTCAGATAAAGAGGCAATGGATTCAGACAGCAGACATAGGGATGTGTATGACATATATGTATATACATATATTTAATGTATATATACAATATGCATATATATATACATATATGTGTGTGTATATACTTATATTTATGTATGCAGAGGTGAGGGGGGAGATACAATGCAGGAATTTGTTTTGTTGGTTACATGTGTTTGTTGTGGGTTGTGTTTTTCTTGCTTTCTCAAGGGGGGGAATAGGAAAGTGGGAGTGAGTAAAAGTGAGTGAATTCAAGCTGAATGTAAAATTTTTTTTAATGTTTAAAAAAAGGAAAAGAAAAAGGAAAAAACCCTCAGGTTTTTAGTGAACTCCAAGTTTAATATAAACCACAAGTGTAATATAGCAGCCAAAAACCAAAACCCAAACCCAACCTAATGTGACCTTGGGCTGCATTAAGAGAGGCCTAGCTTCCAGGAATTAGGGAGGTGATGATCCCATTGTACTCCACTCTCATCAGACCATGTGTAGAGTATTGTGTTCAGTTCTAGACATCAGTTTAAGTGGGGCATTGAAAAACTAGAGAGGGTTCAGAAGAAAGCAAGCAGGATGATAAAGGGCTTTGAGATCATATTGTACAAGGACAGACAGGAAACTGGGGAGGTTTATTTGAAATGAGAAGACACAGAGAGGCTGTTTTCAAGTATTTGAAGGGCAGTCATTCTAGAGACAGGTCTTACTTGTTCCATTTGTCCTCAGAAAGCAGAACCAGGAGTGATGGATGGAAGCTGCAAAGAGATTAATTGAAGTCTGATGTCAGGAAAAATTTCTTAACAATGAGAGCTGTCCAAAAGTGGGATGGGCTGCCTTGGAGAGGTGCTGAATTCCCCCTCCTTGGAGATCTTCAATCAGAGATAGGATGATCACTTGTTGGGTACGTAACGGGGAATTACTGTCATATGTGAGTTGGACAAGATGTCCACTGAGGTCCCTTCCAGCTCTCAAATTCTCTAATTGTGTGAATGTAAGATCTCATTGTCATCATCATTATCATTTGCATTATCTATAAGGCTCATTTTATGTTCTTGGGGCAACATAGTATAAACGACAGAGTGCCAGATGCAGAATCAGGAAGACTTGAGTTCATATATTAAAAAAAAATTTTTTTTGTCTTTTTGGAAGGTGGAAGGCAGGGCAATTGGGGGTAAGTGACTTCCCCAAGGTCATATAGCTAGTACTAAATGTCTGAGACTGGATTTGAACTCAGATCCTCCTGACTCCAGGGCCAGTGCTCTATTCATTGCGCCACCTAGCTGCCCCTTGATTTCATATTTTGCCTCTAACACTGTGTGATCGTAGTCTAGTCCCTTAACTCTTAAGCGATTCAAGCAACTCTCTAATACTCTAAGTTACAGACAGGTCACAATCTGTGTCAGTAGAAGGCTTCTAGCAAAATCACAGGTCCTTGACATCGATATGTAATGTTCACATTTGCATGTTTTGATTTTTTGTACATAGTAGGTGTCCAATAATTGTATTGAATGAATGGATGCCTTCAGCTCTCCGCTCAGGGCCCAGCCTCCAGGAAAATGAGCCTTTTATTTATGACCCTGGCTTCTTAAAGAGGCCAGGCCCTTATCTCTTTGGATTATCTTGAAACCCACCAATCAAATAAGAGGTAAACCAGTTTTTTCACTACCAGAAAGGGAAGCGTTCTATAGCTTTCCTAGATTTCTCCTTCTAATACCTTACAGCTGTTGCTTCTCATTCCATAAGGTATTAAATAATTGCCTTTCTCTTGATTTGTTTATACAACAAATATTTATTAAGCACCTACTATATAAATCACTGTGATAGGCATTGGGATTACAGAGATGCTTTAAGTGACACAATCTCTGCCCTCAAGGAATTTATCTTCTAATATTATATCTAGCAAATCCATCCTGCTACCTGTTGAGTTCTGTTGTTTTCCCCTTTTTTTTTTAACCTTACATCATTTAATTTCTGGGCCTCAGTTTTCCTATATGTAAAATGATGGGTTTAGACCACATGACCTCCAAGTTTACTTCTACTGCTACGTTTATGCTCCTTTGAGTAATGACTAATTCTATATGAGAACTTTTAGTCTTCTAGACTGAAGAATACTAGATTTGGTTCTTTAGCATTTTCTTCTTTATTTTGTGATTTACTAAAAGTATGCTGAAATTCAGAGAGAGAGAGAGACAGAGAGAGACAGAGAGAGAGAGAGGAGAGAGGGAGACAGAGAGAGACAGAGAGAGAAAGAAACCACTTCAGCTTCCTCACTTCCAAATCAAAGCCTCTGCTAACCTTGGACCTCCTGTTGGCTTTCTAGTAGCTAGGTGGGTAACAGCACCAACTGAAGACTCAGGGTTCTCTCTCATGACTTGAGATTCAGGTACACTGTTCTCCTCTATACTCCTCATCATAGTAAGTCAACCTGAAAGCACATAACCTCAGGTCTGTTTTCTTAATTGCAACAAAATCAACATTAATTCAGTATCCCAGGCTATTGTAGTTTTTGGGGACTTAGGGATTTCCACAGAAGAGGCAGAACACTTGGTAGATACTAAAAGCAAGAGGTTTTTATCTGGCACATTTAAACTCACGTAAGACAAGGCTTAAAGTTTAACTTCAGGCACCCAAGAGCACAAGGATGGGGCAGAGAAAGAGAAGGCAAGGGTGGATCTGGACCACATCATCTAAAAGAAGCATTTACTCCAAGATTTCTGGAAGCCAGTAGAGTCTGTGCCAATAGCAAGATGATCAGGGCACAGCAGAAGGAAGGGGATGGATATGTGACCAAGAAAGAGACAATCCCTCCAAACCAGCATTCCAGTTATGCCAGTCTCTCAAGAGAGAAAACCTGGGACTCCACACAACAAATTTTTCTCTACCATGCAGAAGAGTGTCAGGGGAGGGGCAAGGTGTCTAGGAGGAACATCTAGTAAGTTGCCCACTTCTGATGAGTATAATGATAGCTAGTAATAATAGCCAGTGTTTATGGAGTGCTTGAATGGTTACAGTGTGCTTTACAAACATTATCTCATTTTATCCTAACAAAAACCCTGGGAAGCAAGTTCTATTATTATTATTACCTCCACTTTACAGAGGAGGAAACTGAGGCACAGAGAGGTTAAGGGATATGTTCAAGGTCACTCAGTTAGTAGGAGTCTGAGGCCTGATTTCAACTCAGGACTTCTTCACTCTAAGTCCAAGGATCTATATACTGTACCATCTAGCTTCCTATGATCAAATAAAGACCAATTATTAAGACTGAGTTGCATATTTGAAGCAGAAATTTCAAATAGGCAATTAAATACAAGGTCATATGACTTATGATTATGATATAATTTATCAACAGCAGAAAATCACATTATACCAGAAGTGGAAAGAACCTTTCAAGTCATTTCACCCAACCCTTACCCAAAGTATCAATCCCATGTATAACATCTGAGGCAAGTAACCAGCTAGAACAGGTACTCAGGTTTTTCTTATTTTCTGTCCCTTCCCCACTTCATCTCCCATTGCTTCCTTTAACAAGAAATACCTTTTGAATCCCCCAGGAAGGCAGCCCCTTTTAGAGAGCAAACAAAGTCATAGAAGAGGCTGAAGGTACAATAAAACCTTTTTTGCAGCTGTAATCTCCTTCCTAAATCAGGTGCATCTACTGGATTGTAGAGAATGGCATCAGAGAGCCAGCAGTTGTGGGGAAGAAAAGCCCAGAGGACAGAAATATAGTCTCCAGCTCCTCTTAGCTCCAGAGCCCTGGATCCCTCTGCCATCTCCAACTTTGTTCCCTGCCAATGATCCAGGAACGTCAGGGATTGTCAGTGTAATTATAGAAAATTGCTATAGTGTTCAGGGAATGGTAATTGTGCCACCCGCTGCCCAGGGCCCTGGGCTGTGCAGCAGGTATCTGCCAATTTTAGCTCTTCTTCTCTTCACAGGTTCAGGCATGCTGAGGGAACTCCTTTTCCTATCTCTTCTTTCCCTCCAAATCCCAACTTGTTTTCTGTCTTCTTTATTTTGACTGATAGAGTCTTTCTTTTACTCTTACTGCCTGTGAAAAGCTGTTTCCTTTTCCCCCTTCTGGGTCCCTACAGAGCTCCTGAACAAGAGGTCCAGCTCAGGGAGTAGGGAGAGCTGGCTTCTTTTGAGTTGACTGGTATGTTGCCTAGAGTAGAACAAATCCACAGTTTGTGAGTGTTGTAATGATCATTGTGGGCTTCTTTTTGCTCCCAGGAAGACTATAGGAGACCTGGTGACTTTGCTTCCTCTCTAGACCAGAACAACCCCAAGGTAAATGGGATAGGGCAGGGAACTAATTAGACCATCTTCCTTTCCTCCTTCTCCCATATTCTGCTGGGTGGGAACTAGATTTCTTTCATAACCAGTCAAGACAGGAAAAATAAGTGAAGTATTGAAGGAGTAAGTGATATGTATAGAGGGATTTCTTCTCTAGGGAATGGATGGGGAGATAAACGCCAAAGTCAACATACATACACACCCACACCCACAGAGGTATATTTAGTGAAGTTTTTTTTCTCACGACTTGAAAGATCAAAATTGTTTAAAAAAAAAAAAAAGGAAACAGCCATTGTGGTTTCTTTTGACAGTCGCCCAATTTCCTAGCTGTCACAATACTTTAAAATAAAATGCATGAAGTCTTTCCACCGAATTTTATCCTTCACCCTAAAACTGTTGGGAAATAAGCTGGCCTAGCCAGCAGGTAAGCCACCTAGGAGATTGCTGGCCATGATGCTGACACACCAGGCCTCCGAGTCTAAGAAACCTCTACAAAGAAAACCAATCCCCTCCCCTAACACACACCTACGCACACCCTGTGGTCAGTCTATTATTATTGAAGTATATGGAGGCTTGCTGAGGTAAAGCCAGTAAGGAAAGGGATTGTCTATTGTGAAGTTTAAGGATAAATTTGCACTAGGTTGAATTACCCTGACTTGAGGCAATAGGAAGGCTAATTTTTTTGTGTGTGTTTTCTCGTCATCCTCTTCTCATATGGATGAAAGAAGAAATTAGATAACTTGGGATAGTGTAGGAATATGGGTGGAAAACTAAAAAAAATATCATGTGTGGCTGAGAACGAAACTGAGATTTCACATTGAGGGAATGAGCTTGGGCCAGAGTGTCCAGATGGGCAAATATCAAATCTGTGAGGGTGTAGGGGGAGGTGGGACAAATCAGAAGGAAGAACAAAGAACATTATTACCCAGAAAGGGGATTAGCATTCTCTAGCATGTACTCTCAACCTAAGGAGAAACATCTGGGCCTCAGTTTCCCTTCTGTAAAATAAAAAGATTTGACTAGATTATTTTTCAACCCCCTTACAACTCTGTGGTGGCTAGTCTGTATTCAGAAAATTTTAATTAAATATTAGTTTAGATATCTTAGGTACCATCCAATCTGGGATTGGGTATTTTTCTTTTCATCAATTAATCAATCAACTACTATTTATTAAGCAATTGCTACATACCAAGCAGTGG
>CM053586.1:282752767-282786515 GCA_028646515.1 Pseudochirops corinnae | reverse complement strand
AAAAGAATGGTTGCTAGATTGGGCATCCAGTTACATAGTAGTGGTGAAAGAAAAAGAAGAGATATGTAGGGTCTCCAAACCCAGAGAACTAAACAAGGACTTAGAAGACTAAGAAGCATTCTATCTCTCAGGCTTTCATGATCAATGAAGCTGAGAATATAGTAAAGGAGAAATCCCTAAAGCTAAAAGAAAAGTCCTTTGGATTGGTTCAAAGAAGGGACTGGAATTTCCAAGAAGCAGTGATTCATAGTCCAAGGCCTGATCCTCTTTATATGGCCCAACCTAGTCTATCTCAGCCCATAGATAAGCAGGTGCTGCCTGTGAGAACCAACAAGGGACCTCAGTATTACCTTTATAAATCATTACTTTTAATAATGTACAGCTCATGTTTCTATAAAACTTTAAATTTGCAAAGTACTTTTCTTCACCCTTTGAGGTAAGTCGTACAAGTATTGTTGTCTCTATTAATTCACTTTGAAACAAAGTGGTTCTCAGAGAGAACTATGATTTCATCGATGTGGGCATGCCTTCCATTGGCACAGATCTCAGCCTAAACATGATTTCTCAATTCATGATCACTCATGGTTCTTCTCTGTTTCTTTCTGTAAAATCTCAGTAGAGGAGCCACTCCAATGCACTTATTGGATGCCTTCCTATTTTTTTCTCTTCATCTTTCATGAATTCCAGAGTAGCACCAGAATCACACAGACAGCTTCCCTCACATTTGATTCTGACAATCTTCCCTGTTGCTTCCACCCAGCCCATTCTCATACCCTGAATTTCACTTCTTCCTCTGACAATCATAATCAAATCAATGGCGCTATTATGACTAGAAAGTGCATGTCATTAATTCAGTGTTGGTAGAATTGTGAACTGATCCAATCATTCTGGAGAGCAAAATAGGACTATGTTCAAAGGGCTATAAAACTGTGCCTTTCACCCAGTAATGCCACCACTAGGTCTGTAGCCCAAAGATAAATTAAAAAGGAGAAGGACTTATTGATACAAAAATATTTATAGCAGCTCTTTTTGTGGAGGCTAAGAATTGGAAATTGAGGGGATGTCCATCAATTGGGGAATGACTAACTTATAGTATATGCTTATGATGAAATACAATTGTACTATAAGAAATGACAAGCAGGATGCTCTCAGAAAAACTGGAAAGACTTACATGAACTGATGCAAAGTGAAGTGAACAGAACCAGGAGAACATTGTATACAGTAACAACAACATTGTATAATGATCAACTGTGAATGACTTAGCTATTCTTAGCAATACAATGATCTAAGAAAATTCTGAAGGACCTGTGATGAAAAATGCTATCCACCCCAGAGAAAGAACTGCTGGAGTTTTAATGCAGATTGAAACATACTTTCTAAAACTTTCTTTGTTTTTCTCATGTTTTTTTCTGGTTTTTTTTTCACAACATGACTAATATGGAAATGTGTTTTGCATGACTGCACATGTATAGGCCATATAAAATTGCTTGCCTTTTCAAGGAAGGGGAGGGAAGAGGAGAGAACTTGGAACTCAAAAAAAGTTTAAATAATTTTTATATTAATTGGGGGTGATATAAAAAATGCATGTCAATCAACTCCCACATGGCTTCACTTACCACCCTGAGACTTCTCAGACTAAAAACACCTCTCCCTGAACTCTACTGTCATATGTAATATGTCTAGCTCCATCTATTAGAATGTAAGGCCATTAAGAGCATGGACTATCTTGCTTTGGTATTCACATTACCATCACTTAGATCATGGTAAGCTTTTTCATTCATTCATAACTCAATCATCTCCTTTTAGAGCATAATTCTCCCTTTGTTTTTTTTTTTTATTTTACCAGTGAGAAAACTGAAGCTCAGAATGGTTAAGTGACTTAGCCAGGGTCACACAACTAGGAAGTATCACATTCAGGATTTGAACTCAGGTCTCCATACTCTAAGCCCAGTGTTTTTTCCATCCATTATCCTGTCTATATTGTGTTTCTACATACTTTTTTTCACGTGCCTCGCCCAGTGCACTGTGAGTTCCTTAACAGAAGAAATTGTCTTTTTGCCTTTCTTTGACTCCCCAGTACTTACCATAGTGCCTGGCATATAGAAGATGCTTAATAAACACTTACTGAGTCACTACTGTACCATAATCCCTTCCTCCTCCTCCCCCTCCTCCAGCATATAAAGCTTATTTCAGAGCTTACAACTAGGTGCATTGATTGAGAACAGGTCACTGTACAATTTATCCCCCTTGAAGGACTGGCAGTACCTGGTGATTGACTCCATCATATTTGGTGTTGTAAGTTTTATGTTTACTACCCTAAGATCTAGGCAGCTGTTTTCCAGAGGACATACTGAGTATACTTTTGTAAGATGGAAAAATTTTCTCCCTCATAAGGAAAAGAATGCTGAGCAGCATAGCATTCAAGAA
Source organism: Pseudochirops corinnae (assembly GCA_028646515.1). NCBI lineage: Eukaryota > Metazoa > Chordata > Mammalia > Diprotodontia > Pseudocheiridae > Pseudochirops > Pseudochirops corinnae. Next base: position 282,784,088 of record CM053586.1, on the reverse strand, counting down.
CCCAAGATTTTGGAAGAATTGGTTCAAAGAGAAGGATCGAGTAGAGATAGGATCATGGCTTAATATTCTATAATCTGTCCCTCATGCCTATCCTCTCCTATCTCACTTCCACTTGTTGAAAACAAATTATTAGGGTGGCTAGGAGGTACAGGGAATAGAACACCGGCCCTGGAGTCAGGAGGACCTGAGTTCAAATCTGGCCTCGGACACTTGACACACTTACTAGCTGTGTGACCTTGGGCAAGTAACTTACCCTCAATTGCCCTGCCTTCCCCCCTCCAAAAAAAAAGCAAAAAAGCCAAATTGTTATTCATGTCTCCTATAAAAATATTTTCTCAATCCTCTCAGTTTTGAGTACTTGCCCCACCTCCCAAAATTACTTCAAGTCAACTTTGCCTATATTTTATATGCATCTATTACATGTGCATCTATTTTCCACCTATGGAATACTAGTTCTTTGAGAACTGTTTTTATGTTTGTCTTTTTTCCCCCAACACCTAGAAGAGAGCCTGGAACATCATAGACACTTAACTGATTATTGGTTTGAAAAATGAATGTTGGATTTGTTCTAAGAGAAATGGGATGGACTCTCTCAAGAATAAAATTCTGACCAATCCAATGAGGGAAAAAATATTTAAAGACAGTTATGTGGATGCATAGGAAACTCATTGGTCGTTTTGGATTTTAAAAAGACATTTTCAGAAGATAAAAGTAAAGAAGGCAGCTGAGGATGATTACCAAAGAGTGGTCTTTTTATATAAGAATGGTGCCTGGAGAAAAACAAACAAATAAAAAAAAACCTAAGCCCTCAAATTGAGCTGGTGAATAATTCTAAGACAAACAAAGGGTAGCTGGGTGGTATAGTGGATAGTGCCGTGGGCCTGGAATTAATTCATCTGGAAGACCAGATATTCCATTTCAGATACTTACTAGTTCTGTGACCTTGGGCAAGTTACTTCACCTCTGTTTGTCCAAGCTTCTCAACTGTAAAATGGGGGCAGTAATAACACCTACCTCCCAGGGCTGTTGTGAGGATCAGATGAAAAAATGTACGTGAAAGGCCCTTAGCCCAGAGGAAGTGCTGCACAGATACTGGCAATTAAATTATTTCTTAAAGAAGCTACATTGTTGTAACGGGAAGATCACTGCTTGAAGTGGATGGCAATGATTACAACAGAGAGTCGAGAGAAGGCAGAACTACTCAATTTTAAAAATTTTTTTTGCTTCTGAGAACAATTTTTGGACTGAATTGATAGAAATAAATGGTTAACAGGAAGCTGAAATCCAAGATAACTGAGTAAGTGGCAAATGAGCTTCTAAATGTTTTAAGTTCACATCTCCAGACCTGAAATAACTACATCTCAGATTACGGGAAGAACTGGTGAATGTGATTGCTGAGTCATTGTCAGTGATCTTTTAAACATTGCAGAAAATGGGAGAAAGAAATGCTGCAGGATTGGGAAGGGGCAATTATTGTCCCAGTGTTTTTGTTTTTTGTTTTTTAAAGGAAGAGGGTGTGCTATTCAACCACTAGGCTTATGCACTTGTCTGATTCTTGGCAAAATTCTAGAACATATTATTAAAAGGATGGTTTGTGAGCACTTAGAAAGGGAAATGGTGATGACTAAGAGCCAGCATGGGCTCATCAAGAATAGGTCATGCAAGAATAACTTCATTTCCCTTTCTAACAGGGTTTACTGATCAGAGCAATGCTGCAGCCAGATTGCTGGTATTCGAAGGCATTGAACAAAGTCTCTGGCAGTACTGATAGCTTTCATTTATATAGCACTTTAAAGTTTGCAAAGCCCTTTACTTGTATCATTTCATTTGAACCTCATAACAGACCTGTGAGACAAGTACTATAAGAAGTACAGTATTTCCATTTTGTAGGTGAGGAAGCAGGTTTATTAAGGTTATATGACTTGCCCATGGTTACACAATTAGTATCAGAGGCAAGATTCAAACCCTGTTTTCCTGTTGCCAATTCCAGTACATCACACTGCCTCTCATGATATCCTGATGAACAGGATGCTTTTCCCTCCACAGCTGCCAAATTGATATTCCACATGTCTAACCGCGTTGTTCCACTGTTCAAGAAGCTTCAGTAGGTCTCTTTTGCCTCAAGGAAAAAATAGAAACTCTCTTATTTGGCATTTCAAACTTTTCAGGTGGGTTCCAACCAAATGGGGGAATTTTTGATGACTTCTGAATTTCATCCTCTGAAATTCTGGGATCTTGAAGAATCAGGGCTAGGTTCTAGGCTAGTTAAAGTGAGGCTCATAAGTTATTGTGTAAGCTCCTAGCCAAGGCATAAGATTCTGAGACAAACCTCAATGATCTAAGGAAGTTGTTGACCAAATACAAGTATGTGTCTACTTGTGCAGAGAAAGAATACAACTATCAGAGACAACCAGACTCTGACTACACACACACACATTACATATATACACACATATGCATGCATATACGCGCACACATACATATGTTTTACATATATGTGCAAATATGTAAGTGTATATACATATGTATACATATAGGCATACATATACATCTATATGAAAAGCATGGGTGAATGGACTAGGGACTAATAGACTACCTGCTTGAGTACTTGTAGCACCAATGCAACATTTACAGAGCCCACAATCACGATAAAGATCATGACTATAAGTATTACATGACGTTCAATCACAAAATATGCCAAATTCTCCAGATGAAGGATAGAACTGAAGGATTTATTTAGACACCAGAAAACTGAATCCCAAAACCAATAAGCTGATTCCATCATAGCAGCAAAGACATTCAGGAGCCATAATAACACTAAGAGCCACACCATCCTTTAGCCTTCCCATAAACCAATACAAGATCAATATTTATTCACAAAACCCTCTATCTCTTTGCCTGAGCTCCTCTGTCCCCAACCCTCTGTCTAACTCTCTATAAGCTTCCTGTGGGCTCTGCTTCCCTTCAGCAAACTCCTCCCACCACAGGCTCCATGTGACCACATTCATCCTATCTGGGGACAGAGCTTATCTTCACAGCAGGGGAGGTCTTCAAACTCCCCCCTAGGTCTCTTAAGGGGTAGGGAAGATCTTCAAATTCCCATTCCCATTACAGTACTCCATCCAATTTTTCCCCATCACATTGTTTTGCTTTTGCACAAGCCCCCACACCTTTCTAGATCTCATTATCTCAACCATAAAATGGGGCTGATGGCCTTGAGCTGCCAGGGATGAATACCAATTGAGCTTGAACACTTGTCTTGGCTATGGCTCCTTCTGCTGGCCATCACTCGAGAACATTACAGATGGCCATCTGCTGCGCATCAGCTCCGGCATTACTTATGAGTCCCTTTGTCCTACTTACTGAGTACTATGTTTTTTCTCTAGTTTATTGGCCTGATCTAACCTTTTCCCCTCTTTCCCTGGAAGCCCAAGGTCCCTGATAGAGCTTGCTTAAGGGACAAGGAAGTAGGGTAGGAGGAGGAAAGAGAAAAAAGAAGCAACATAGGAGGGAAAATGGAAATACAGAACAAAGGACTAGGAAGAGAAAAGAGAGACAGACAGACATGACAGACAGAAACAGAGAGAGATAGAGACACTCAGAGAGAATTCATAAAATGTTAGAACTTGAAGGACATTAGAGATTATCTAATTTAACATCCTTATTTTACAAATGTGAAAACCAAATACCAGAAAGGGGAAAGTAACCTGCCCAAGATCATACGGTTAGTTAGTGAATGGCAGGGCAGGATTGGAATCCAGGTCTCCTGATTCCTAATTCAGTATTCTTTCCATTGAACCATGAGATGGGGAATGGAGAGAAGGAAAGGAAAGGAGGATGTTAAAAGATTGGAGGAGTGTTATGAGGAGGAAAAAAGAGAAGGAAGAGAAATTAAAGGGTAAAAGAGAAGAAAGAAGATAGAGGGCTGAGAAAAGATGCCCTATAGGAAAGGAAGAAGTGGGGAAAAGGAGGAGGAAAAACAGAGAGGAGAAGGGGCAGAGGAACCTTAAAGAGACCTTCCAGAATCCCAAGTCCCTGTGCCACGGAATCAGCTTGACCCCGCTGTGGCTGGGGGCAGTTGAAATGGCTCATTAGTGCCAGTTTCCATGAGAACTCATTGCCCTTCCACCCCAGGTTTTGGGGGAATTGCCAGTCCCTCTGAGATGCTACTTACTGTACCTCCTTCACCCAGCCAGGGCCACTGGGGAAACACTAATGCCAATTCACTTGATGGATTTTGCTCCTTGTTATTTGAGGGATCGGACAGGCATTGAGCTTTCTGGAGATTAATTTTTGATTTATTGGTGGTAACAATGATTTATTCTGATACTCCCCTAGGGCAAAGAAAGGGTTGTAAATATTTTAAATATTGTTAGCTGGTGACAAGAAACATCGCTGGATGGGGAGCAGGGCAGATGGGAATTTGAAATGCCTTCCCCTAAATTACTTAAAGCAAAACTGTGCACATTCGCTAGCCTGCTTAAGATGGAGGTGATGGGGGGGGGGCGGGGGGGAGAAAGAAACATATTAAACTGTTATCTTATTAACTCAGACAACATCTTATGTTTTCTCTATGGAGTCCATTGGCTTTCTCTGCAGATGTTGATTGGATTGGATTGGATTCTGCAGCCTGCTGAGGTAACAGAGGTAACATTATGATTCCTAGAAAGAAGAGCCCCTGACAGGAAAGAGAGAGAGGGAAAGGGGGGGGGGGGGAGAGAGAGAGAGAGACAGAGAGAGAGAGAGAGAGAGAGAGAGAGAGAGAGAGAGAGAGAAAGTAGCTGAGAATCAGGATAGGAGAATGAGTTTAGATCTTCATGGAGAAACACTCTCCATCATATTATGGCACCTTTATTTCTAAGGTCTTTTCTCATCTATAATCTCCTTTTCCCTCACACAAACCCTGAAGGAGGAGAGCTAAAGATTATTGTTCCCATTGTAGAAATGGGAAAACTGAGACCCAACATTTCAGTGACCTGCCCAGTTTAAGTTGGTGCATAGGAGAAAATTAGAATTTTAGGATTAGAAATAAGGATTAGAATTCAGATTTCTAACCACAATCAATGACACTCCCCACCCCTGCAGATGCCACAACTCACAGTGACTCCCTCTGGACTGTTCCCTTTATCCTTTAATGAAATTAGCCAAAGGGAGTCTCTTAGAGTCATAATTTTCCTTCAAGACTCAGCTCAAGTACCATGTTACTCACGATGGTTTTCTTTATTCCCCCCCACAGCTGTCAGTGACTCTCACTATTACCATGCATACATTCATATTTATTGTATATAAACTTGTAAATATCTCTATACAGTATATGTATGTATGTGTGTATATGCATCTATGTGTCTGTATACACACACACACACACATATGTGTGTGTACATGATGTCTCTCCACTCTCTCCCTGACAGAATGCAAGCTCCTTGAGGGGAGGAATTGTTTCAATTTGGTTTCTGTCTCCTCCATTCCTGGCACATAAGAGGTACCTATTAAACGCTTGTTGCTTGTTTGCTGGACTTATTGAGCTACTCTAGCTGGAAATCTATCCTAAGAGGAAAAGGACATGGGAAACAAAGTGCCCTCAATTTTGTCTGCCCTTGACCTCCCATTGCCACTGGCATATAAACTTATGCAATAAAAAACCCATGCATGGTAGAAGCACTGCCACTATAACTAGTCTCATTGGGATCTGTGGCAGTAACACTGGAATGTCCCTCTTATAGAGGCTAGGTATTGGGGAAAATAGGAATTCAATCACCCTCAAGTGTGAAAATTGGTCCAGGACAGGGCAGCTCGGTGGTGCAGTGAATAGAGAGCACTGGTCCTAGAGTCAGGAGGACCTGAGTTCAAATCTGGCCTCAGACACTTAACACAAAAACTAGCCATGTGACTTTGGGCAAGTCACTTAACTCCAGTTGCCCTCCAAAAAGCAAAAGAAAAGAAAAGAAAAGAAAAGAAAAGAAAAGAAAAGAAAAGAAAAGAAAAGAAAAGAAAAGAAAAGAAAATCAGTTCAGGAGAGACTAAGGCTCAAACCTTTGCAGTAGCTTCCCATTCACCCAAGGTATAAAAACCCAGATCAGCATTGTATACATACATTATAACCCTTCTCTGAAAATTACTCTGGGGGAGGCTCTGAAAATGGCTATGCTTGTGTTTGTTAAATTCATTGCCAGACTAATCTTCCACACGCATTGTTCATGTCACTTTCTGGCTGGAAAATCTCCCCTCCACATATCTTCACCTCGAATTCTATCTATCCCCTGAACACACCTCACACTTCTCCATGCTTACCCTTTCACATATACCTATAATGTCCTTCCCTCCTCATGTCTACTTATCCTTTAAATGCCACCTCTTCCATGAAGCCTTACCTGGTCTTAACTATTGATAAAGATACATACAAAAAACCCCAAAACCTTTCTTCTTGGACCTCACATAGCACCTTGTTTTGCATATGCGACAATCTCTTTATAGGATCATTAGGATATGATCAAAAGAATGGCTTTGGAGTCATTGGACCAGTGTTCAAATCCTGGGCTTGTCTTTTGCTATCAGGTAGGCCTTTTTTTTTTTTTTTGGAGGAAGGGAAAGCAAGGCAATTGGAATTAAGTGACTTGCCCAAGGTGTGTCAAGTGTCTAAGGTCAAATTTGAACTCAGGTCCTCCTGACTCCAGGGCCAGTACTCTATTCACTATACCACTGAGCTGCCCCTCTGGTGGGCCCTTTGCAAACTGCTGAGCCTCATCTATAAAATGAGGGGATTGAACTAGATAACCTTTAACCCTTCCAATTCTAAATCTGTGATGCTTAGGTGTTCTTCTTATCATGTAATATCATTAGTTATTGGCAGCTGGGTGGTGCAGAGGATAGAGTGTCAGGCTTGAAATCAGGAAGACTCATCTACTTGAGTTCAAATGCAGCCTCAGGCACTTAATAGCTGTGTGACCCTGGGCAAGTCACTTAACCCTGTTTGCCTCAGTTTCCTCATCTGTAAAATGAGTTGGAGAAGGAAATAACAAATCACTACAGTTTCCTTGCCAAGAAAACCCCAAATGGGGTCATGAAGATTCAGACATGATTGAAAATGACTGAACAACAATTGTGAGTTAAAGCTATCCATTTATGTGTCTTGTCCCCATTCCAGGATATACACTGAATGAGGGCAGGAGACCTTCTCTGAACTTCTGTAAACTATCAGAGTGTGTTTAACCTATTCAAATATATAGAATTGAATGAGGGAGTTTCTGGATACCCAGGAAGAAGAAGCCAGCATTCTAAGAGCCCCACTACCCAAACAAAGAAAAGCAAGGTGAAAGTTGAAACACTCAGATGTCAGAACAGGAAGGTAGAAGGTCACAGGATCATAAAAATCATAGACCCAGAACTGGAGGGAACCTTAGAAACCTTCTAGTACATTCCACTCATTTTATAGTTTAATAAACTGAGGTTCAAGAAAGTAAAGTGACTTGCCCAAGGTCACACAGGTAAAAATCATCACATGGGAGATTTGATTTGAGTCCTCTGCTTGCAAATCCCTCTCTCCATTATGCCATGATGTTTCCAGATAAGGGAGAGGGAGTAAGTGAGATCTCAGTTTGAGGATGGATTAGGCTAGTAAGAGAGACAAGAAATGAAAGAATAATGTCAAATACAATACAACTTGTGACCTACAAGCCCAGGTAATATCAGAGGGTACCTGCTTGGACCATGAGGCGAGTCCGAGGAGATAAAGTGCTTTGTTTACCCAGTGAGCACGAGAGCTTAGCAAAACCACTAGCTTGGTCGGGAGAGGGAAACAGGGGGATCTGGAAGGAAAACAGATTCTTGGACAACTGAAAGGAGACAGACCTGGGCCCTGAAGGGGTTAGACACAAGGGATTCTTTTCAGAACTCAGATACCTCAGAACTTCCATAATTTTTAAATAAATAGTTGGACCAAAATAACATTTAAGGGTCCTTCCAACTTCAAGATTCTATGATGTTATCAGGTGCCTAAACTCTTCTATCTCAGAGATATCTAGGAGTGAAGAATCTCTAAATAAAACATTTCCAAACCTAGACAGAACAGGGCTTGATAATATCACTCTTAAACTGCAACGCTCCATCAATATTCAGTCTGCACTATAAAAAACCCTTATACCTGAGGTAAGGTAGCCACGCTGTATTTAAAGTGACCAACCTGAGAGGATATTGCTCTTAGTGACTTACTTCTAAGAAGGAGGGAAGGTGGTAAAAGGAGAGGGGACAGTGCTCTACTCCCAAACCCTTAGCCTAAAGATGAGCCCAGTCACCGGGTGGTATCTATAGAAGCAAGCAGCCTGAGCCTAGAATTTTCTCCCAGTTCCTGAGAGAGGAATCTTGAAGAGAGATAAAACTGGGAACAGATACAAACTAAACTTATCACACGCTATTTAAAATGGCTGTATTGCTTCCTACAGTGAGGAGCCTTGAGTTCCCCAACAGAAACCAACTCAGGGGTTCCTGATTTATCTCACACGCACCGCCCAGTGTTCATTGCAGGTTCTTCACCTTGGGGTTCCAAGGGATTATAGATTTAGAGCTAGAATGGGCCTTAGATGCCAATTAGTTAAATTCTCTTGATTGATAGATGAGGAAACTGAGTTTCAGAATTAAGAAGTGATTGACTCAAGTTCACATAGGTACTACATGTCAGATCTGGGATTTGACCCCATCAGTCTACAGAGCTGCTCTTAACCACTACACATGACTAAACCTGTTTGTCTTAGTTTCCTCATCTGTAAGATGGGAATAATAACAGTACCTACTTCCCAGGGTTTTTGTGAGGATCAAATGAGATAATAATTATAAAGCACTTAGCACAGTACTAGGCACATAGTAGGTGCCATCTAAGTGTTAACTATGATGATGATGATGATGTATTAGGGTTAATGTACAAACTGTGGAAACTTCGTTATTCTTTTATATATCATCTTCATATCCCAACTGGAAAATAGAGAGAAAGATTGTTGATCTAATAGGATTTTACAATGCATGTAGAACTTCTCTGGTCTTCCTCCAGCCTTTATTCTTTTTAATTTAGAAATATTAAGTACCTACTATGTAGCAGATGTGAAAGGCAGCATGGCATAGTGGACAAAGAACTGGCCTTAAAGCTAGGAACATCATCACCAGCAAATATTTACTAAGTACCTACTGTGTGCCTGGTGCTATGCTAAGTGCAAGAGATATAAGAAAGGTAAAAATAGTCCCTGCCCTCAAGGAGCTTACAGTCTTATAGGGGAGACAACAAGCAAACAGTTATATACCTATAAGAAATATACAGTACAAATGGGAGATAACCTCATAGGGAACGCAGTCAGGGGGAAACCCAGGAAGATCTGAGTTTAAATTCCACCTCTGATACATGCTGGTTGTGTGACTGATTATTTCAGGTTCTTCCCTGTTCTAGACTCAGCTTCCAAGCATTATTAACTCTCATTGCAAATCTTTATTAATATGTTATTGATTCACTCAATTGTTATCTAGCACTTTATACACTGATATGTCTGTAGTTCTGCAGAGGATCAAATTTCCATTCTAAACCTTGTATCATGTGATAGCATGAGACTTCCTGGACTTGTCTGAACACCTGGGTTTGGCCCAAGTCCCACTTTCGGTCCCTAGCTGTGACACCAGAGGCAAGGCATTGAACCTCTGTAGGCTTCTACTCTTTGTCTAGGACAGGGACAAGAGAACTCTCAATGAACAGGCATTTATTAATTATCCACTATGTTATAGGAGTTGGGGATAGAAAGTGAAATAAACTCTGCCCTCAAGAAGTTTACATTCTATTGGGGAGACAATATGTGCGTATATAAGTGTGTATGAGAAATATATACAAAACAAGCATGGAATAATTTACAGGGAAAGATAATAGCAGTTGCAGATATCAGGACTAAGAGCTAAGAAAGACCGAGGAATGTTGGGAGATGGAGTCTGGTATTTAGATCATGCTGGTTATACTTGTGATCACTGGAAGGCTGTTTAGGAAGTCTCTTGGGTAAGGCTTTGTACTCTGATGGCTGGAAGGACCCTTCAGTGGTCAGTCCATTCACTTAACTCGAGGTGGTGTGGCATTCTGCCCAGCCTGATTAGTGGTCTGGGCATCTCTCCTGCTCAGAAACACAAGTAAGGTTGCTCTACTAATACTGGAAGAGACCAGTGGGGCCAGTGACAATGTGGGTCAGTGGCCACAACTTTGCAAATTATAATGGTGCTCTTGAGAATGCTGAAAGGTTTGCAGAGTGTTTTCTCCCATAAAAACCCTGTGAGGCAGGTTGTACAAGTATTGCTATTTGCATTTTATACATGAGTAAACAGGTTCAGAAATATGTTGCCTAGAGCTACACAGCTAGCAAACATCAGAGACAGAATTTACACTTATGTCTCCCAATCCCAAGTCCAGAACACTTTCTACTATCCATTGACCAATCAGTCAAGAAACAAGCACATATTAAGCACTTTGTTGTTGTTCAGTTATCTCCAATTCTTCATGGTCCCATTTGGGATTTTCTTGGCAAAGATACCTGAATGTTTTGCCATTTCCTTCTTCAGCTCATTTTACAGATGCAAAAACTGAGGCAAACAGGACTGTTTGTGACCCAATTTGGGGTTTTCTTGGCAAAGATACTGGAGTGGTTTGCCATTTCCTTTTCCAGCTCATTTTACAGTTGTAGAATCTGAGGCAAACAGGGTTAAGTGACTTGCTCAGGGTCACACAGTCTCTAAGTGTCCGAAGCTGGATTTGAACTCATGAAGATGAGTTTTCCTGACTCTAGGCTTACAGCTTTATCTACTGATCCACCTAGCTGCCCCTAAACATTTACTGTGTGCCAGTCATTGCTCTAGGTGCTGAAGATACAAATAAAAGCCTGAAACAATCCTGTCACCAATGGACTTACATTCTTAACTTATTCATTCCTTTTGCTTTATTATTAATAGTATCGAATTCTTCACCCTTTCCCCTTCATTTAAGTATTCAAGTAAAATCTCCATCTCTTCTCCCTCAACTTTTGTTAATTTTTTGGTTTTTCTTTCTAAAACAAAATCTTTTTTCTAAAAACAGATTTCTTTTGATCGTTATTTGCACTATTTCTTTGCCCTTTCTGTCTGTTCTAGACTTTGGCTTCTTTTTTTTGTGCCCCTCATACTCATTTACTCCTTCTTTAGTCTCTAGACTCCTCATGGAATTAAAGTTTATAAAGAGCCTATTTGGGAGTTTCTTCTAAACTAAACAGTTTCCATGTTTTTGCTTCATAGCTCTTGTCCCCTGGTCCCCTTCTTCTGTTGTGCCTCTTTCTTAGAAATATTAATTCCTGCAGGTGATAGAGAAGACAGGAGTATTGTTCCATGGTAGGAATTTTCCTAGGTCCCTGACCCTGAAGTTCACTTCTACCCTTTGCCTCTCCCATTATCACTTGTTTTGCATGTCATAAAATCTCAGCTCTGAGTCCACACTGTCCCACTCTTCTGGGTGTCAGGTATCATAGAACTCATCCTCTCCAGAACTAGATGAGTGCTTTCTATAAGCACTCTGCAGATTATAGCAATTGTAAGATCCCACCAAGGCAGCTATATGGGACAGTGGCTAGAGCTCCAGGTCTGAAGTCATGAAGATTCAACTTCCTGAGTTCATTCAGCCTCAGACACTTACTAGCTGTGTGACCCTGGGCAAGTCACTTAACCCTGTTTGCCTCAGTTTTTGCATTTGTAAAATGAGCTGGAGAAGGAAATGGCAAATTACTCTAGTATCTTTACTAAGGAAACCCCAAATGGGGTCACAAAAAGTTGAAGAGTCTGACTTGAATGAGACACAACAACAAAGGTCTCCGACTCCCACTATAGAAGAAAGGAAGGAAACCAGAATTTATTACTACATGTCAAGCACTGTGCTAAGTGCTGATCATACAAATACAAACAAAAAGGGAAGATAGTCCTTGCCCTCAAGGTGCTTACTATCTAATGGAGGAAGGCTATACACAGCAGAGAACTGAAAAGGGTTGGGGTTGTAGGGTAAGCTGCTTGTGAGTGAGATGGGGCCCTAAGAGGAATGAAGGCTACACAGTGGAGATCCTTGGACAAACTCACTGAGTGGGGTGGGCCTTACAGAGGGTGGTTCCTGGTTGAGAAAGCCACAAGAATGGTTGGATGCTCCAAGGTGAGGAGGTCCCAGGAATGAGGAAAGTTTCAGAATAAGAAAGTGATTCTTATAGGGGCATATTTCTCTTCTGCTATGGGAGGTTTCTTCAGGGTGGGACACCCTCTCAGTACTGAAATAGGAAGAAATAATTAGATATACTACTGTACTATATTGTATGCAGAACTTTACACAAAATCTTAGAAATCTGGTCCCCTGCCCTCTCTTGAAAGTTAAGGAGAATTAACTTCTGAACCTGGGGTGATGATCATAGCAGAAGGGGAGGAAGGAGGAGAAAGGCAGGAGCTGCTACTCATCAGTTACTGATCTGTGAAGGGCTCTTCAGTCTCTCAAGGATCATTGAACAGGAGCTATTTTCTCAGTGAGGGCGTGGAATCCCCAAAGAAAGAGATGGTTGGAGAGGCAGAGCATCCTAAGAATAGACACTCAAATCACTACCTTTTGGTACTTAGTAGCCCATGAGGATCTTAGTAGGATAGGACCACATCAAAGGCACATGACAGTGGGCTTATGGGACAAGCATCAATAGTACCCCTTTCTCTATAGGGAGAAGAATGTGCAAAGGATTGTGGTCTTTGCCAAATGTCATGGGGATTTGCCTCAGTCACTCTGGCCCTGGCTGTGAACAAGGGCGGTGGGGTCAGTGAACAAATGTTACAGATTCATTCGTTATCCAATGATTTTTCTTGTACCTCTGAAAAGGCAGAGGTAAGAAATGAATTACTGTCTTGGTTTTAGGGGGAAACAATTTTGTTTAACAAATATCTATTAACTACCTGCTGTGTACTTAAGATTGTGTTATTGGAATGAGGATACAGGAGGATTAGAAGACCTATTGCTTCCCCTTAGGGAACTTGAATTCTCCTTGGGGAGAAAAACGGTGTAAGAGAATACCATAGTGGGATATTGTATAATTCATGCTATAGTTGTTTTAGAGGTGAAGAAGAGAGTGACAATTGGGTCAACTGGATTGGTCAAGGAAGACTTCATGGAGGAAATAGGGCTTGAAGAATTGATAGGAGTTGGATAAGAGAAGAAGAGGGGGGGATGATGAATGTAGGGGAAGTAAGGCTTGTTTAAATAAGGAGGTCAGTGTTGGGGTACTAGGAGAAATAATTCTGAATAATAAGCATGATAAGAATGGCTGCTACTCATGTTTATACACCTTTCCAATGTTTAGAGTGTTTTCCTTACAACAACCCTGCCAGTTAGGCTGTAGTCTCATTACCCTCATTTACAAATGGGGTAACTCAGGGTCAGATTTGTGCCATGATAACATAGTTCAAAATGGGTAAAGGAGAACCAGCTGTTGGAAGCAGCGGCAGGATGGTCCCTTTAGAGGTAATAGTTGGAATGACCTCTGTCCCTCTGTAGCCTCTTGATCCTCTACTATGGCTGTGAACCCTGTGGATGCTGCACAGGTGAGGATATGTTCATGCCTCATTCTTCAGGGGAGAGCATTCTTCCTGCCCAGTCTCACCCAGATGCCCTTTCAGACAGGTTTTCAGTACTTATTAGACCCCTTCTTTGTCTATCCCCCGGGCAGGGGCACTGATGGGGACACTGTATAGATATGACACCGTGCTCTTAGGAACTTACCATTTCCAATCAATGGATGGCACTGGGGCAGATAAAGGAATTATCTTGGGTGCTATTCCATTAGGATATGATGACTATGCCCCAGGGAGAAATCAATTAGACAGATCACACAGAAAACCCACATATGAGTAAAGCTTTCAAAGCAGCACATACCCTTGAGGAATCAGAAAAGATTAGAGGACAACAACCCCAGAATCCCTGACCTGCAGCTCTGATACAGAGGTGCTACACTTTTCATGGGGACCTGGATCTGAACCCAGGAGTGAATCAATCACAAACTTCGGTCTTACAGAATCCTAGACTCTTCGGGCTGGAAAAGAGGTTGGTGGTCATCTAGTCCAGTTGGTGGTCATCAAATGCAAATAGAAACATGCCTGCAAGCTGCAAATTGACTTAGAAAACCACAAATTAACATTATTTGCATTAAATTGCTTTTTTATTTATTTTGTTAAACATTTCCCAATGACGTTTTAATCTGGTTTGGGAGGAATAGGGAAGTTTTGCAGATGTTTAGGTCCCCAGGGTCAGGAGTTTCACGTCTTTGATTCTAGTTCATTCCCCAACCTAAGGGACAATAAATCCCTGCCAAGTGGTCCTCTGGTCTGCTCTAACTCCTCTGGTAAAACAGAGATCGCTTCTCCCAGGGTTGAACAAATCTAGGCTATTTAGGTTCTTCCTTCACATGAGCAGAAATCTACCTCTGTGCCCATCAGCAGGCCCTCCACACAGGATCCCACCTCCCTCACTCTCCACCCCCACCCCCAACACGTCAGCAGAGGTATAAATATTGATGACATGTAGCTAATGCAGTCAGCTTAGGGGATGTCTGGAGCTTTAGATGGGAGCCCTTTGTATAAGAAATTCTCCATCTGAAGCAGGATGTACAGCAGGGTGTGTGTGTGTGTGTGTGTGTGTGTGTGTGTGTGTGTGGAGAGGGGTTGCAGAACCAAGTCTTTTCACTTCTCTTAAGGGCTCTGGAAAGTCCACTCCTCAGAGCATCAGCCTTAGTGCCTCAGATCAAATAAAAGGCAGAAGGGAGGAGTTGCCAGTGAGAAGTAAATCTCTGCACTTGAATTAGTGTCTGAAATTGTTAGCCTTAAGCAGTCTCCTCTCTTGACTTCTCTTGATCAAAGAACTAGTCATCAGGTAGCAATAAGAGCTCTAGATCGTGAACCAGAAGACCCAGGTTCATATCCTGCTTTTGATACTCAGTAGTTGTGCCTACTATGTGCCAGGTGTTGCTTTGGTGATACAAAGCCAGAAAAAGGAACAATCCCTGCTCTCAAGAAGCTTATGTACTGAAGCCAGTTAACATCTCTGAGACTCAGTTTCTTCACTGGTAAAATGGAGATTGTAGAATCTACCTCACAAAATTGTGAGATCAAATCATAATATAGGCACAATTCTTTGCAAATTTTGAAGTGCTATTTGCGTGTCACTTATTATTATTCCCCATTAGACTATAAAGGTTATCTTTCTTTCTCTTAATTGCATCCCCAGCACTTAGCACAGTGCCTGCCAACATAGTAGGGTCTTATTGGACCTTGGCTCCACTCACCATCCCCGTGAGTCCCCAAACCAACTTCCCTATATCTCTATCGCAATGTAAGCTCCTTGAGGGCAGAGACTGTATTGCTTTTGTATTTGCATTTCCAGTGCTTAGCACTAATATCCCAGCAAAATTTTAAATCCAAGTTTTCTGACTCCAAATCCAGCACCATTTTCACTTCACAACACACACTCAAAATACTACTTTAATCACTATGTGTTCAAGATAGTCAGAGGTATTGTGGGAGATACAAAAGAGGTTGAAGACAAGATAAAGCTAGACTCAAACAGAAGAAAAAATTGACATACAGGAAGAAACATATTTGTTTTATTGATTGGAGATCACTCATCATCATTCTATTCAATTCAACCACCATTTATTAAGGATCTGATATGTACAAGGAGCAGAAGCAGCCTATAGTAAATAGAGAGCAGGGTTTGGAATTAGGAATACCTAAACTTGAAATCCTACTGTTCATCCTATCTCAGGAGTTGTATGATTTAACCTCTGTGTGTCTTAAGCATCTCCACAGAGTTTAGAAAACTAAGTCATAGACAAGGTACAGTTTGTATGGGTAGAGAAAGTATCCATTCTTGGGAGTTTGCCATGCTGGAAAATTCACAAATCCTTTGTGTATTCAATGTGTATAGGATACTGTGTACAAAGATGAAAAATGATGCCATCCCTGCCCTCAAGATGCTTAATCTATAAGCATGAAGATAGACTGTGACAAAGGTAAAGAGATTACTAGACAAAATGTTCTAGGAACTTTCAGGAGAGATTAGAGGTTGAAGTTTCTCTTCAACCACCATCATTAATCAAGAAGCTAGGAAACTCTTGTTCTGAAGAGTTTTTATTCACTGAAGTGATTCAAATTTGCTCCTCTCACAAAAAAAGAAATTGTTTCACTCTTTAGGCTTGTCTTCAGTGCCTAGCAAAGTGCCTGGCATATGGTAGGTGTCCCATAAATACTTGTTGACTGATTAAATAACTTTCAATATATGGAGTAAGTTGACTATAGTTTGCAACTAGATGGTTCCCATGTGGGAAACACTAGGTGAAGTCTGGGGTAAAAGTGCAAAAGAACTGTCATGCTCAGGTTCATATAGGAGGTCAAGAGAGGGACAAGGTTTGCCCCTAAATGCCAGAGCTTAAAAAAAGACAGGAGCATATAGTGAGTGAGTTAAACTGGAAAACTAGGAGTTCAAATGTGTTTGGAGACTCAGTTTTTTGGACTTTTGCTTGATCACATAAATTCTACATTTGTGTGTTTTATTCCTTGTATCCCAAGCAATATGGCCTTCTTGCCACATTGAAGCTTTGGTTCTTGGACTTCTCCTGACACTGGCCCCTATTTACTTGTTAGCTTTTGAGAAATGACTCTTTTGTTTTAAATAACTAGCTACTTGCTTTGGTTCTTACACCAACGAAAGCATTACTTTTGTAGACTATTCCACCCAGACCAGGTTATCTTGGTGGATCAATACCAATTCCATCGAAAGCTCTGAGCCATAGCTCCTGCATGGACATTCTTTTGTCCCAACCCAAAGTGTGACTTTGGTAAAAAGCCCAACTACACTCAGATCATATCTACAGTACTATGTTCATCTGTGGGGTACTTAGAAGCTTAGCAAGTCCCTTTGTGGCTTAGAAAAGCAAGAATTTAAACATTAAATCCCTATAAAAATTGCCCATCAAATACTATTGCTAAATGAGACCATAATTTTGTCTCTAGAGAAAATAACATGAGTTTCCAAATTAAATTTAAATTCAACAAACAATTATTGAATGTTGTTTGTGTCTTTGAAAATTTGGGAGAATTAATGTGCCAAAGGATTCAAGAAAAGCAAATACATTGATTTTCAAAAGGGGGAATCAAGGTAGATTCTTCAAATTGTGGGTCAATGAGGTTAACCCCTGGCAAAACCTAGAGTATTTTACTAATGGTATATGAGTAATTGGAAAGCAGAGCTATGATCACTTTGAGTCAACGGATGGGTCATGCCAGATTAACTGCACTTTCTTTTTTAACAGGTTCATCAGACTGATGGATCAAGGTAATGCTATAGACAGGATATAACTGGTTTTCAGTAAGGCATTTGACAAAGTCTCTCATGATATGTGTATACATCATCTCCTCCCATACAATGTAGGTTCCTTAAAGGCGGGGACTGCTTGATCTTCATTTTTCCTGGCCCATAGAAGGTACTTGATAAATGCCTGTTGACTGGTTGATTATAGTCTTTTGAACAAGATAGAAATATGTAGACTGTGTGATAATACACTCAGGTGGGCTGAACCAACTGATCTAAAAAGTGATAGCTAATGGATTGACTTGATCTTGGAGACAGTCACTAGTGGAACGCTGGAAAACTCTGCTCTTAGTCCTTTTCCATTTAACATTTTTCATTGGGGTAGCTAGGTGGCACAGTGAATAGAGCACGGGCCCTGGAGTCAGGAGGACCTGAGTTCAAATCTGCCCTCAGACACTTAATGTTTACTAGCCGTATGACCTTGGGCAAGTCACTTAACCCCAATTGCCCTGTCTTCCCACCTCCAAAAAGCAAAAAAAAAAAAAGTTGATCAGTGACCGTGGTGAAGTATCAACAACTAAGGAATGCTTTTAAAATATGAAGAAGACATGAAGCTAGAAATAACTAGGTTAGACCATGAGTTTTCCGGGGCAGAGACTGTCTTTTGCCTCTTTTTGCATCCCCAGCGCTTAGTACAGTGTTAAGCCAAGCACATAGTAAACGCTCAATAAATGTTTATTGACAAACTTAATAGCTAATAAACGTTGAAAGAACAAATATTTATAACGGGAACAAGGATTGAATCCATCAAATAGGATGAATTCGCATAGGCATGAATATAAATTCCTACCAACTATCTTATGCGACCCTTATAACAGACCTATAAGGAATGTTAGAGATATTATTATCCTCATTTCACAAATTATGAAACTGAGACTTTAGTCATTAAGTGACTTGCCCAGGGTCATACAATTGATAAGCATCAAAGGGAGGATCTGAAGCTAAATCTTCATCTACCTCAAAAGGGCGATCCCAGAGCCAACAAAAACTAATCTTAGAGCACATTAAATCTTCCTAGAAGCATACTAACCCAAATGAGAGGCGAAAAATCCTGCCGTACGTTGCTCTATTCAGATCAGCACTTGAATACTGTGTTCAGTATTGGGCACGACATTTTAGTTAGCACATTGATGAGTCAGAGCAGATGGTGAGGGGACTTCAAACAATGTTAAACAAGAATCGGTTGAAAGAACTATGAATGTTTAGCCTGGAGAAGAGAAGACTTACGGGAAACATGATTACCTGTTTTCAGTTATTTGAAGGGCTATCACATGGAAGAGAGTATAGATGTTTTACTTAACAACCCACTGGTAAAAGTTACAGGGAGGAAAATTTTGTTATGATGTGAAAAAAAAAACCCACCCTACCTAATTATCAGAGTTGTTCCAAAGTGGAATAAGCAGTCGAGAGGAAGAGAGTTTTCTATCACTGAAAGTCTTAAGCAGAAGTTGAATAACCCCTTTTCAGGAGTGCTATAAATGGAATTCCTGCTTCAGATATGAATTGGGCTAATAGCTTTGGAGGTCATTTCTAATTCTGAAATTCTGTGATTCTTAAGATCCTAAAGTGACCATGTTTTTCTCCTATTCACAAACCTTTACTGGCTCCCCATCGCCCATAGGATAAAATACAAATGCCCTAACCTGGTATTGAAAGCACTAGATAATTTGCATCTAACTTCACTTTCTGGCTTTATTTCATATGTACTCCACATTACAGTCAAAGTGAACTACTTGCCTGTTCTAACTCCATATAGTTTCACTGGTCATCCCCACGTCTGGAAAAGATTTCCTCTCCATCTCTGCCTATTGAAACATTGCTCTTCTTTTTTTAACTCAGCTTAGGTATGACCTTCTCTATGAAGCCCAATCATAGACTCATATTTAACACTGAAAATCAGCATTTTAAATTCTTTTATAGAATAGAAAAATAACAAAATTTATTTGGAGGAACAAAAGATCAAGAATTTAGAGGGAATTAATGAAGAAGGAAATGGCAAACTACTCCAGGATCTTTGCCAAGAAAACCCCAAATGGGGTCACAAAGAGTCAAACATGACTGAAATGACTGAACAACAAAAAATGAAGAAAAGTGGGAAGAAAGGGGCCTTTGAAATACCAGATCTCAACTATATTATATAGCAAAAACCATAAAAATTATTAGGTATTTGGTACTTTCCACAGAAAAGTCAATAAACAGAACAGATTAGGTATGCAACAAAGGAAAAAACATAGTAGTATAATGTTTAATAAATTCAGAGGTCTCAACCCTGGGGTTTAGGGGCTTACTATTCCATAAAAAATATCCTGGGAAAAATGGAAATTGGTCTGGGAGAAATTAGGTCTTGATCAACATCTCAGGACATATACTAAGATGAATATAAGATTAAGAGTGACCAACTATCTCAATTTAATCAGTCAATTAGAAGTATGAACTTGGGGTGAACTAGACCTGGCCAGTCAATCAGTCAAGGGCAATAGACTAGGTAAAAAAAAAAAAAAAGAATAATCTTTGGAAACCATTGGATGAAGTGGAGTGATGCTTCACAGAAAGTACATTTTATTGACTGAAAAAAAACCTCAGTTATGCCCTATAGGTTTTGCATGAAATAGGCAAGGTAGTTTGGAATCAGAGACTCTGTTGTCTGCCTGGTGAGTAGAAGCTCTTGGTCCTAATAGAACCCTAGAGAAGGAATTGGGGATGGTGAGGAAGAGAGAATCCTGGCATCCCTACTCTCATGACCAGACAAGACCTTTTAAAATGCAAAAGGTTGGAGGATTTGTACTTTCTATCAGTGATCTAATTGCATCCCTGGAACAGCTGACAGTGGTATCTGCATTGGTGGCCAAAGAAACTAAACAAAAAAGCAGCTTGGGACACTGCAGAAAACCCAGCAGAGAGCTAGACCATGCCTCAGGGGAAAATCTAGAATTCTACAACAAGAAAGTTTCCAGGAGCTGTGTGAGTTATTCTACTTTGCTACATGTGTTTTAAGTTTAGAATTTCTCTATATATTTATGAAAGACTTGTAGACTTTTGGAGAGACTGTTTTGTACCAGCTCTTTTTACAATTCCACCTTAGTAAATGTCACATTCCAATAGTTAATTAAGTCTGTCAGACTAATTGATACCAATTGACAATTATGCAAAGATGCATATCAGTGGGGATTTATGAGCTACAGTACAAGACAAATCACACCCCAAGTCTTCAGGGTTCCTCCTGTGGGAGGAGAGCATTTGCTGATCGAGCTCTAGGGACCCAACCTACCAGTGCAAGCCCAGGTTAGTAGAGAAGCTCCAGAGACTATGTGTGATGCATAAGTTCCAAATGAGTTACAAAAATTAGATCAAGGATTCTTAACTTGGAGTCTGTGGACTTGTTTTTAAAAATATATGTCAACAACTGTTACAATTCATTTCATTTTAAAACCTTTAAAAACGTTATTCTGAGAAGGGGTCCATGGGTTTCACTAGACTTCCAAAGAGGCACATAACATAAAAAAGATTAAGAACCTTTGACTTAGATATAAAATGTTGCTTCATAAACAGAGAAGTCAAGAAGGAAATACTATGGATTGGAAGAATTTGTGACTAAATAAAGGAGACAGAGGGCCCTAGACAACAAAATATAAAATTCTGATTACATAAAATTGAAAAGTTTTTGCACAAACAAAATCAATGAAGTTAAAATGTAAAAAGAAATGGATACCTGTGGGGGACATCTTTGCCCATCTTCACCCCAGGTTTCTCTGATAAAGATCTCATAGCCAAAAGCATATAAGGTATTTGTTCACATGTATACGAACAAGAGCCATTCCACAGTAGATGAATGGTCAAAGGATGTAGACAAAAAATTCTGAAAGGAAGAAATCTAAGCTATCAATAGCCATTTGAAAAAAATGCTTCAGATCACTAATCCTTAGAGAAATGCAAATTAAAATCTTCCTGAGGTTCCACCTCATATCCATTGTATTGGTAAAGTTGACAGAGAGAGAGAGAGAAGAGAGAGAGAGGGGAAGGAGAGAGAAAGAGAGAGAGAGAGAGAGAGAGAGAGAGAGAGAGAGAGAGAGAGAGAGAGAGAGAGAGAGAGAAAACAGACACATGAATTCACTGTGAATTGGTTGGTACATTTGTTCTGGATATAAATTTGGAACTATGCCCAAAATATTACTAACTATTCATGCCCTTTGATGCAATGATACTACTTCTAGTCTTATACTCCAAAGACTAAGGAAAAAGGAAAAGGACCCATATGTACACAAATATTTATAATCACTCTTTGTGTGGAGGCAAAGAAGTTGAAACTAAGGGAGTGACCCATCAAGTGGGGAATGGTTGAATAAACTATGATTATATAAATGGAATGGAATATTGTTTTGCTGTGAGAAACAATGAAGGGGTCTGTTTTAGAAAAACCTGGAAAGTCCTATATGAACTGAAACAGACAGAAGTGAGCAGAACCATGAGAACAGTGTGTAAATTTTGAAAGATGGAAAACTCTGATGGTTAATTATGATTTCAGAGGACAAATAACATGAAATCTGTCTACCTCCTGACAGAGAGGTGATAGACTAAATATGCAGAATGAGATACGCATTTTTGGAAAAGGCCAATATGGGAATTTCTTGCAATATACTGCAAGATTACACATATTTGTTACCAAGGTTTTATTTTTCTTCCCCCCCCTAAGTAGGAAATTAGAGATGAGAGGGGGAAAAAAAAAAGAAATGTGTTTGTTACTTTCTAAAAAAATTAAGTAAAAAAAAGAGAAGATCTATATGTCTAAAATATTTTTATATCACTTCTATTTGTTGTAACAAAGGAGGTGCCCACAAATTGGAGAATGGCTGAACAAATTACGGTATTAGAATATAGGGATAGAGAAAAGGACTGGACCTGTGACTTTATTGGTATAGGGAAGCCTCAGATGAGAAAACTTCCTGCAGGCAAGCAGAGCAGAGGTGTCAGATACTAGGCCCCCAAGCTACATTGGGGGCCAGAGTACAGTGCAATGAGATTAACGTGTAATTGGGAGATATTCAACAAAATAAATAAAAATACAATTTTCAGTTGTGTCTGACTCTTTGCGACACCATTTGGGGTTTTCTTGGCAAAGCTCATTTTACAGGTGAGGAAACTGAGCCAAACAGGGTCCAATGACTTGACAAGGGTCACACAGTTAGATGAGTCTTCCTGACTCCAGATGCCACTGTGTCACCTAGCTGCCCCCAAATGCAATAAAGTCACCTTTATTGTTAATATGTGGTTTTTCAAATCAATATCCAATTGCTGAGACACTTATGCATAATGGCTGGTTTCTATTTGAGCTTGACATCCCTGACCCAGAGCACTGAGAAGTGAAGGAGTTTGCCCAGGGTCACACAGCAACTACGGGTCAGAGGTAGGACTTAAAATTAGATATCGTGCCATTATGCCATTATGCCTCTATATAAATTAGTGTAAAATTACTGTATCGTAAGAAATAGTGAAAAGGAAAGTTTCAGTGCAGCCTAGGAAGTATGAGCTGATACAAAGTGAAAGTGAGAAGTAGTAGATCTATTCCTATCATAATGATAGCACTATAAAGAAAAACAATTTTATAAGACTTCTAAAATTTGATCAATGAAATGACAGCATGACTCCAGAAAACTGATTTTAAAGCATTATACCTATCTCCTAACAGGTGACAGTCTTAGATGGCAAAATGACACTTTCATTGTCAGACACAGCCAACTGTATGGATTTGCATTGCTTGACTATCCCGATTCAATGTGAATTTTGTTTTTCTTTTCTTCCCAATGGGGCATAGCAATAGTGTTGTTAAAAAGAAAGGAAAGAAAGGAGGGCCACTGAAACATTTTTTTTAATGGCATAGGAAGATGATCAGAAGGAAACACCGACAAGCAGGATAGCTTTGAAAATATTATTTTAAATTTTTTTCTACTTACAGGGAAAAGGAAGTTATGTGAAATATAACTACACGGAATCATTATTATCCACAGAACACTACTTTGTTCACGGGAGCGCTCGTTTTATTTGGTGTTTGGTGAGTTTGGCCACTGGAATTTAAAAAGAAAAAGAAAATCAACATTTGCCATCCTCCAGTCATATGGCTCTTCTACCACTCCCACAATCTTCCAGAAGTCCCTGACACTGATTCCACAATCACACACACCCACTGAGAGGGAGTCCAGGACTTAATGAAAGAAGAAAAGAGAGACAGAAAAAGTTGTGAGGGCCAAGAAGCCACTCTGTTTTGGCTCCCTTTTTGCAGAGGGATATAGAATTGCATGTTGACCTCTATATGTACCTCCCTTCCCTGGCCTTAAGGTCAACCTAGATCTTTACTTTCCAGAAAAGTTCTTGTCTCTGATAGAGTCCTAGGACCATTACATCCATTCTATTTGTTTTGTTTTGTTTTGCTTTTTGGAGGGGGGAAGGCAGGGCAATTGGGGTTAAGTGACTTGCCCAAGGTCACACAGCTAGTTTTGGGTTAAGTGTCTGAGGCTGGATTTGAACTCAGGTTCTCCTGACTCCAGGGCCTGTGATCTATTCACTGGGCCACCTAGCCACCCCCATCACATCCATTCTTGGGTTGTTTAAAGAGACCTTCCTATACCCATGCTCAACTGGGAAAGCAACACAATGGATGAAGACCTAGGAAGTGAAAGGCTTCTCAGCCAGAAAATGTCCATTAGTCAGTGATCATTTATTAAGCGCTCAGCCCTGTGTGGGGTACTGTGCCAAGTGTCTGAGATATGTCAACAGGCAGACAATCAAACCAAAAATATCAGTTGCTGCTGCCTCAGAGCTTATGGTCTAACAGTATAGACACCATGCAAACAGCTACATGCCAAACAAGATATAAGCAGGATTAATTGGAGTTTATTTCAGAAGGGACTCACCAGCATTAAGCAAGTTTTCTTGTACAAATTGGCATTATATCCTATTCTGAAAGTTGAGAAAGCATTCTTCTGTAGCTACCAGTCCCAGTGACTACTGGGCCTGAGAGAGGAAAAGACCTGCCCTTTTCTTGGCGGATGGGGTTGGGCTACCTGACATCTCAGGTACTGGGAATGGGGTCTAGGCTCCCTCTACTCAGCACCCAGAGTACACCTGGAGGCTTAGCTGGGGGCCACAAACATTGGTGCTTTACTGCCCTCTAGTGGCTGCTTGTCTCAACTATTCCCACACCCCAGACATTCCTTTTCCCTACAGCTGATTTTCAAATTCCGTGCTAGGACCTAGGAAACACTTTACACCCGTTATCTTATTTGATCAGCACAACAGGCCTGTGAGGGGAGCGTATAGTACCAGTATAATCATTCCCACTTTGTAGATGAAGAAACAGGCTGAGAAAGACCAAGTGACTTGATTGGATGAGGTGTGGTGTAGAGGACTGAGCAGACATCTGAATTCAAATCCTGACTCTGCTGTTTACTAATCGTGTGGCCTTGGGCATGTCACTTCTTTGGGCCTCAGTTTTCTCATCTTAAAAATGAGGGGTTTAGATTGGAGAACCTCTAATGCTCCTTCCAATTCTCCAGAAAAGTCATCGACAGAGTACCAGGTCTAACCTGACAGGTTCTCACTTTGACACAGGTGCTGCACTCTGTGGCAAATCCAAAGGAACCTGGAGCAGATGAGACAGTGGACACATGCCGAGGAGTTAAGGCCATGTGTCTGGAGCTAGTCTTACTCCCTTCTTCCCCAATTTCAAAAAGATAAATCCTGTAGGATTCCTCATGGATTCCGTAGCCCCCGGGCTCCATTTTGCTATGGATGTCTGAAAGGTGCTGTTCCAGAAAAGAGAAAAGGCATGAGCCTGGACCCCGAGTGTCCTCTGGACAGATCAATGAGATCCCTAAACCCCACAGCCTATCCCTCAGACTTTTGAGAGTGAGTGCCTCCAGGTCAATTGGGTTTGAAGGTTCCTAGAGGTTCGTGACTGGTTTCCCTGGGAGATTCTTGCCAGTAATTTAGAGTGGACACCAAGGATTTTTTTTAAACTTCAGGCCTACTCCTTACCAAATTAAAGTGGGAAACTGAAGCAGCAGAGTACTCCATTGAGGTTTTTAAGTTGTTCATACCTGCATCATCTAGTGTAAGGGCTCTTAACCTGGGGATCACTGATAGACTTCAGGAGAAGGGTCACTGAACTCAAATGGGAAAATTATATTTTTACTTTCACTAACCTTTAACTGGTATTTAGTATTTCCTTTAATTATGATATTTTAAAATATGTGTATATATTGTGTATAGTATATAAGTATATGTTGTAAGTATACATAATATATTATATAACTATACGTTTAGTTTTTTATACATTTCTGAGAAGCGGTCTGTAGACCTCACTAGACTACCAAAGGAATCTATGACAGAAAAACAAGGAAAAAGGATTAAGAACTTGTGATTTAGGGGGTTGGAAACCCAGAATTACCTGAATTTAAGTAGGATGACCCTCGGTGGGTCTTTGAGACTAACTCCTTCAGTTTACAATGGAGGATGCTGTAGCTCAGCCAAACTGGGAGATTTTTGCCTAAGGACACACACTTGGTGGCAGTTGGGAATAGAACCTATGCCTTCTGGTTCTCAACCCAATGTTCTTTCTACCACATAAAACCATAAATGTGTTTTCTTTGACCTTGAAGAGTCTAAAGTCCCTGGGTCCTCACATCCAGATCACCCCTTAGGGCCAGAGTCACAGGAGACAGAGGCTCACAGGCCTTCCACCAGACCTTCAGGTTTTATTTCATTTATGCCATTCTTTTCCATTCCTCCTTCACTCTCTTGGGAACTTTGGGGTTGTGGCTGTCACTCCTTCACCTCCTGTCATGATGGACAGTTTGGCTGCAGGCACAGGGTGTCAGCAGAGAACCTGTGAATAATGAAGTCAGAGGAGGAGGATGGACTCTGGGGAGCTCCCTTTAAAACACAGTAACTTCTGCCGACTTGTATGTTAAAGCCAATAGCATGAAGCAAGGAGATACCTCTAATGACCTTTGGCACCACCTGCCAAGGTTAAAGAGTATCAGGGCTTCTGTGGGATTCTACACAAGCCTCAGCATCAAGTTATCTCTGTGTTGTGATCAGGACAGAAATTTCAAAATGAAGAGGCCTGTCCCCTGGGTCTCTAGGTGACCTCAGACAGGTCTCAACTTCTAAGACTTAGAGTGTTCTGGGGTAGAGTCCTTCTTGTTCCTGCCTGCTTCCTAGAGAGGTGAAGAAGAGCAAGGGTAGATGCTAAAATGCCACCAACTCCCTTTGAATGTGTCAGAATTCAAGGCACACTGGACTGGCCTACCCTTATATTAGCTATTGAGAGAAATGATTATTAATAACCAATGATTTGGGGAGATCCAGAGTCCCCCTCCCATTCTTCTAAAATCCTGATTTTTAACAGTTCAGTCAAGGTCCCACCCTTTTGGGGTAGCCGTTGTGTTCTGCTCAGGCTTGGGTGAGGCATGAATTCTTTGAGTAGATTGCCCAAAGCTGGGGGGGCGGGCCTGGATATAGAGATAGTCTCTCTGTCCAAGGGTGTCATGATATCACTCTCAGCCCCTCACTGTAATATTCATTCTCTCATTAATTGTTAACCAATCAGAGTTGATTCTCACCCTGGGAAACACCTTCTCTTCTAAGGGTATATAAGCTATGAGCCTACTACCGTGATTGTCTTTGATGTAAGAGGGATTGCCAAATGACCATCATCAACAAGCTGGTCTTGTTAATAAAATAATTAAATTATTAAATTAAATTAAAGGTCTGTTGGACCTTCTGAATAGCCACACTATATATGAAAAGGAACAAAGGAATAGAGATAGATAAGGATGGAAGAGCTGGAGAAGGGGGAGGGGGAAGTGCCTTTTTTTTTTTTTATCTAAACTCAGCATCACCTCCTAACCCTGGAACAGCACTCCCTACACATCACAGGCGTTAGAAAAACATTTGGTAAATTTGTAATTTGACATCTTTAAAAGAATAAGCAGTTTGACAAAACTTTAGCATATTATGCAAATGTGCAATTTCTTGTAAAAATAGTCTTTTCTCTTCATTCAAGCAGTCCCAGCAGGATCACTACCTAGAGATGCTTTAAAAAAAGTTATTTGTGAGTTCAATCCAACAAGCTCCTACTGAGCACCCAGCAGGTGTGAGGCTGTGAGGTAAATAGAAGTAGTAAAAGGTATCCCATCGCCCTTAAGGAGCTCATAGTCTATTTATGGACACGAGTAGCCAGGTGGTCCAATGGATAGTGCACTGGGCTTGGAGTCAGGAAGACCTCAGCCCAAATCAAAGACCAGGCACTGTCTCTATGACCCTGGGCAAGTCACTTAACTTCTCTCGGCCTCTGTGGTCTCTTCTGTAAAATGAAGGGGTTAGACTCTTATGGTCCTTTCCTAAATAGATGATTTTATGTACATACTTGAAAAAATACACACATATACATAAATACATGTACAAAATGTATTTGTATATGTATGTATTTTTTACACAAAGTGTGTGTATGTGTATATATTACATATAGATTTGTATTGTGTATATATGTATATATCACTTATATATCATATATATCATGTATGTATATATATGTTTGTGTGTGTATATACATGTGTGTATATGTATATATATATACACACACACATACACACGCACACAAACACATACAACAAGATATGAAAATAGTCCAAGAAAAATTCAGAGTAGGAACTAGGGTGTGGTAATCAAAGAAGGTTCCATAGAATTGGTAAGATGAGTTGAGGAAGAAGGGGATATTCTTGTTAGTTCAAGTTAATCTTCACCAGATCTGCTTCATATCCTAGCCTGCCAGGAAGAAACCAGAGGTTACACAGCATCTTCTCATCTTTCCTGACTTTTCCCCTTCCCTCCTCACCAGGAACAATAACCCTCTGACTCTGACCTACAGAAACCATATCACAACAAACCCAAGGAGTTGATATGTTCAATGCTTGCTGCACAGTAGGTATTTTTTACACACACACACACACACACACACACACACACACACACACATTTGACTTGCCATGGGGGCCCACTCAAATGTACTTTGAGTTCTCTTGATGGGATACAATCGGAGCACAGTAGCTAGCCGTCCATTATCCCTAACTCTTGCCTTAAAATTAGCCCACTAATTTTGCTCCTACATTTCTTTGATGACATTATTTATATTGCTTCCTCTGTAAAAGTTCTTATTTGTACAGTGAACACAGGAGCTGTCTATGCTAATACTACAGCTCATATCTCTCATATGAATGTGTGGCCACCTACTCAGTCTCTGAGCTGGGCCACTCGCTCCAGTCTACCCTCACATTGTCAGATACAGTTTCTCAGAGAAGAACCAACAATTAGTTACACTCTTCTTCTGTTAGGACTCTAGGAAAATGCCTGTTATGGGGCAATACACTACTCACCTGCCATCTTTACTCAGCAGTTTAGCTCTTGTGCTCCCAGTGGTGTGCTTCTATAAACACAATCAGCCATTCACAATGATAACATATTTAGATCTTAAACATAACCTTTAGCAATGTCAAAAGAAATAATAACAAAGATACACATATATTAGAACAAATACAAGAATAATAAACACACTACATACCACACATACACTGAGTCACGTCCCACCAATGAACTCAGTATCTGTTGAGGAGAGGGAGCAAATGTTTACAGAAACCTGGCAAGGAAGGACAGAAAGGAGGAAAAAGTCAGGGTAATTTACAGCTTTGGACTACAGATCTAGATGTCATTGATCAGTTCAGCAATATCTGAACCATTTTGCTGCTTCTCTCCTGTTTATCTGCTAGTCGACATTCTCACTGGGCAAATCCTCTTCTATTCTCAAATAGCATTTACAAACTCTTTCAAACCACTTTTAAAAGGGTTTTGGACAAGTGTTACATTATTGTATTAGCTGGCACTTTCCTTTAATCTGGAAAACTGCAAAGCTAATCAGGCTGGCTATCTCCGAGCACCAGAGACCTGCCTTGTCAGCTCTTCACCCACTAGGATTCTTCATCATCCAATTGCATCTGAGCATATTGATATTAAAAGGGGAATCAATTTTCAAGGAAAACTATTGCCATAATTAAGAGAACCCTGAAATTTCCCAAAGGCAACCTTGCCTACCCTCCTCCTTTTGTTAGACTATGGTCCTAAATTCATTGTCCATTTGTAGTGTCTTTCCAAGATACAACTAGTTTTGGAAGAGCTCTACAGGTTTCTATCCAACTTCATGTAACATCTCCTAGGACAGTGCCCTATTTTTCAGATTCATGTTTTCCCTGAACTGTCCATATTTCAAAGGCAAGGGAATGGAGTCTAGAGCCATATGGTAAATTTGATAAGTTTACTTGGTAAATAAATCAAAACAGCTCAGATAAGTCTTTAAGATCAGCTCACCAGCAGGTATGGAAGCAGTTTCAAAGTCCTTTCTGCTTTTTCTTTTCAAGTAAAAGATGGCAGCAGAGAGAAACAAGCTCTTATGAACAGTTTCACCTTTCTCTCTCTCTCTAGGTGGCCCAAAAGAGCAAGGGCTTTTAGCCAGTGAAGTCCATTTATTCTCCAACTAATATGTAATCTCCCAGCTAAAACCCTGACGGATTAAATGAGAGCTTCCTATCTGCCACTCATCTTTTACTCAAAAATTCACAATTTTGGGGGTGGAGCCAAGATGGCAGAGTAAAAGCACAAATTTGGCATGGGCTCTAGCTCCAACCACTTCCAATACCTATTTAAAAAATTACTCTAAACAAATTTTAAAGCTACAGAATCCCCAAAGTGACAGAGAGAAACAAATCTCCTGCTGAAGATAGCCTGGAAAGATCTATTGCAGCTCACTGGGAGGTGAGCGCAGTCCCCTGGGAGCTGTGGTTCCGGCCCCACGGCAGACCAGACCAGCCACAGCAGACTTCAGGAGAGTGAATCACCAGCAGCAGTAGCAGTTTCCAGACTTCTCAACCCATAAACACCAAAAAGAAAGTAAAAGGTCAGTCGGGAACTCTGTTGGAAGGGTGAAGGAAGAGTGTGGCTTGGCTCCTGCTCCCGTGGCAAAAAGTGGTGGAGGAATGGCAGTTGCAGCTTCTATCACATGGCTACTTCCAGAGCTCATGGCCTGCAGATTGTAGGGGGACCAAGCAACCATTCAGAGGGTAACTGCTCTTGCTTTAATCTGCCTGGATCTGGGCCACAGTCTTGGGTGGTAGTCCTGGGGTGTGTGGCCAGTGTGCCAAAGCTTGTGGAGGCTGTAGAGAGGGTGCCCTCCTAATAGCTCTGATAGCTGCAAAACCCCCAGCAATTTGGGACAAAGCTTTCTCCATTCTGTAAGCAGAGTTCTATTGTGGCAAAGGGCTCAAAAGTCAAATAATTGGCAAGATGAGCAAGCAGAGGAAACATAATCTGACCATAGATCTCTTTTTTGGGGACAAAAAGGATCAAAGTATGGAATGGGAGGAAGACAGTGAAGTCAGAACTCCTGCACGAAAAGCTTCCAAGAAAAATATGAACTGGTTACAGGCCATGGAGGAGCTCAAGAGAGATTTTGAAAACCAAGTAAGAGAAGCAGAGGAAAAATTGTGAAGAGAAATGAGAATGATGCAAGAAAATCACAAAAAGTGAGTCAACAACTTGACTAAAGAAAATAACACCTTAAAAAATAGACTAACTCAAATGGCAAAAGAGGCCCAAAAAGCCAATGAGGAGCAAAATGGCTTAAAAAGTTGAATTTGCCAGATAGAAAAAGAATTTCAAAAGCTCACTGAAGAGAATAATTCCTTCAGAATTAGATTGGAGCAAATGGAAACTAATGACTTTATGAGAAATCAAGATACCTTAAAACAGATCCAAACAAATGAAAAAATAGAAGGCAATGTGAAATATCTCATTGAAAAA
>CM053586.1:282703603-282752267 GCA_028646515.1 Pseudochirops corinnae | reverse complement strand
CTGGTTATAACCTCTTCTCTGAATTTATAGACTTAGATTGGGAAGGGATTTGAAATTGATCTAGTGCAACCTCTTATTTTACAGATGAAGAAACTGAGGCTCACAGAGGTTAGATGACTTTCTCAGGGTAACACAGGTAAACATCAGAGCTTCCCTTTGAATGCAGATACTCTGACCCCACAACTAATGCTCCTCTAGAGAAACATGAGTTCATCCTTCACTCTTCTGTCAGCCATCATTCATTCTATGTGCCAAGCACTTTGCTAAGCAGTAGGGATAAAAAGAAAAAATATGAAACAACTTCTGCCTTCATTCCTCCCATCTTCCCTGGAAAGAAATTATTGAAGACCAGATTGGAGAAGGATCAGTCTACCCCGCCCTTACATTCACCCTCATCCTCCGTCAGAACTATAACAAGTAGAAGCACGATGGAGTCCCCAAGCACCAGCATCACCAATAATTATTTATTATCTCCTGTACAAAGTGCTATATCTATTATCAGCCACATATATACCAAGACATAATGAGACAATACCCATGTCCACCAAAGGCTTAATTAAGTTTCTAAACAAATGGATTTTGTAGTATAATGAAAA
The DNA here is from genome assembly GCA_028646515.1 of Pseudochirops corinnae. Taxonomy (NCBI): domain Eukaryota; kingdom Metazoa; phylum Chordata; class Mammalia; order Diprotodontia; family Pseudocheiridae; genus Pseudochirops; species Pseudochirops corinnae. Next base: position 282,751,671 of record CM053586.1, on the reverse strand, counting down.
ACCTGAGGGATGCTTAGACTCCATACTCAGAGGAAAGGGATTAAGAAACTGGGGTTTCAACAGAATCATTGACTGAAGGAAAGGTAGGAAAAACAGAAAGCAGGGATGTACTCCTGCATTGAGGAGTAATCAGATAACAGTTCAGTGGCCTTTTGGGTAACACATAAGGAAACTAAGGACCAGAAAGTGAAGTGAGTTGTTCAAGGTCACAAAGATAGTTCGTGGCAGAGCCAGGATTTGAACCCAGGTCTCCTGATTCCCAGTCCTGAGTATTTGCCAATAAGCCACACTTTGATCTTGAGCAAGTGATTTCATCCCGAGCCTCAGTTTCCTCAGCTGTCCAGTGAAAGGATGGATCCAGATATTGTTTAAGGGTCGCAGATCCATAAGGGATGTCAGAGCACATCTAGATGAGAGCCCTTGTGTTACAGGCAAGGGAACTGAGGCCAAGAGAAGGTAATGGTTTGCCCAAGGTTAGACAGATAAAGACATAGAAAGCTGAAAAACTAGAAAGATAGGGATAAAGAAAGGAAGCTAGAATATTTACGAAGCACTTACTGCAAGCCAGGTAGGATGCTAAGCGCTGGCAGTACCAATAAATACAAGCACAAGCGAGGCAGTTGCTACCCTCAAGGAGCTTACATTCCAAAGGGGGGGAGAGGGAGCTGGAAAGGTGGGAGGAGCCTGCAGCAAGGAAAAGAGGAGGAGTCCACAGAAGACAGCTCAGATATGGGTCAGACGGGGTCCTTCCTAAAGTGGCAAACCTGGGAGGAAGTCACCGATCAGGAGAGCTCTTGACTTCACCAATCAGGAAGTCACCAACCTGCCTAGGGCAGAGTTATCTCCAGGATACGGAGGCATCCAGACCCAGAGTCTAGGCATGGATGAGCATGGAGGCTACACAGGTAGTAAGAATCACAAGTGGGATTCAAACTCAGGACCTCTGATTCATAGCTAACTCTCTGTCCAGGTCCCTTCTAGCTCTAAAATTAGATTATTTGGGGCTTCTATTCCCTGTTCTCATCTGACCAACACTACTTAGGCATCTTTGATTGGAGTCAGAAAATCTGGATATAAGTCCTACCACTTATTAACTGTGTGAACTTAGGGAACTTGCTTGACCTCTGTGAGTTTGTTTCCCCACATAAAATAAGACCAGTTGAGGAGATATGACTAGAGAAGCATTCCTATGATAAAGATCTGTGGGTTTTAGTGAACTACAAGATCATCATGGGACATCAAGGGGACATCAATGACTGTTGATTTCAATGGTGTTGGAATTCTCAGATTACAACTCTAAGAAATAATTAATGATTTTAGAGAGTTATCTGAAACTCAGAGGGATCAGTTCACTTACCTGTGATCACTCAGCCAGCAAGTGTCAGAGGCAGGATTTGAACCCAAGTCTTTCTGACTCCAAGTCTGTCATGTCAAACACTATTAATTAGGCAACATTAATTAATTAATAAGGCAACAAGGTGGTGTACTGCATAGATCACTGGTTCTCGAGTCAGGAAGAATCAAGTTCAACTCTAACCTCAAACACTTACTAGCTATGTAACCCTGGGCAAGTCATTTAACGTTTGTCTGAATGTTTCTTCATCTGTAAAATGGGGATGGCAGGTAGGTAGCACAGTGGCTAAGGCACTGTGCCTGGAGTTAGGAAGACCTGAATTCAAATCCAACCTCAGACAGTTACAACAATAACCGTAATAGCATCTACTTCTCAGGGTTGTTATTATGAATAAATGAGATATTTGTAAAAAGCACTTTGCAAACTGTAAAACCAGTTATTAATTCTTGTATCCATGCGACATAGCAACCAGTGCACTCACCTGATTTTAGGCTGCATTAAGGTAGGCAAAGTATCTAGAATGAAAGAGGTCACAATGCTTTTACATGGAATTTTATTGATCAGACCAAGTCTGCAGTATTGTTCTAGCTGTTAATGTTCCAGGAAGGATATTGACAAAATGAGACAAAGTCAGAGGGGGGCAGCCAGGATAGTGAGGAGCCTGGAGACCATGCCATGTGAAGAGCAGTTGAAAATGGAGCTATTTCACCATAAGATAAGGTGGGGAGTGGGGAGATGTAATAGCTGGGTGTGTGTGTGTGTGTGTGTGTGTGTGTGTGTGTGTGTGTGTGTGTGTTTTGGTGAGGAGAGGCAATCAGATTTAAGTGACTTGCCCAGAGTCCCACAGCCAGTAAGTGTCTGAAGCCAGATTTAAATTTAGGTCCTCCTGACTCCAGGCTCTATACACTGCACCACCTAGCTGCCCCCAATAGTTGTTTTCAAGTATTTTAATGGCTATTGTGAAGAAGAGAGATTTTGGTTTTTTTCTGCTTGCTCTTAGAGGACTGAAGTAGGAGCAATGGGTAGAAGTCGAAGGGAGATTAACATTTAATGTCAGGAAAATCTTCCTAGTAAGCATAATGATTCAAAAGTTGGATGGGCTGCCTCCATAGATGGTAAGCAGACCCATTGGAGGCTTTGTAGTGGACAAAGTTTGTCAGTGTGATTGCAAAGGACATTCTGGCTAAGGGGCTAATTGAACTAGGTGGCTTCTATGTGTTAAATGTTACAATGTTAAAATGATCCTCCTCTTCCTTCTCTTTCTTCTTTCTTTCTCCTCATCTGGGACATGATTGGGGTAGACTAAATGATCTCTGAAGTTCCTTCTAGCACTGACATTCTCTGTTTCTGACTCTTTTCAGCTTGAAACAACATCCTCTCCTCTCCCCTCCCTTTCTCAATCCTTTCTTTTCCTACTCCTCAGGACTTGGCTCCACATTTCATCAGGGCTTTCAGGGCCAGGGTCTTAAGAATCTTGTCCAGCACCTAGTAAGCATTATACTGTATTGATTCCCATTGAAGAGCAAGGCAGATAGTTCCGAACTGAGTCATTATCCCTTGCCAGCCAACGTGGGGGAAGGGGAATTATCTCTGGGCCAGTGTTTTTGTTTTGGAGGGGGATTACAGGAAGAAGGAGGTGAGGGGGTGGTATACCTTTTTATTCTATGTGTAGAATTTTTTGGCCCTCATCCCCAGTGTGAATGAAGGGAGAGAAAATTATGAAAGAAAAATCAGTCAGAAATATGAAATAAATCTTATCCATCCAGGGAGCCATCACTAAAGGATAAAAATCTGGTTGTCTGTTTTTAAAGTATGAACTTAACTTTGTGGAGAATCTCCATGCCTATTAATAGTAAACTTCAATCTCATCTCTCCCAATTATTTTCTGATTGTTGTCATTGAGCTTATTTATCCTTGAATATTTAAAGAATCTATAAGATAGATTGAAAACTCTTCTATGCCTTAGCAAGTAGTCTTGGGGAGCTACTGCAGTAAAAAAAAAAAAATCCTTACTTTGCAAGCAACCTTCTGGTGACAAACCTCTCTGCTCTTAAACTGGAAGGGACCTGAGGGGTCATCTTGCCCAACCCCCTCCTCTGACAAAGTGAAGAAAATGAGGTCCATCATGGAAAAAAAAGACATATGGGTAAAGCACACAGGTAATAAGTAGCAGAGTTAGGATTTGAATTCTGATCCTCTATCTTCAGATGACAGACCATCACTGCACCTATATTGATATGAAAGCTTGCAGCTGAGATGTCAGTGTTACAGGCACAGCCTTGGAGAAGCCAGGGTCACCAAGCATGATATTAGTTGCTGGGCCTGGAATTGGGAATACTCATCTTCCTGAGTTCAAATCCAGCCTGTAATCCTTAATAGTATGACCTTGGGTATGTCACTTAACCCTGTTTGCCTCAGTTTCCTCGTCTGTAAAATGAACTGGAGAAGGAAATAGCAAACCACTCCAGGATTGTTACCAAGAAAGCCCCAAATGGGGTCACAAAGAGTCAGACATGATTGAAAACAACTGAAAAAAAAAAAACCCCAAACTCCCTTGGCATATGTGTATGTGCATAAGGTTTCCCCCATCTATTTACACATAATTTAAAATTCCAGATACACACTTGGCATAGCCTAATTTGTTTTGTAGCTATTTACGCTTTTGAAAATCTCCTCTGATTCATCTTTGTATCTGCTTCCCTCCCTCTCAGCAAAGTGCACGACACACAGTAGGCCCTTCATAAATGCTTGGTAATGAATGCATGTTTCAAGAGAGATTCCCACCCCTTCTCCCAGAGCTTAACGTCAAATAGCCCTTTCCACTGGGCAGTTAGTTCTTCCCTGGGTGTGATCTAAATATCATGTAACCTCAGTCCATTTCCTCCCGCTCTGTCTTGGTCGGAGAGGCAGACAGCTGGTGACCCCAGCCTCCATTCATCTCAGCTCAGTGCGGCCCAGAGGAGGAGGGGAGGATTTTCTGGGGTCTCAGCTCTCTCGGAGCTGCCATTGGGGTGGGGGCAGGGCCACAGCCCAGGTGGTAGGGGAGGGGCCAGGGCCAGGGCCAGGCCTGGAGCATCCTTCCCTTCCCGGTGCGGTGCGCGCTCCCTTCCTTCCCTCACAGTCCCGCTTCAGCGCGTGCCCCAGGAGAAGGAAGGAAAGAGGGAAGGGAGGAGGAGGGTGGCGCGCACGCAGGCTGTCGGGGGCGCGCCGGCCGGGCCCCGGGGACGCGCACGGGCTGGTCTCTGCCCTAATGCGGCTGGCGGCGAGAGGCGTTGCAGGCGTAGAAGGGGACAAGTGGTGGCCCCAGCAACCGAGGACCCTGATCGCTCCTAGACCTGAACTGGAGACGGAGTTTAAAGCCCTGCGGGTGGAGAGGTAAGAGAGCTCTGGCCCTGGTGGGGCGGAGATGTAGGGAGAATCTAGGACTCTGGAATCCTGGACAGAGACAGCCCACCTCCAGTCCTCCTCCTCCTCATCTTTCCTATCCTCTATCCCTCTTTCGATCACCTCCCATCAGCCTGACTATTCCTCACTTCCCTCATGACCACTTCTTCATTAGCCTTCCTATCTCCCATCCCCTATGAGGTCCGCCTTCTTCACCATCCTCTTTACTATTTCCATCCCCCTTCCTATCTTGTCTCCTCATCCCTTTCCTATAATCCCCCCATCCCCCTTCCTATCTGTCTCCCCATCCCCCTTTCTACTCGTCTTCCCATCGTGCTGCCTATCCATCTCCCATCTCTCTTTCTATCCTCCCCATCCCCCTTCGTATACTCCTCCCTATCCATTTCCCCATCACCCTTCCTATCCTTTTTTCCCATTTTGATTCCCCATCTCAGTTCTCTTCACCTTCCCACTCGCTTCTTTTGCCCTATCTTCCTCGGCATATTTCTTTATTGCTACTTCTCTTCCTTATCTCTCTCTTGTCTACCTCCTTTCTCAGGTCCCATTCCACAATCCTCTATTTACCTCTCAACCCTTTCTTATATCTTCTCCTCCATTATATGTCAGCCTCTCTCCTTGCCCTATTCTATCACCTTCTAGTCTTCTCACTCATAGTTCTCCATCACTTGCCTTTAACAGTCCTCTCTCCCACTTTGGCCTCACTGTTTATGACATCTTTTCACCACTTTTTTCTATACTCTATCCCAATCCACTGCCTAGTGCCCTCTCTAATCCATCTCTCCATTATATATATTATTCCTTTTCAGTGCAGACTCCTCAACTCTCTCTAGGCTGACTCCACACCCCTCTGTATATAACCTTCTCCACCCACCCCCTCTAGCACTCACTTCGAAAGCACATTGCTGCCACTCAATTTCCTTATCCTATTACTCCATCCCTCACTTAGAGTTTCCCATCTTTCCCTTTTCCCATGCTTGGGCCTGGGCATGGGAAGGCTGAGTTTGCTTTGTTAGAGCTTTTCACTATAACCTCTTTCCTCCCAGCACCTTGTGCCTTCCTTTGGGGTACAGGATGTAGAATATGCCTCCCTGCTGTTCCTTCCTTGCTTCCAGGCCCTCTATGCCAGCTGCTCTGGTTGCGTTAGGAGGTTGGTTTGTTTCCTGGTTGGACTTTGTGGTGGGATAGAGTTGAGTGTATGTTAGTGAGTTGGGAGTCAAGGAAGACCATAATGGCTTCATAGATTATTCCAAGTTCTTGTTCTAAGCCCTGACCTGGAAATGATTGCATAAAGGTTTCACTAGTGGTTTGGTATATTTAGGATTTTTGGAACAGGATTGTTTTTCCAACTCCAGATAGAGTCATGATGTCTGTGTGTGGCCCTCAGGGCTAGGAGTGGGCAGAGTGCTGAATCATTTGGACTTTCATCATATGCAGTATCTTGCTATATATTATCTTCATACCTGGTCCCCTGGGCAAGATCAACTCCAAGATTTTATAGCCTTCCTAGCTAGTGCAGTGTGTGTGTGTGTGTGTGTGTGTATGTGTGTGTGTATATGTGTGTGTATGTGTATGCATGCACGCTTGCACATGTGTGTCAAGCAAAGGGTTGAAGGGAGGGGGAAAGGTCCCAACTTCTTATCATGGAAGAAATGACCACAATTCTCTCCTCCTCATCACCTCTTTCTCATACAGAGAAAGTATGTCTTATCTACTCTTATAGTCCTAGACAGCTATACTAGGGGAGAGGGGAAGTGTCTACAAGACCTTAGAGGAGGCCAAGATCTGGAATTTTGAGGTCTTGGGATGATGAAGATGAAGCACTCATAAGAGATGAATTGTTTGCATTAAGCTCAAAGTCCAGACTGATGTATGACCCATAAAAGTCAAGAGACCAACTAGGGACAGAGACAGGGAGTCCAAGGGAGTGTTAGAGGTGACGAGAAGTCTGACTCATGCTTCCTTTTGTTCTGATCTCCCTAGCATTCCTCTTTAGATGTCTTCTGGCCTCCTAACCTCCCACTTCAACTCCTACCCTCTTTGGATATAAGTGGAGCTCTGTGTATGTGAGAGGAAAAGAGAGAGAAAGTGCCTGAGCTTAATCTTAGACCTTAAAAACTATGCTTGTCTTCTGCAATTAAGTAAGATAAAGAATTTTAGGGGTTTAAATGGAGGATTTAGCATGACCAATGAGGCAATACTTAACTTCTCTGGGTCCCTATCTCTTCATTCATAACATGAGCAGGTGGCCTTCTTAGTTCCCTTCCAACTCTAAATTTCCAGTTCTGTGAGAGAAAACTGCAAATCCACACCTCTCTATGTACAGCTCACCTATGTTAAGCAGAAAGAGCTTGCCTCTTCAAACTAGGGAGGTCTCCCTTTGTGTCTGTTGGGGGAGTAGGGAGGACTGTCTGCCTCCTACTTTGTATAGGTAGAGAAATGAAGAATTCTCCTGAATTCAGGTACCCTAGTCTTCAGAATCTCAGAAGTGACAGCAATCTCCAGGTTTATTTATTCCAGCAAAGACCCAAAGCATGATTTTTTTCCATAGTATCCCCAAGAAGTGGTTTAGCTTCCTCTTAAAACCCCTAGTGTTGAAGAATGGGCTGAGTATACTGGATTTAATTCAGGTCCAGGGTTTATATACTGGTTCCATTACTTATGGAGATCTTGGACAAGTCACTTAACCTCTACAGGTTTCAGTTTCTTCCCATATAAAATAAGGGGGCTGGAATAAGTGATCTGATGATCATTTAAGGTCTTTTCCTGCTTTAGTTCCTTGGATTGTTGACCTCATTACCTCATCCAGCAGGCCATTCTGTTTTTGGATAGCTCAAATGTTTAGCAAGCTTTTTTTTTTACCAAATCAAATGGGAATCTGATTTCATAGCTTCAACCCATTGGTCTTATTCCTTCACAGTCTCTCTGAAAAGAAGAGTTGTTATAGCCTTTGAATGCAATTGAGAGTTGATTGAATTATGATTCTGATGGTGAACTGATTAAACATTTCAGTTCCATTAAATCAAAATTTTATCGTGTAACCTGTCACCATCTTTCCTGAGTCCCAGCTACCCTGGTTATGTCATTGACCCTTCTCCTTCAGTGCTCAGCCTGCTGTCCAAATCTGCTGAGAAGTCAGAACACAGAAAGAGGACCTAGTTTTTCCAGCTTTGCTAGTTAGTTTCTTTATTCTTTTGCTGGGCTGAGCTTGGCTTGGAGTTTTGGTGACACATGAAGTATATAGCTATTTTCTTAGAGCTGAAGTTGCTATATTTTGTCTTTTATGGCTGAAGTTGGGGTCTGGTTGTGCAATGACTGAGTCTTAGGCTTCTAAGGCTCTGATCATGTGGTTTTTCCTATCCCTTGCCCCACCTTCCTTGCTCAGTCACTGGTGCATTAAGATCTCTGAGTCTCAGGTAACATAAAGAGATGGGAGGGAAGCAAAGAACTCTGTCCTTGGGAACAAAAAGATGCTTAGAAAATAAGAATGGTTGAACTAGCCAGATCCCACTCTATTCGGGGAGGGAGATACAGACTCAGGTTGTTTCTCTATTCTCTACCTTTAGGCAGTGGAGTCAAACTCAAACAGAAACATGCCTGTGGGACAAATTAACACTACCTGTACTGTATTTTATTTTTATTTATTTTTAAACATTTCCCAATTGCATTTTAATCTTGTCAGCTTCATTCAGGAGTTTTCTGGGATTCCTCTGTGTTAGAGAGAACAGCTGAAGGGGTTGTTGGGCACTGGGACTCTTGATGCCAATAGGGTCAATGCCTCTACCTCCTTCTTAGGTTCTGGTATGGTTGATGTTGTCTGGAAACAGGTTGAATTTGTGTGCAATGATGAGGTTAAATTTGAGGTGTTAGCAGATTCCTGGGCTTGGCTGACTATTGGGCCAAGCTTTCAGTGACTGATGGAGCAGAGATTCCATTGGTAAACTCGTCTGGGAGAGCACACGTAAACCCAGGATGTTGCTCCTGGGCAGAGCCTAGGCTTTCTGCTGTTGCAATAGGGCAGCTTTGTCTTGCTGTCAGTTTCAGGTGCTAGCTTAGTTTCTCAGATATATAAATGCCTGAATTTGCTTGTACGTCAGCATCCGCTGCCTCCTGGAGCAATAGATTTTCTAGGACAAAATCTTTGCAATTAATAAGTTCAGCACCTTCCTCCAGAGGGTTCCACGTCTTACCTCTGTCTCCCTCCTTTTCCCTTTAGCAGCCATGGGATCAATCACTTTCCTGTTCTAAATTTCCCGTTATGAGTAAAGATCTATCCTAGTTGTTACAGAGAGAGTTCAAGGAAGGAAACAGTTCCTGCCCTCAAGAAGCCTCTCGTCTGGTTGAGAAGACAGTCTTAGCCATCATGGAGCTCTTCCAGACTAAATGCAGAGTAAGAAGAAACAGGAGACACAGGGTCATCAATTTAGAGAAGAAAAGGACCTGAGAAGTCCCTTAGGTCAGCCTTTTCATTTTACAGAAAAGGAAACGGAGGTCCAGAGAGGTTGATGACTTGTGCCAGATCACATAGGGAGTAAGTGGAGAGTTTAGAGAGCTGAGATTTGAACTCACATTTTCTAACTTTTTTCACTGCACATGCTTCTGGACAATACAATTTAGTAATAAATGGAGGACTGGTTCTTTATGTAAATGTTCAGAGGATATAGTTTACTGATAGTGGTCATGGTTAAGTGGGAGTAATCAGAGAAAAACTGATTGAGGAACGAGTACATTTAGAAAGGGAAGAACTTGGATTGTTAAGAAATTGGTTACAAGTAACTCTCCCTTTTATCTGGCTGGACTTGGACTAAGTGCCTGACCCCAGTTTACCCTGACTGAGTTGGGAGAAGAACCCAGGAGACTTCTCATCTCATCTTTCTGGAGAGTTCACATAATTCTTTGGGAAGTGAGGTCCAAACTACCTCTCTGCCCTCTGAATAGTCTGGACCCTGCTAGAGTTAGGGCCTGCTGTGATCCCAGGCTAGGTGGATGGAACCATATTCAAGCCAGGGATGTTTGATGTCAAACTCTCTGCCACTTGCCCTTGGGCCAGGTGGTTCAGTGTTGGGGTTGACCAGTGCCTGGCACATAGTAGGCACTTAATAAATATTGACTGATTGAAGTGTCCTTACCCAGAATTCTGATGAAAGAACAAATGATAGATGGCCACATGGTCTGGAGGTCAGTGAGGAGAAGGCTAAGGTGAGAGGCTCAACTTGGTGGTTGGGTAGGCACAGCGCTAGCTCCTCTGTCCCTCTCCACTGCTGCATTCATTGGCCACGTTCTAGCTGTGGGTCTTCTAAGTCACCCTTCGCCCTCCCTGTGGTTAAATGTTTGAAGAAGCATTGCAACTCATCTATTCAGCAAAGTTAAGTGACTTGCCCATGCTCACACAGCTAATCAGTGTTGGAAGCAGGACTTCGGCACCCTACCTGTTTTGCTATCTTCCTTCTGTGTGAAGGAATAGGGAAATGGGATAGTTTGAGGGCCAGCTAGATTGGCAAGGAGTCAGTGCAATATCCTTTAGGTAAGTCTACTAGGATTCAGTTTTGCTGGGTGATAGGGATACACAGATCTAGCTCTCCAAGGCCTTAAAGTCTAACAGGGGAAAGGATAAGTACATAAATAACTGGTAGAAGGTGAAATAGAAATGTGAAGGAGCAGCCCAGGCAGAGTACTATGGGAAATGTAAAGAAAGAGGAATCACTTTCACCTGGCAGTGAGTGAAATGGGATCTAAGGAAAGCTTAGTGGAAGAAGTGGTATCTGAGTTGAACCTTGAGAGAATGGATGGGCTTCAGCAGATAGAGGGAACTGAAGTGGGGGAGATCATTCCAGGCCTGGGGAAAGTTGTGAAGAGGAAAGAAGTGTGAGAAGTAGAATAATTGACTTTGGTTAGGATGTAGAATATTCATATATACTGACCAGGTAGTATAGTGGATAGAGTTTTGGACCTGGAGATAGAAAAACTTGAGTTCAAATCTAGCCTCTGATACTTATTAATAATAAGTCACTTAACCTTTCTCAACCTCACTTTCCTCATCTGTGAAATGGGGATAATAATAGAACATATGTCTCAGAGTTATGAGGATCAAAAGAGAAAATGTGAAGTGCTTTGCAAACCTTAACCTGCTATTTAAATGCTTGCTATTATTATGGAGTGACTTCTAAGTATCCCTCCATGTGGCAATACAAAAGTAGTCACATCAATCCCTTACAAAGAGCTCGTAATCTAATTGGGGGAGACCCATTGAAACATTTTCCTAAAGGGGACCTGAATGAAGGAGGCACTTGACCTTCCTGAAAGGAGACCCATATAGGGCAGAAAATAATGAAGTGCTGAATTGTGCCTATGAGGGCTATTAGAGTTTAAGAACAGCAAAGAGAAGGTCTTGTGGAACAGCTGGGACTTGGGGTAGGTAGTATTTGGACAAGTGAAGAGGGGGCATTCAAGGGAAGGACAAACAGCATGAAGGTAGGTCTAGAGGTGAGAATGAGCTTGAATGTTGTATCCCAGCTTTGGAAGGGACCTTAGAGGTTATCTAGCCTAATCTCACACCAAATGCAGGAATCTTCTCTACAATATCACTGATGGGTGGCTATCTAGTCACATCTGTTTAAATATTAACAGTGACAGGGAGGTCACTATTTCATAAAGCAGCTTATTTAATGGTTAGACAATTCCCAATGTTAGATCTTCTGTATAGTTAGCCAAAAATCTGGTTGATTCTCCTTAAGCTACACAGAATATTCATCTTGCACGTGACAACACTCTGGTTATTTGAAAGTATTGCTGATGTCATTCTAACGCCCTTTCCCTGCCCCAAAAGATCTTCTTTTCTCTAGCTCAGTTCAAAACCTCAGTTCATCCTCCAACCTGTCCACCACAATCCTAGTCACCCCACTCTGGGCTTGCTCACCCTTTTCATGGCCCCTCCTAAAACTGGTATGCAGAGCTGAACGTAGTATTCCAAATGTGCTCTGACCAGACCAGAGGACAGAGGGATCAACCCACTACTTCCCTGGTGCATTTCATGTAAGGTAGCCCAATATTGTATCAGCTTTTTTGTTTGCTTTCCAGTCAAGTCACACTGTTGGTTCATGATGAACCTGCAGTTAGCAAACTCTCCAAGTTCTTTTTTTCACCCGAACTATGATTGGTTAGCAATGTCTCCCCCTTATTGGGGTGGTTTCATGACATTGAAAAGAAGTAGGCTGACGTATGATCCTATATCACTCCTTATCACCATCTTCCTTCTCCCAGTTTTCCCTACCCACTGTGGCATATAGTAATATAGGGAGAGGATATCATGCTTGGGCTTGGGGCCTGAGTTCTCATTCTATCTCTAACTGAATCATTTCTACTTTTGACTAAACTTAGGAGAGTCCTGCTTCTTTATGAGTTTCAGGCTTTCCTTCCCCACAATGAAAAGCATAGGGATTTCCTCATCACCAAAATTTTTTGAGCGAATGGGTAACCACTTCTCAGAGATCTCTCTAAAAGGGATAGCTCAAGTGTGTCATGGGCCCATTGGGCAGTCTCGTGAAGCCAGAAAAATGTTTTAAAATGATTGGATGAAATGTTAAATTTCAATTAGAGGTTAATTAAAATTTTTAAAAATGTTTTTTGTTTTTCCATCCCACTTCGTAGAACTCCTGAAATCTATCTATGGACCTAAAGTTAAGAACCCCAGACCTAAAATGGTTCTATGATTTTAATATATTCCTTACCCCCTCTCCCATCCCACACATTGTACTCCATAATAATCGTCATTTCTCTTTTCTTACTTCACTTTCATTCAGAAAGAAAAGATGAGAGTGCCCTGAGATGTTGTGGTGAGGGTCCTGGTGACATCATTCTTCCCCCTTTTCCCCCAGTTCCCTCCTCCAGGAAGCAGCTGCTTTAGCATCTGTCTCCTCTTCCTTCACCTGCTCTTTTTTACTCCTCTTCCGCTGCCCCTCCCTGAGTCCGCCCCTCCCCACAGCCACCCTGGCAGCCCCTCTTTCTATCATTATGATGCTAATTGTGTGTTGATTTTTCCAGATCCTGGAAAGAAAGCCCCAATCTGTTCTAATGAATTTAATTACAGAGGGGCTTGGAGGTCCTCAGAACCTCTTACCAGGATCACAATAAACAGAGCTAAAGAGATAAACAGACACCCTCCCCCCTTCTCCCCCAGCTCCCCTCCAACCCCCAAGCAGGGCCAAGCTGCCAGACTCTGGGCTAGCTGACTTGCCTGGTGGGGTAAAAGGATCCTAGTCCTGGGCTGAACTGAGGTTCACTTTCTTCCTACAGACTGGCGTCTTTCTTGTACATGACCCCACCTAGCCTCATGTTCTACATCTCCCACCTATGCTTTGTGTTTTATTCCCAGTCCAGTTCTTGGGTAGTGAAGGGGCATGGTAGGTGGGCCTTCTAAGGAGACTTGTCCTCAGTTATTCTTACCATCATCAACAGATATTTACAGAGCACCTACTATGAGTAGAGTTCTGGCTGCTGGGGTGGTAGTGGGAGCACAGAGATATATTCCGCCTCAGGTACCTCAAAGTCTACCTAGGCAGACAGTGGGGGGGAAAAAGAATAGTAACATAAAACAGTATAAAGCTAAAGTACTCAAAGAATGGTATAGACAGTGAATATTATAAGAAGTCAATAGAGAGAGCACTGAAGTGGGTGGGTGAGGCTTTCTGGAGAAGGTGGGACTTGAACATGCTAGTGCATTCCCCTCTGATATTGCCTTGCATCTCTTCTCAATATATTCTCTGTGTATTATGTTATTTTTCTTATTAGAATTTGAGCTCCTTGAGGGACTGTTTTTGCCTTTCTTTGTAATCCTTAATGCTAAGCACAAAAACTAAGAAATGCTTATTGACCAACTGATTGACCAATCTAGTTAGTATAGACCAAGGTTAGGAAACACTTGCAAGAGGAACACAGATTTAGAGCTGGAAGGGTCTTTAGAGATCATTTAGTCCAGCCCTCTTATTTTACAGATGTTTACAGGGTGGAGGGTTGGAGAGATTAAATGATTTGTCCAAGATCACACTGGGGTTGAGTGGCAGAGACAGAATTTGAACCCATCTCCTTTGACTCTAAATTCATTACTTTGGATTCCTACTGTACCACATGGAGATTCTTAGAGAGAACTGTCATGAGCACTGAACTTGGATTCAGGAAAATGTGGGGTTTTAATTCCATCTCACTATACTTAATAACTATGAGATCCTAACCAAGTCACTTAATTTCCCTGGGTCTCAATTTCCTCATCTGTAAGATGAGTGGGTTGGATCCAATGATCCTTCCAGCTCTTTATCTGTGATTTCCTAGAGAGGAAAGCCAGAATGTGGATTTTTACTTTTAGCTTTGGTGGTTGCTAGGATGGCCAAGATGAGAAAGTGATCCTCGGAGCCTTCTCCAAGGTGGGTCCTAGTTTGAGCGTACAAACAGTCTTCCTTGCTAATACTAACCAGTTTCCTTCTGTCTTAAATTTCTTGGAACAGGCTGTGGGAATTCCCAGATCTGGGGTCAGTAGGTTTCATTCCTTTCTTCCACTTAGTGCACCCTAATGAGAGTCCTGGGGCAGTCCGAATGCACTGGTAACAAACATGGTCCTAGTTTCAACTCAATTAAATTCAAAAAACATTTATTAAGCTGTTTAGAAATGACCCCAGGCAGGAAGGGGAAAGGGCTTCACAAATGTATCCAAGGTATAGAACTAACAGAGGCATTCTTCAAAAGAAAAAAAATTCATATCAATATCTTTTGTTTTTATGTTATTTTTATCCATTGTAGCTTTGAATAAAAAGGAAAAAGAAAAAACAATTCAGTAACACTAATGAGCACATCAACAAAGTCCATCATCCTGCGTACATACCATGTGCCACATCTGTAGACCCCCACCTCTGCAAAGAGGCAAGGGAGGTGCCTTCTTTTATCTTAGTTATTGTGGTTTCATGACACTCAGGTTTAATTTTGTTGTTTTCATGCATGTTGTTGTAGTCATTGAGTGTACTATTTCCCTGGTTTTTCTGACTTCACTTTGCAGTAGTTCATATAAATCTTCCAGTGTTTCTCTTTATTCTTATTACTTATCCTTTCTTCTAGCACAATAATAATCCATTTGAGGTATTTTTCTCTGACTAGATATCTTTCTACAAGACCTGCACCACAGAGCTGCTGGGAGGGCAGCTTCTGCCATTCCTGTACTTTTGCCACCAGCCCAACTCTGGTAGAAAGGGGTTCTGATTTCCTCCTCTCCTACCACCTCTTCCTTTTGGCCTCAATGTAGAGCCCCTATCTTTTTCCTGAAGCAGAAGTTGGGGATTTCACAAGGTCATGACTGTTATAATTATAGGATTCAGACCTGCAACAGGATCTTTGAAGTCGTCTAATATCTTTTATCTTACAAATAAGTAATAATTTTTTAGGTGGGGGGGGGGGGGCTGGACTTTTGATTTCATTAGTGTGAGGTTACTTCTGGTTTTAAAGCATACTCCTCTAATGCAATGCAGAATAGCAACTTTTTCATAACTTTTAGTCCTATTGAGATGCCTGTAGTACTGAAAGGACTTACCTCTGGTCACACAGCTAACCTGTGTTAGAGTCAAGACTTGAGGCAACTCAGAAGCCTTCTCTCCCACCCTTTACATGTTGATAATAATACGTATACAAGAATATACATTCATTTCCTATCATAGCTCTGTAGACTATATTTTGAACTAGAAAGTACCTTCCTTACTATATCAATATGGACACTGAAGATCAGAAAGCTTAAGTGACTTATCCAAGGTCATACAAAAAGCAAGTGACAGAAGCCAGATTTCAGCCTAGGTTATTCTGACTCCCAAGTCCAGCCTTATATCCACTATGTTGTGATGCCTGGTATGAGATACTGGTCTAAACCTAATTTCTGCCCCAAACTGCTGGGGGTTTTTTCATTAGTTTTCGTCAAATAGGAAGTCCTTTCCCCAGTAGTTTATGTCCTTGAGTTTATCTAATGCTGGGCTGCTGTATTCAGTTCCATCTTCATCTGTCTTATTCAATCTATTCCAATGATCTACTTTTATAATTTTTAATCCATACCAAGTAGTTTTGAAGACTGTTGCTCAATTTTACAGTTTGAAGTCTAATAATGCTATGTCTGTTTCATTACTGTTTTGTTTCTATTATTCTCCTTAACATTTTAGACCTTTTGCTTTTCCTAAATGTGGAAGAAAAAAATTTCATAAGACTCTGAGTTCAGTAATATAGTTGCTGTGGTGTGCCTCTACTTAGTGATAGGAGAACAGGCACATAAGCAGCATGAGTACTATATGTATAGGGTCTTATGCAAGATGCGCTATCCTTCCTTGTCCTATGACCACGGGAAGGTCTACAGAACTCAACCTCTTCATCTGAGAGGGAATTGCCTCTGTCCCTTCTTTTGTACTTCATAGTGATGTTGTATAGACAAATGACATTGATGGGTAAATATACTTGGAGACCAAACAAATAGAAAGTCCAGGTTTTGGTGTTGGCTCAGGTTTTATCTGTGGCAGGAAACATGGAGTTGGACTGAAATTTCAAGTATGTTTTTCTTTGGAGCATTCTGACTTGTGAGAACAGTCTGAGTCTTATTTTTTTGGCACAGTCATGGGCTGTGCATCTGGGTTCTTCCATTCTTCCATAGCTTCCCTGGGCTGCTGTGTATTAGCCAAGGAGTGAACTTGACTATATCCATTTAGATATAAAGGGGCAGTGTCTGTATGTATGTGTAGATATAAAGGGGCAGTGTCTGTATGTATGTGTATGTGTGTTTGGTGTGTGTGTGTGTGTGTGTGTGTGTGTGTGTGTGTGTGTGTGTGAGAGAGAGAGAGAGAGAGAGAGAGAGAGAGAGAGAGAGAGAGAGAGATCTGGGAACACTCATCTCCAGTGTATGATTTTCCCAGATGTTAAGTGACCTGACCTTTCTGAAAATGACATCTTTGGACTCGGGGGGAATTTGCTGCTGTAAAGATAAAGTCCCCCTGTGATCATCCATAGTTTGGGAGAGGAATTATGTTAGGAGCTCAGCTGGATTGCTGTGGCTGAGCTGCCACTAGATTTGTTTGTTTGATTTTGACTTCTTTTTCTCCCTGAGTTCCTTTCTTCCTTTCCTCTCTCTGTCTGGGTTTCTTTTGCTCCCCCTTAACTTTCATTGATGTTTTTTGTTTTACACCATAGTAGTTTCTGGAAGTACTCTTCCTTCTGAAGGATAACTGAATTCTTGAAACAAAGAAAACCAATTTTACACACACACACACACACACACACTCCACTACCACCACCACCACCACTACCATGACCACTACGATAAACAGTAACAACAACATCAAATACAGTGACTACATCTGATACTCATGCAATAGTCTTCCTTAGTAGTCCCCTGCCTCTCTGTTGAGAAGAGGGGAATATGTTTCATTATGTCTTCTTGGTAATCATTGCTGTTTTTTCTGCTACTTAGGGTTTGACTTCATTTTTGTGATCTTTTTATTTACATTCTTGTATACATTTTATATATTGTTCTTTTGCTTACTTTATTCTGCACCAGATCATGCAGATCTCATTTCTCCCTAAATTCTTCATATTTATCATTTCTTCATGCACAATAATATTCAGTTACATTTACAGACTTTTTTTAGCCATTCGCCAATTGATATCTACCCATTTTGTTTCTAGTTCTTTGCTACCACAAAACATACTTCTATGAATATTTTTTATAGCCAAGAAGTATTTATTAAAAGCTTACTCTGTATCCCCCCTTTTGAGCTCCTTTGACCCATTAGTGGGATTGCTTGATGTGAACAGTTTGAGTCATTTTTCTTTTCTTGTGGTATCCCTCCAAAACCCACTGTGTGTTTGCATGTATATGTGTGTGTGTCTGTGTGTATATATATATATATATATATATGTATATAAATATATATATACACATACACACACACCCCTATAGATACACATACTTATATATAGTATATATTTATATATAATTTATCTTGTGTATATGTGTGTATGTATACATATATAAATACACACATATGTATGTATCTATATGTAATGTATATATAACCTATGTTGTGTGTGTATATGTGTGTATATACACACATATGTTTACTTTCATATTGTATATCTACATCTAGGATTGTAGAGAAAAACCTAAGAGCTTTCTGGAGAAGTATACTAAGCTCCTAGCTTCTGTAGGAAGCCTCTACCACTAGGTTTTAAGCTCCTTTGGTGGTAGAAACTCTTTCACCTTTGTCTTTGCATCTTCTTTTTTTTTTGAGGGCAATTGGGGTTAAGTGACTTGTCCAAAGTCACATGGCTAGTTCTTGTGTTAAGTGTCTGAGGCCGGATTTGAACTCAGGTCCTCCTGACTCCAGGGCCAGTTCTGTATTCACTGTGCTACCTAGCCGCCCCTGCCTTTGCATCTTCAATGCTTGGCACAGTGCCTGGCACAATAAATGCTTGTTGATTGATTTCCTCCTTCTTGATTTGCTTTCTATTTTCCTCACACTCCCTTAATTCTGTTCCTCCTTTCTTCTTCGTTTCCTTGAGTGTCTTCTTTGTTCAGCACTGTATTACATACTGAAGGAGGCTAGAAGAGAAATGTTAGATCTATCCCCTGCCCTTGAGGAATTATAGTCTAATTGGGAAGATGAAACATACTCATGAAACTATTGCTGAACAGGCAAGGTTGTATCTATAATACTTTAGAATCCACTGTTCCCCACTCAGGGTGTCATATCAACCTCCACATCAGCCCTGAGGACCATTCCAACACCCTCTCCTTAGTTTTGACCAATACCTGTGTCTTGAAGCTCCTTGGGGTTTACTACCCTATCCACTTTCTTTCCTCCCTCTTTCTCTGGGTTTCTTTCTTTTCTTTTTTTTCTCCTTAAGATCATCACCACCACATGAATACCCATTGGATATTCACCCCTCTTTCCTTCTGGCCTTTTCTGCTCTTCCCTGTCTCCACCTGTGAGTAAATCATCAATGGGTCACTTAATTACATCCAGGACAGTATCCTGGATTGGCCTCATATAACAGTATAACCACAGGGAGACACATCTCTTCCAACAGGACATTTATAAAAATAATTTATTTTAGTACTAAACAAAGCATTATAGATAATACATACTGTAAAACTGTCCTAGTCCTTAATAGCAGTTATGGAATTTAGAGTAGGCTTTACAAATTTATAAGACAGGCCACCAGTAATATAATAAAGTAAAGTAACAGACCTTAATTGTAGGTAGGTAGGTGGTGAAGTGGATAGAGCATTGGACCTAGAGTCAGGAAGACATGAATTAAAATCCAGCTTCATATTCAGCTGTATGGCCTTGTGCAAGTCATTTAACCTTTATCTGCCTCAATTTCCTCATCTACAAAATAAGTAATAAGAGTACCTACCTCCCAGAAATGTTGTGAGGGTAAAATGTGATGATATTTATTTATAAAGTGCTTTGGAATGACTAAATTGTTATGTAAATGATAGCTATTATTATAGTATGCTTTAACTCACACAAGAAGATAAAGTGAAACACTATCAGGTGGGGACATGGCAGGAGTGGGATCAATAAAGTAAGACTACAACCAGAGAGGTCACTAGAGCTTCATTGGGGGTCATCAAAAGAAGAGGAGGAGGTCTTTTGGAGAGGTTGCTCTTGGGCTCAATGCACAATTCCACCAGGTTTTCCTTCACTCCTCCTAGTTGGCATAGAATGCTAAAGTCACTATGACCTTTGTACCAGGGTAACTGAGTGAGGTTGTCAAAGGATATCAGTTTTATATGGATCATAAAGTGTCTTGTAAGCTCTAGACCAGTGGTTCTCAACCTTCATAATGCTGTGACCCTTTAATGGTGTGTCTGCATGTGGGCAGACCTGCCTGGAGATGGATAGAGGAGGTTCCTAAGACCAGAAATATGTGTTTTCCGATGGTCTTAGGCGACCCCTGTGACCCCTGTGAAAGGGTTGTTTGACTCCAAAGGGTCGCGACCCACAGGTTCAGAACCACTGCTCTAGACCCTTTGGATGAACATGAGAAAGTTGGAAAAGAAAGAGTCAGGTATAGTCTGGAACAACTGACTACATGGAGAAAGTGGCCCTTGGGCACTACCTTGGAGGTTAGGTAGGACTGGGATAGACTTCTAAAAGAGAAAGGCATCTTAAAAAGAGGGAATATGAACAGTCTTGAAGCAATAAAATAATGTGGCATATTAAGGGAACAGTAAAAGAATTCTCCTAGCTTGAGCAATGGTTTGTATCACCAGAAAGCAAGGCATCCAGCAAGCATTTACAAAGTACCTACTATGTTCCAGGTACTGTGTTGGGACAGGGGAGGAATGAGAGATAAAGTTGGGTGTAGCTCGATTGGGGTCAGATCACAGATGATCTTGAATGTCATGATAATGGGTCTAGACTTTATCCTGTGGTCAGTGGGGAGCCAGTAAAGTGTTTGAGCATATGCATGATATCACAGAGTTTAGGGTTCCAAAGAACTTTAATGGATATTTTGGTCCAATATATGCCTGAAGAAGAAGCCCCTCTACAAGTGATCAATCCAGTCTTTGCTTGAAGGATTCCAGTGAAGGAGAATTTAGTACCTATCAAGACAGTCAATTCCATTTTTGTTGGCACATATTTTATGATTTTCCCCCATTATATAAAATACAAATTTCCCTCTTTGTAGCCTATACCAGTTGTTTCTAGTTTTGTCATCTGGAACAGAGCAGAACAAGTATAAGATTATCTCTTTTCAAATACTTGAAGATAGCTTTCATGCTGCATACACCCCACCTCCAACCTTCTCTTCTCCAGTCTATTCACCCTCACTTCCTTCAATTGATTCTCAATGGACGTGAACCCAAGACCCTTTGTCCTGGTTGCTGTCCTCTGGACTCTCTCTGACTTATCAGTGATCTCAAAATGTGGGCTCAGGGCTGAACATAATACCACCAATGTGGTCTAACCAGGACAGGATAGAGTAAGGCTTTCATCCCCATAGACCTGGACCCTACACCTCTTTTAATTCAGGTTAAGATTGCTTTAGCTTTCACAGTACAAAAAGTGGTTTTTAGGAATATTGGCTTCATCCCCTGTTTCTTCATTAGCAAGTTTTTGTGCCCTCCCTTTGGGATCATAGTCCTTGGTGTTAAGTGAGGTTGATTAGGAAACCTCTGCACAATCACCTCCTGGGGACTGAAAACAAAACTGGTGGGTGAATTTGGGAAGTTGGTGAGCTGGAGCTTCCCAAGGCTCCAGAGGGGAGCTTGGTTGCTGTCCAGGGTTCTGAAACAGAACCAGTGTGAAAGCTTTCCCCCCAGCTCTATACAATGTTAAGGACAGAGGATTGGGGAAATATGTCAGCACCTTCAAATGGAATTTGGAATCAGAGTTTGAGCTGTCTTCAAGTATCTGAAAGGACTTTCATGTTGAGGGTGGATAAGATTTGTTTTTCTTGGCCCCAGAGGGCAGAATAAATATTGCAAAGAGGCAGATTTCAGCTCATTATGATTGGAAAAGCTAACAATCAGTTGTTTGGAAGTTATTTGTCCAAGTCACTTTACATTTTTCAGCCTCATTTTATTCATCTATAAAATGAGTTTATCGGACTCGATGATATCTATTATCCTTTCTTGCTCTAAATCCTCAAATGTTGAAAGGTAGTGAGATTTTCCCAGCAGTGGCAGTCTTCAAGAGGAGGTCGGATGACCACTTGTCGGGGAAGCTGTGTAATGGAAACCTGTTCAGGTTTGGATTGTGATAGAAAATATCTGTTATTCTATTACTTTTGAAATTACATTTTATTTTTCCAATTGCATGTAAAGACAGATTTTAACATTTTTTTCTAAAATTTTGAGTTCCAAATTTGCTGCTTCCCTTACTCCTCCATCCTTAAGCAATTTGATATAGGTTATATATGTGCAAAACTGTAAAGCATATTTCCATATTAGTCATGTTGTGAAAGAAGAAACAGACCAAAAGGGAAAAACCCACAAAATAAAGAAAGTGAAAATTATATGCTTTGATATGTATTCAAATTCCATCTGATATTCTGTTACTAGGGAGAAAGAAAATAGTTTCCAGTTCCTTCTTCTGTAAAGTGAGGGTGTTAGACTAGATGATCTTCAAATCCACTTCCAGGTCTAAATCAAATTTTCCTATGATTATCCAGTAGTCTTACAGTTACAGTAAGTAATTTTCTTATTGTGATGATTCAAGTGATTGTTTTGGGGTTTGTTTTTGTGAGGGAGAAGGAAAAACTTGGAAGACTTTGGGAGGAGGCTTAGTAAGTGTAAGCATACATGTTCTGACTTAAGTGCTTGGCTTTTCCAAGCATACCAAGACACCTGTTATTCAGGTAGTAGGGGCATAGTTGAAGGAACAGTCTGGGGCTTAAACCCCAACTCTGCCACTTACTGCTGCATGACTTTGGCAAAGTTGCTTAATCTAAGTCCTAGTTTTCTTATATGAAGAATGGAGATAATAATGTTTAACTGCCTACCTCACAGGGCTGGTAGCATAAAATATGTAATATATGCAGAGTGCTTTGTAACGCTATAGTTACATATCCATGGTAATTATATTTTTCAACTCATTCCCTTAGAGAAAATGAGAGCTTTTCAGCAAGGTCTCAAAACAAGGAGAACAGCTGAGGCCAGGACCCTCCAGTCTGGCCTATGTGGAACATACCAGATTCTCTGAGTAACTGAATCTTTGCCCTTTCCCTTTTAGATGCACATCTTCCCCCCCCTCAAACTTCTCCTTGCTGTGGAGTGGAGTTTTGAGTGACCCATGTTTGGCAGGTCTAAGGCAACAAGACCCCTGCTGATGCTTGTTTGTAAATTCCTGCCTGGCTCTGATTTTTGCCCTGGTTCTCTTGTCTTCACAATTAGGAGCTCAATGTGCGCAGCATTGCAGTGTTCTTTCAAGGACAGAGAGAGGCCTCCTCAGGGGCTGGCTAGGGTCCCAGTGACTTTATTCAGGGAGACTTGGAGCCCTGATTAAATAGAGGAGTAAGTATTTATATACAATAAAAACATTGACTTTGCAGTGAGACAGAATGTGTATGTCTGTGATCCACCAGGTATGCCCCTCCAGGGGAGGCTTTTTGTGGTCCTTATAATATCTTTCATCCAATTTGCTAGCTGCCCTTGTCTTTCTCCATCTCTATAAAGAATTGGTGAAAGATTGAGTGGGAGGAGCAGTGAAGATGATCCTAGGCCTTAAAGCTAGAAGAAACCTTTGAGGCCATGCAGTACACACAGTCTTCATTCTGGGGAAACTGAGCCCCTGTGATGTTAAATGGTTTATCCAAAGTCATATAGCTAGTAAATAGAACTAGGATTTCAACATTTTGCCTCCTCCAATTTTTATGGCTATAGTAACACAACACTTTGAAAATGACCTAAGAATAGACTGTCAATTTGTCATGCTTGTTGACTTGACTTGATAAATACTAGTTAGTGGATTGATTGGTGGTCTTTCTGAAGGCAAAGGGCTTGATACCTCTAAGGTGCATCTTTGAACATTAACTGAGCATCTGCTACACTCTTGGCTCTGTACCAGGTACTGTGGACCATACCAGAAACAGGAGCTCCTACAGATCACTCCTGATCTAAAGGGAGAGAAAAAGTCAGCACAGGTGGAAAAGACTTGGAGCCAATATGATTAAATAAGGACAGAAATGGGCATCAGTTACATAAAATCATATACTTAAGTGCTTGGAGGGAATTCTGGGGCAGGTGTGTGTCTCTGTCTTGGCCTTCTCTCCAAGGCATCTAGATGGGGCTTAGCTAGTACCAGCCACCTCCGTGTCTGCAGTGACAGTACCTTCTTTTATCGTTAGGCATCTTGCTGTCCCAGTGGAGCTATGCTGAGATTGTGCTGAGCTGGTTTCCTGCAGGGCCAAGTGCAAATAAAGGAATGGGAGGATAATGTGTGGATAAGGACTTATGGGGGGAAGGGAAAGGAAGGGAAGAAGCTACTTTTTCTTTCCATCACTTAAATGGTGCCAGGACTCCAGAGTCTTACTTCAACTTTCCTCACAGAGTCAGCCACAAAAGGGGCTTGTTGAGACTCTAGCAGCTTTTGTACCAAGAGACTGGTGACGTGGGCCCAGATGGACATAGTCATAGGGGAGAAAAGAGGAGAGCTTTGTGACAAGACCTCTCATCACACATCATTGTCCTGGCCATGATCTCAAGGTGCAGCCCACCTGGCAAGGAGTAGGCAGACTGGACATCTGTGTAGGGGCTTCTCAGGATATTCCTTACAAAGCCTGCAAATGGAACACCTTAAAGAAGCTGGGCTCTTATACTTCCCATTGTCAGGCTTGCATTTCCTCCCTCACTTATCTGTCTGATTAAATGATTAATTATCTTTTCCCATTAATCTTGTTGACTTGACTAGATTATAAACAGCCTATGTTGTCTTTGTGCCCAACTTCCCCCCACTCCACCCCATAGCACCTGTAGCCTGGTGCTTTGCACTTCATAGACACTCAGTAACTCAATAAATGCTTGTTAATTGACATTTGGTCTGCTTAGTTCAGTGGTTGCAACATGGCTAGAAGGAGAGTTAGGTCATGGATTTGACTCCATAAATGAGTCATTTTGCTCCCTTATGAAAATAATTGGATGCAACTGCTACACTGACTACCCTTACCTCTGGCCAGGCTTCTCATGGATGTCTGGGAAAGTTTGTGAGGAAAGCATGGGGATAGTTCTTCATAACCAAACTCCATTTCTGGAACAACTCACAGAAAAATCCTACTGATTTATGTCTTTGTAAGTGAAAGGAAAATCTATCTTATATATGGACCTGCAAATTGGAGACTAAACCACATAAGATTTGTCAGTCATTTTGGATAGGAATCCTTGGAATAGCAGACCCTGCTGAGATCTCATTATTTCTTACAACTGCCAAATTAACCAGTGGGGTCTTAGTTCCTTTCTAAGCAGGCAGATTTTGGTCTTTGGTCTTGGCTTGGTCTGGATACATAGATTCCTAAAGTGGACCATACCACCCCCTGGGGCACTGGAATGATACAGATGGGCAGTAGTATCCTCAGGTGATGCAAACAAAAAAATTGTTAAAGGATTAAAGAAACTAGATTTCCAGAGGGGGCGCTGAATAAGTTTGTATTTTTTAAGGGTACAGTAGGTGAAATAAATTGGGGAACCTCTGGTAGAACTTTCCATGCCTTTGTGGTTTTTTTAAAGAACTTTTAGAGGAGATTGGTGAGTTGTGTTGTAGTTAGTTGAGTTAAGTTAAAAGACTATAGTTAGTGTTCTGACAGTAGTAAAGGATTCACAGTCTCCACCAATGAAACTTCCCCAAATCATAAAATTCAAAGCATAAATTTTCCTCTACAACATGCCTTACAGTTGGCCTTGTAGCCTCTATTTAAATAGATCCAGTGAAGAATTCACTACATTCCCAGCTAGCCATTTCCATTGTTGTATGGTTTTAATTGTTAGGAAGTTCTTCCTCATTTCGAGCTGAAATATCCCTCCAGTCATGGGGGACAACTAGTGAAAATACCTGGAGCCAAAAGATAGAATGTTTTATTAAAGGAATAGCAAGAAAGCCAGTGTTACTGGATGAAATAGTACATGGTAGGGAGGTAAAGTGTAAGAAGACTGGAAAGGTAGGGAGGGGCTAAGTTATGAAGGGTTTTGAACACCAAACAGAGGATTTTATATTTGATTTTATAGGTGATAGAGAGCCATTAGAGTTTGCTGGATAGGAAAGAAGAACATGGTCAGACCTGCATGTTAGGAAAATTGTTTTGGTAACTGAGTTGAGGGTGGACTGGAGTGGGGAGAGACTTGTGGCAGGCAGGTCAACAGTAGACTATTGCAATGGTGCAGATGTGAGGAGATGAGGGCTTATAGGGGTGGTGGCAGTAACAGAGGAGAAAAGGGAGCATATTCAAGAGATGTTGCAAAGGTGAAATCAACAGGCCTTGACAACAGATTGAATGTGAAGGATGAGAGATACTGAGGAGTTGAGAATGACGCCTTAGTTGCCAGCCTTGGGAACTGATAGAATGGTGATGCCCATGACAGTAATAGATTTAGAAGGGGAGGGAACTTTGGGGGAAAGATAATGAATTCAAATGTTGAGTTTAAAATATGTACAAGACATCCTGGAGATAGGAGACTAGAGGTCAGCAGAAGGATTATGGCTGGATAAATCAATTCGAGAATTATCAGCATAGAGATAACAATTGAATTCATGGGAGCTGATGAGATCTCAAAGTGAAGTAGTGTAGAGGGAGAAGAGAAGAGGGCCTAGGACAGAACCCTGTGGGACACTCATTGTTAGTGAGTAGGAATGAAGAAGGACACATGTTCTGATTTATAAAGAAGGGAAGAGATGAGGGTCTTCAAACAAGAGACTTGGTGTAATTGAAGAAGCATGGGACTTGGACTCAGGAGCATGTAGGTTCAAATCCTGCCTTTCATGTGTATAATCATGGGCATATTACTTGGAACTTCAGTTTCCTTATGTCTAAAACTAGGATAATAATGACACCCATCTCACAAGCTTGTTGAGAGTATCAGATGAGATGTTTGCAAAGTGTTTTGCAAGATTCAAAGAACTTTGTAAAGGTTAGCCATCACATTTATTACAGGTCAGTGAGTTTGAACTTATTTTTAGGGTGAAAATTCTATAGTACTAGGCTTCCTTAAATTCTTTTTCTAGGATCCTTTGCTGCTTTTTTCCCAGGATCAGTTTAGTGTTTTGGTATAATCCATTATGCAAGTCACAACTGGAGCCTCCAATCCATTCTCGATTGCTAGCCCGTACAAGAGACACAGAAATCCAATAGTAGAAGTTTTTAATAAGGATAGAAAAATGTAAATAATAAGGAAAGGAATCAAGCAGTAAAAATCATCCTTAGCAACCATATGCAAATAAGAGCATTCTCCTATACCTCTAGGGGATTTAGAATCTAATTCTCTCTCTATCTCTCTGATTATCCAGCACAAAGGGAAGACAGTCACTTTAGATCCCATAGTCCTAGTTTTCAGTGTCATTTTCTTCTTGAAACTTCTTTTCCAGAGGTTTCTTGGGGCAAGCTGGGGAGCAGGTGAAACCTCTCACCTCTCTGGAATCATCAAGTTTTGGAGTCACCAGCATCAAGCCACAATTCTTGGTTATAAAGATGCCATGGAGGTATTGCTCCATATTATCCTATGCTGTCTCCCCCATATGACCACAGTCCTGCGTCTCTCAGCTTCTTTGTCTGCTTGTGCTGACCCCTTTAAAAACCAATCTCAGTTTTTAAGTTAGAAAATATCTCACCAATTAAGGTCCTTGCCAAGTGATCTTAAATTGTGGCCCTCATTTTCATATGGTTACTAAGGATGGCATACATAGCATGCTTTTCATATTTACATGAGATTCAAAGCTGACAGTTATAGCTAATAAATTGGGTAGTGGAATCAATAGCCCAAAAGATCTTGGGAGGCTGTAATTTCGGGCCAATTCTGATATGAGCTAGGGAGTTTTGCCCTACAGTTGACTAAGCTTGTCTGATGTCCAAGCTTAAGTTTTGTCAAAGACCAGGTCACAAATCCTGTGTTGATCAGATTAGGAATAGTCCAGGAGTAGCCTCTGTACTTCTAGCCTGGCCAAGATAGGGAGACTGAGTCTTTACAGAAAATAATAGAATGGAAACTTCTAGAGAGCACAATAGAAAAGGAATAGGATAGAGGCTTTGTAATGATAGAGCTAAGGTTGATCTAGATGAAAGTTTGGGAGAGTGCTAGCAGGGAAAGGAGGTTTTCTCCTCCACAGATGATGTCTGAGTCACAAGGATTTGGAAAGGAGAAGGTGGGAGTTTGCTGGCCTCTGGACAGAGAAGTAGTAGTTGGAATTGGGGATCCCACCCTCAAGGGTCCTGTGATAATAGAAGGTGGGCATTAGTTTGAAAAAAAATATATCGGAGAAGGAAAATCAGGATGAGCATCTCACTAACTGCCTGGTGAGTAGGTCCGTAAGACCTGAGGCTCTCCAGTTTATGGAGCCTGTGCTTGGCTCCTAGTGGTGATTCTTAGACTTGCAGTAATTAATGTTCTTCCATTCATCCACCTCAAATTGTATGGCATTTATCTCTGTGAAAGGCATCCTCCTAATAGAGGATTGAGCTTGGTTTTTTTTTAATTTTGTTTTTATATGCCTTGCATCCAACACAGTGTCTTCCACAATATTTCATAAGTCTTATTCAATTGTATAGTACTAAACTCACTGAATACTTAGAGGATATAGCAGTCATTCACAATCAGAAGACCTTGGTTCACAATCCAGGCTCCTTTACTGCCTGTGTGATCTTGAGCAAGTGACTTCAGCTTCCCAGGCCACAGTTTCTTCCTCTGTGAAATGAGGGTTTGGACCAGAGGACCTAACCACTAAGATCCCTTTCAGATATAAATCCTACTAGATATTAGCATTCTGTCCAGTGTTAGTTATACAAAGCAGAGTAAAATATTGCCCCTGTCCTCAAGAAGCTTACAGTCTAGGTTTTATTTCACAGAGATAGAAAACAATACAAAACAGTTTATGAGTAGTGTACAAACTCCTAATGACATAAGGGCTACAGAAATTTAGGCAAGGAAAGAATATCATGAGCTGAAATGCTCAGAGAAGACTTTTCAGAGGTGGAACTTGAGTTGGATCATATAGCTAATAACTTGCAGAGCTAGAATTCAGATCTAGGTCCTTTGATTTCAAATCTAGTGATTCTTCCTATTTTAAAGTTTTATTTATTTTAAAATGCTTCTTAAAATTATAAGTATAACTTTTATTAATTACAAATAAACAGAATATAGAATTGAACCCTAAATAAAAACATGTGTTTTTATTAGTGCTATTTTCTAAAACACTGATGCTTTCTCTGGGCTTCCAGCAGATTTCAGTACTCCTTCCAGACCTTCTGCTTTAGTTGAGCATTAAAAAAATGTAAAGGAAGGGGTTTCCAGTTCCAGATCTTAAACTGTATTATAAGGGAGTAATTATCAAAACTATCTGATACTAGCTAAGAAATAGAACAGTGAATCAGTGGAATAGAGTAGGTATACAATACACAGTAGTAAATTACTATAGTAACTTAATGTTTGATAAATGCAAAGATCTAAGCTTTTAGGATAAGGACCATTTGTAAATATTTGTAAAAATTGCTGGGAAAACTGGAAAGCAGTCTGGCAGAAATTATGTATAGATAAGTATCTTACACCATTAACAAAGATAAGGTCAAAATGGACACATGACCTAGACACAAAGGGAAGTATCATAAGCAAATTAGAGGAGCATAGTACTTATTACCTATCAGATTTATGGATAAGAGAAGGATTTGTGAATAAACAAGAGACAGTGTTGTGGGGTGTAAAATGGATGGTTTTTATTACATTAAATTAAGAAGCTTTAAAAAAATAAATCCAATGTAGCCAAGATTAGAAGGAAAAGTAAAAATTGTGGAAAACTTTTTATAGCCAGTTTCTTAGATAAAGGTCACATATCCCAAATATATAGAGAACTGAGTCAAATTTATAAGAATATGGGCCATTCCCCAATTGATAGACAAAGGATACAGATAGGCTGTTTTTGGAAGAAGAAATCAAAGCTACATGTAGTCATATGGAAAAAATGCTCTAAGTTATTATTGGTTAGAGTAATGTAAATTAAAAGAACTCTGAGATACTATTCCACACCTATCAGATTGGTTAAAATGATAGAACAGGAAAATGACAAATGCTAGAGGGGATGTGGAAAAATTGAGACACTAATACACTGTTGGTGGAGTTGTGAACTGTTATTTTGTGACTGTTATTTTGGATAACAATTTGGAATTATGTCCAAAAAGTTATAAAATGATTTATATCCTTTGACCCAACAATACCAACATTAGTCTGTTTCCCAGGGTGATTGGAGAAAAATGAAAGGAACTTGACTTTGTAAAATATTTATGGCAGCTTTCTTTGTAGTGGCAAAGAATTGGAAATGGGGGGACTCCCATCAACTGGGGAATGGCTAAATAAGTTGTGTTATATGATTGTGATGGAATACTACTGTATTGAGAGAACTGAAATGTGGAAGTATGTATTGTATGGTATATCTATACACACACACCTATATACATATACATACATACATACACACATATAATGTTGGCCTTCTCTAATGCAGAGTTGAGAGGGAAAGAGGGAGACAACTTGGAACTCAAAATGTAACAAAATAAATAGACAAATATGAGCTAAGCAATAGATTCCTGAGTGGGTAGGGCAGCAGTGTGTGAACTACATCCTCTTAGACTGATACATACCTGATAGGTCAGGTAGCCCTAGGACACTGTGCAACATGTGATCTTCACTACAGATATCAGCTTAGCTCAATCTCTGTTCCACGTCCTGATATCAAGAGGCACAGGATTCAGCTATCCAGTAAGCCTAGGGGAGGTCAGTTTTCTTTCTCCATTGACCATGGACTGGGTGGCCACTATTTATTCATTTATGCTGGCTAGATCCTCAGTGTACCGTCTCTACATACAGTTGGTGCCAGCCTGACCTCTGCCCAAAGAGAATTTCTAGGGGTGCTAAAAGGGAAGAACTGTCAAAAAGTGATGTCAGAGGGAGTCAGACAACACCCTGAGAACGTCAAGCTTTCTAAAGGAGGCTGGTGCCATATGTTTTCATCTGGACCTATTCTGGATCAAGCACAGTTCAGTCTGATCTGATCAGTCAACAAACATTTACTAAGCACCTGCTTTGTGCCAGGTGTTCTGCTAGGCAAAACAAAAATTGTACCTGCCCTCATTAAGCTTGCATTCTATTGGAGAAGACATGTACACACATAAGTTTGTATGTGCATATATAATATAAATACATTATATGTGCATGTTTATCTATAAATGCATACATTGTATCTTTATACATACAAACATACATGTATATATGTACATTATGTATGTATGTTAGATATGTGTATGTATAAAGAGGGGGAGGGGAGAGGAATAGGGAAAGGGAGAGAGAGAAAGAGAGAGAGAGAGAGAGAGAGAGAGGAAGACAGAGAGAGAGGGAGGGAGAGAGAGAGAGAAAGAGAGAGAGAGAGAGAGAGAACAACCTTTTTGTAGGAGATGACTTTTGAGTAGAGGCAGAGGTGAAGACAGTTCATTCCAAGCTTGGGAAACACTGTGTAAAGAAACAGAGATGAGAGATGTACTGGAATATGTGAAGAACAGCAAGAAGGCCAGTGTGGAGTCCTCTGGTCATGATTTGTCTTTGACAGTCTTCTGGATTTGAAGATGCCACTGAGGGTCCTCATGACCACAGCTACATCAGGGGAAAACAGCAGTTTGGGTCTTCTTCAAGGCAATAGCAAAGTTAGCTAGACTTTACCAAGCAGGGAAGCTCTCTGACAATGAGGAGTTTGTATCGTATAGAGTCTTATAGTCTGGAAGAACTATGATCATCTAATACAGAGCCCTCATTTTAGAGGAGAATACTGAAGCTTAGAGAAGACCTTGGTCAAATCACAATCTTTCTGGACTTCAGTTCCCTCATTACTAAAATTAGAGGGTTAGACTACATGAGCTGACCTTCCTTCTCGTTCTAAATGCATGATCCAAGGTATTCAGAGCATAATAGTTTTCAAGGCACCTATTGGGAAGGGAGGGAGTAGAGTATTAGGTTTGGAGCAAGGAGGCTGGCCCAGATCCAATGCTTACTAGTTTGTGAAAGTGGGCAAATCATTGAATCTCTCTGAACTTCTGACCCAGTGCCACTGACCCCACCAACTCCCAGCCATCATCCAGGGAATGACTCTGTGGTCCTTAGGGTGAAAGCTCTTTAAATTTCAGATTTTCTGTATCTCTTGTAGAATATGAGTTTCTTGCTTTTCTGTTTTCATATAGCAAGCAAGCACTTAACAAATATGTTTTCATTTATTTCCTCAAACTAATACTTGAAATACCTACCTCAAGTTTTTCCTCCCAAGGGACCTGTAATCTCATTGGTGTAGGAAACTCCAAGAAGAAATCCTCTCTACCAAAATAGATTAACAACTCCTCTGTGGTTGATCTTGATCTTGTAGAGTTGCTTGGGGAACTGAGGGGTTGTGACTTACCCACTGTGTGTCAGAGGTGGGATTTGAGCCTAGGTGTTTCTATGTCCAAAGTTAGCTTTCCACTCCACTTTGTCTCATTGGTGGTTTTGTAAGAAAATTCCTGTGTAATCTGTAAGGCACTTTTTGATGGGATTGATTTAATTATTGATCCTTTTTTATGAAGGGGGAAGAGCAGGATCTTAAGGATCCCACAGTCGGTTGAAATACTCACTCAGCCCCTTGTTCTCCCCCCAGTATAATACAGCATGCATTTTCTCTGATTATCTTCCCTTTCACTTTGACTGTGAAAGCAAAGAAGTCACAAGACTAGAGAGGATTGGGCCCCATCCAGAGACCTCCTCCAGCTTTCTCCTTTCTTTCCAACCAACTTCCAGATGCCAAAGTGGCTGTTCTGCACTTGTTACAGCCTTCATCTCCTTTTCCAAGCCCAACTGCCTGATCTTCTGCTCTGCCCCCACCAGGAGATCACAGCTTCATTTGGAACCCTCAGGATAAGGAAGAAAGTGCTGAAACTCTTGCCCCAAACCAGGTGACAATGTAATTCTTCTCCAGAAAAGTTACTAACCATAGAGTACATCTGTTGGTTTTCTGTGGATATGAACAATTCTTTAGGAGAAAGGACAATTTGATTTAATTATCAACAGCTATAACATTAATAGGAGCATGAATCTAAAAATGGGTACAGAAGGAAAGTAGGAACTGGTGGGATTCACTTGTCTTATGGTCATCTTGAGGCAGTGTGGGGTGGTAGAAAGAGTGTTGGTCTGGATTTGAATTTTGCCTCTGACATTTACTGGCTGTGTGATGGGCCAAGTCACTTAACCTTTCTGAAATTTGGGTCTTTAAAATGGGAACGATGATAAGAATGCCAACCAACTCCAGTAAGATAATGTATACAAAGTGCTTTGTAAACATCAAAGGAGAGATGGACTGAACTTATAATTTTATTGAGATAGGGAACTCCCAGGTGAGGAAAGTTCCTCCTTCCAACCAATGCAGCCATGTGCCTTCTCTACAACTGGCAGCCTTAGAGAGTTGACTAGACTCTGGAATTAAGAGCTCAAGTAACCTGGCCCAGATCCCACAGTCAGTATGCTTCCTGAATGAGGGCATATATCATTCTTGTTTTTTGTTCTTTGATTATCTTTTTTATTTGGAAACAGACATGATTCCCAAACCATCCCACTATTCCCTCCCTAACCCTCAGAGAGGCTTATTCCAGGCCTGTCACCATGTTACCTCTTCCACATTTTGGGGGTCCAGGACCCAGTACCCTTGCAATCTGGAAAATCTTTGTAAAATTTTTTGGCTTTCCCTTCATATGAACAAAGTCTGAATTGTTATGGTATTAGAAGATAAAATATGTTGATGTTATATAATACTATACATATATTTTTTAGATTCCTAAACTTTTTCTGTATTATCTTTGTTGATCTTTGTTTGTCATCTACAGCTTCTGCAAAACTCCCCCCAAGTTCCCATTTAATTTTTTATACTAACCTGCCATATATTGAAACCGTGACAGGGAAAATCTCAACATGGAAGGGATAACACATATCAGTAGCGGAACCTGGGAAAGAAAAATAGAAGTGATACTCCATAATCCCTCCATCTGTGTCTTTATTCACATTCTTTCCTTTCTCTTCTTGGATCTTGCTTCAGTAACCATCCTCTCTCTTTCTGATTCACCTTCAGTCTTTCCTCATCTATTTACAGATATGTTCAGATTTTCTTAATCCTGGAAAAGCTGACCCTATCCAAGTGCTGTCAGATTTCTCTCTTTTATGGCCACATTTTTCAAAAGAGTTGTATCTATGTTCTATTTCCTCCCCTTTCTCACTATTTATTCTCTCTTTACCGCTCCTCGTCTACTGACACTTCTGTCGTAACCCCTCCCCTCCATGCCTTTTTTTTAATCCTCATCCTTTTCATACCTCTCAGCAGCATCTGAGACTCCTGACCATTGAGCTGGCCCCATACCACTTCATTTGATGCTCCTCCCCTTTGCCTACTCTGTGCTCAAATAAAATTGAACTGCTTCTTACCTTTTGTACCTACCCACTCCGTCCTTTCTTCCATGACTTTGCTCTCTGTGTTACTATTCATGGAGTAGATTTTATCTGCCTATTGAATTTCTACTAAACCTTCAAAACCTCCTTCAGGCACTATCTCTTCCAGGACACCTTTCCTGATCGTAGGAATGAAATGAAGATCTCATATGTTACTTTACATTTTTCTTATACATTTATCATATGTTATTTTGTATTAGTTACTTGTATAACATATTGCTTTACTAGACTGAACGCTGTGAGAAAGGAGATTGTCTTAGCTAAACTTTGTATCTTCTCTAAGAAGATACTTAGTGTGTACTCTGTACACAGTAGATACTTAATAAATGCTTATTTAATTAAGCAATGCTGGCAGAATGTGATATGAAGAGGAGGGGACAATACTGAACAGGATGAGGTCCTGCCTCATCTTATACTGGTACTCCCTGGACACCCAGAGCCCATTCCTTCTCTCCTAGCATCAGGAAGCTCTCCAACCCTTCTCCCGCAACCAAGTAGTAAAACGTCCATTATCATTCTTGCTCCAACTACTAATTAGCTGAATAATCAGAGATAATATCCAGGCAGGTAATTATTTATTAAGTAGCCTGCATTGTGTAAAATGCTGAAGTTAAGATAGATAGTCAGAATGAAATACAATGCCCTGGAGAGTTGAGGGGCTGGGCTTATCCCCAGGGAGACCAGGTGGGATCTGGGTGTATGTCTATTTACACGTCTGAATCATTGTCTGGTCCCAATCTGCTTCCTTGGCTTCCCTCTTGGGATATGTGGCTATGCTTGGAGGGCTGGAGTCACTGGTGTACCTGGAAATGAGGAAGAAGCCTAGTTCTTGAGGTGACCAGTTCTACCCCTTTTCCTTCCCCTCATGTTCTGTTTGTCCTAAAAAACCATGCAGGTGAGGGTGGGAGCAGCTGTCCATGGTGCCTATGGGCCCCTTTCCTGACTTGTTCAAACTAAATTGTCTAAGGATTGACGAGTCACAAAGAGGAAAAATCCTAGCATGGCATGTTGTTCAAGTTCCAACACTGCCATAACCTTCCTGTAGTGACCTTAGGGAGGGCAAGTGATTCACTCTTCTTGAGAAGGAAGTGTAGAGCATTTGGGAAGCTGAAGTTGAAAGAATGAATGAATTTAAAAGCATTTATTTAGGACTTTGTGCCACATGTGCTAAGCACTCACAATAAAAATCTAAAAAACCAAAATGTTCTTGCCCCAAGAAGCTTATATTCTAATGGGAAGAGACCAAAAGTATAGGGAAATGGTGGCCATGGGCAGTTTTGATTTAAATCTTCATAAGGATGTAAGTGAAGCCATGGGGCAAATGATTAACAGAAAGAGTGGTGTTCATTTCGTTACTGTTCCTAGAGCAAAGCAGGAAAAAGATAGTGAAGTATCATAGGTGAGTGGGGCCAGCTAGATAGGGCACACTCACCAGTTAGGAGAGAAAGACCAATGGCAAGACCTGGATTTTGAATCAGAGGACCTGAGTCCTAAAACTAGGTCTTACTATCATTGCAGACCTGGGGCAAATCACTTAACCTCTATGGGTGCTAGATTAGATTCCCCTTCCAACTCTGCTTTTGATTCTCTCCAGATTCTGCTACCATAATGTTGCCACCTTTTCAACCTGGAGCTTTCCCCAGCACCTGGGACTTTCTCACTTTGCACCGTCCCTCTGCCATGCTAGCCCCCTTTGCCCATTGATGAGTTCAATCCTGAGTCTCTATTTTGAGGACAGGTCCAGGCTGGCCATGCTTCATTCCCCTCAAAGCTGTGCTTCAGACTTTCTTTGCATTTTGCCACCATCGCCACATGAAGGTAACTCTCACACAACCCCTTTTAGCTTCCTTTCATGTGCTGTTTTCTGCCACTAGAACACAGGCTGCTTGTGGGCAGGGGCTCTTTCTTTTGTATCCCTACTGCTTAACACAGGGCTTGGGCTGCAGTAAGCATTTAATAAAGGTTTGTGGCCTAGACGATTTCCAAGGCCCTTCTAATTCTAAATTCTGTGACATTTAGTGTTTTCCATGAACTGGACACTACTGGGTGAACTATTTGGGAGATATAAAGATGAATAAGATATGCCCCCTGCTTTCAAAGAGTTTAGAATCTAAGAATAGTTTCCTACATTTGTTCACCTGCCTTGTTCTATTTTCCTTTCTAAATGGCTTTACACTTAACACGTGCTTTAACAGCTGCTGGGTGGTACAATAGGAGGAGAGCACTTATTTGAATTTCTTCTCTAGCCTCTTTCTTCAAGGTCTCAAAGCACATTCTCACCTGCTGCCATATTTATTTCTCATATCATCCTTAGGAAGTAGGGAAGGGCATAGGTGGCATTTTTTGTACAGATGGGAAATGGAAGCTTAGAGAGGGGCCTAAACAACATTTGAGATTATATATATGGTCAGGAGCAAAGGGGGCTCTCAAGCCCTGTGGTGAGGAGCTCCTTCCATTCTATCAGCTTATAACCCCATCCTTAAGATTTGGACTTGGTCCCTTTCATCTCAATAGCAAGACCCAAAAGAACTTTGCTAGAGGATGAATGTGATTGATCATATGTTCTGGACAAGATAGTGGCTTCCTGGTGATGTGCTTTCAGATTTCATTTGGCCAAACTGGGCTCATCCTCTATCAGAAAAGGCATTTCCATCTATAGAAGCCACCCTCAGTATAGCTGGATGAATATCTTCTGTATCATTAGAATTATGCTTAGTGAGAGGGAGGGGGTGGAATCCCTCAAAACCAAGGTGGTTTGGTGGTAAGACCCTTAAATTGGGAGGTAGGATATTTGGCTCTAGATTTAGACCAAAGCCCCTTCTATCCTGGCCAGCATGAATTCCAACCTCCTTCAGGCTGAGTTTCAGGCCTTTCTATGAATATGCAGTCACTTTTTATTTATTTTAATTATATTCAATAAATAAAAATCTAATTTGTCTATCGACCAAGTCTTCTCCTCTCTATTTAAAAGAAAAAAGAAAAACAAAATCTTTTTAGCAAATATATGTATTCAAGTGAAACAAATTCCTGCATTGGCCAAGTTCTGAAAATGTGTCTCATTCTGCACAGAGCCCATCCTCTGTGTCAGGAGGTGGGTAGCATGCTTCATCACTGGTCTTCTGGAATCATGGCCAGTCATTATGCAGTCATTCTCTGGTTCTCTGCACTAATAGGAGAAGTGCTGTACACAATTCAAAACTTAGGTTTGGTTGTAGGATATAGTACATGATTCCCAAACTCCCTAATATTTATCTTCCTAATTTCTTCCTGATAACGTTGTTTTCCTTGAGGGCAACTGTGAAAGGAGTTTGTAATTTCTGAGCAGTCATTCATGGTCCATTGGGGAAGGTGCCTCACAATCTGCTGGTGTCAGGACTAAATTGGTCTAGGATTAAACCATCTTCCACAGATTCAAGAAGCAAGTGACTTCATTTTTGTTCTCAATAGTCCTAATAATAATTGGCTTGCACATTTTTCTATGTCACCTTTGAACTCTGGACTTTTTCTTTTGTATGAATGGTGGTAGGAGTGGGCTAGAGGTGCTGGTAGTTTGATGTCCCAGATTGGGATCACCTCCCCAACATCAGGGAAAATTTCAGTAAATTAGAATTCAACATTTATTAAGTACCTACTATGTACCAGGAACTGTGTTAGACACTTGATATGCAAAGATGAAAACAAAAGGAAACAATGCCTGCCCTCAAGCATCTTACAAGATCTATTGTCTCCATCATTTAGACTGGCAACTCTTTTTTTTTTTTTATTTGCTCATTTACTTTTAATTTACAAGATTCAATTCCACAATCACTTGAGTTTCAGATTTTTTTTTCCCCTCCCTCCCCCCCCCCCATGGTGGCGTGCAATCATGTATAGGATCTGCAAATACTTTCACATTGTACAATAGTTTGGTCATATAGAAGGGCTGTAACCAATGAGTGATCACTGGGAAAAGAAAAAAAAAAAAAAACCAGACATGAAAGAGAACGATAATGAGTTTTGCTTCAATCTCCATTTAAACTATAGTCTTTCTATATCTTTCTCTGAGTTTAGGTATCTCCTTCCTTCTTGAGGCTTGTAGAGTTGTCTTTAGCTGTGCATTGTTGAGGATAGTTAGACTGGCAACTCTTTAAGAGTATAGGGACTGTGTGTCCTCTATCAGACGGTGAGCTTCCAGATTCCCATATTCCTTTACTCCATTAAATCTAGAACTCTCAGAGAATAGAAGCTATATTGTTCTTCCTTACCCTGGTTCTCTCTGTAGTCCCTAGCCTATAGGAGTGATCAGCTGACTGAATCTCATGACTTTTGTGTCTCACACATGAAAGCACTAAGTAAATATGTGTTAAAGTAGCCTTACTTTGGGCACAGCATCACATAAACATCAAATTTAGAACGCAAGACCAGTTCATTGAATTATCCTTCTTGGGAGAAGGGTTTGCTTTTTGTGTATATATATATATATATATATATAATATATATGGGGGAGGGGGGAAAGTGATGCTTGTGTGTACACACATATACACATTACACAGAGACCCCAAATCATAAATTTTGAGATGGAAGATGACTTAGTTCATTTAGTTCAATCCCCTCAATTTATAGATGAGAAACCAAGGCTCAGAGAAGTTAATTGACTTGTCCAAGGTGACATAGGGAGTAACAGAGCCTAAACTTGAATCCAGACCTTCTAACTATACATCCAGCATACTTGTGGCAGTATTGTTCCCTATTTCTAACTCTCAGGGATTCCCCTCTTCTCTATCTCCCTCTCATTGGCTCATTGTCTATCTAGATATGTTGGGCTGAGTTTCCAAGATTGTTGGGCTATCATTTCTCAGTGATGGGAAAGGATTTCCCTGTTGGATGTGAGCATGAGGCAGTTGGTGTGCTGTGGTGCTAATGAGTTTCTTGTCTACACTCCTCAGGGGC
This sequence comes from Pseudochirops corinnae, assembly GCA_028646515.1. NCBI lineage: Eukaryota > Metazoa > Chordata > Mammalia > Diprotodontia > Pseudocheiridae > Pseudochirops > Pseudochirops corinnae. The sequence continues at coordinate 282,712,768 of CM053586.1, read as the reverse complement.
TGCCTGGCTCCCTAACTCATCTGGTACCCTTCAGCAGCACTCCTAGAGATTTAGCAAAGAAGGGAATCCTGGTCTTGGCCACAGTGAAAAGAACTAGAAAGAAGAGAGAGCCCCCAAAGGGCTGGGATTTCATCTTGGGGAGTTCTCTTTGGTCTCTGTTTGCCCCTGCATGTGAGAGGCATCATAGTCACCTTTTGCCCCAGACGAGACCCCTCTTAAACCCAGACTGGATCATTAAACTAACTTTGAAGCTAGATTCACCCCATCTACCAGCCTGCCCATGTTTATATAGGTCCTCCTCCTTACCCTATGCCCAGGCCTATCAGTGAGGGTCATAAAAGCTTAATTACCCTCTGAAGCTGCTAGTTAGGAGTATTCCTAGGAGCTCATGAAGGGGAAGGGAATATCCATATGTGTAGTGACAACTCTGTGCCAGGCACTGTGCTGAGCACTTTATAAATATTATCTCATTTGTTTTTCACAAGAACTCTGCAAGACAAATGCTGTCATGTCCATTTTATAGTTGAGGAAACTGAGGCAAAAAGAGGTTAAAAGACTGTCTCAAGGTCAAATAGCTAGTAAGTGTCTGAGGCCAGATTTGAACTCAAGTCTTTCTGACTCTAGGCCCATTGAATTCTATCCACTGCACCATCTAACTGCCTACACAAATTAGGCCATGTTGGGAACTTTCACCTACTTTGTTTTTGGTATATCTGAACCTTATTTGTTTATACTCACCTCAAGAGAGTAGAGTGCCTGCCCCAGTGGACCTGAAAGTCCATGAAGTCAGGAGGTGTGTTTAGTAGGGGGTTGGGAGGGGAGGGATTTCAGCACCTGTGAGCTTGCTGGGTGACAATGCAGCCCTGCTGGTTGGCCTCCTCTGACCTGGAGAAATCCTCTAATCTGCTCTAATTACCTACTGTGGGTGAAAGCATATTGATTCCCAGCAGATGTTGTAGCTGGAAGGGAGGGGACCCTGGGCTGGCTGGTTGAGTTTCCTTAACAGTGGTTAACCCTTTGGTTGCTGCTCTCTTTAGGGAAAAGCACTCTCCTGCAGCTAGAGTTATCTCTTAATTATCTGCATGGTATCACCCCATTTAGGCAGCAGATTTGTGTTCCTCTTACCAGTTCTGGATTCAAAGAATGAAGTTTTAGTGCCAAGAAAATTTGGAAGGTAAAGGTAGATATGGGGAGCATGCACCCCCCCACACACAGAAGAATAATAATAACATATCTGAAAACCAAGTAATCTGGCCTAGACAACGTAGTGTCCAGAGTTGCTCAACTTGGAAGTATCAGAGGCAGGTTTTGAACCTAGAGCTTCCAAACTCCCTCTGCTTCTCTAGTTCTGCCTGGTTCTGTGATAGATACAAGAAAAGTCTTAAGACCTGTTCTCCTCAAACCTACAGTCTTGTTGGGGAGATAGGCTTTATCCAGATGAAACCATTACAAAACCAAAAAAGACTATCAAGCCAAGTGCTTCATCATCGATAATCACAAATCAGTGTTGTAGCAACAGTAAATTGATGTCCAGTGGTTCTCAACCTTCCTAATGCTGTGACCCTTTAATACTTGTATGTGGGCGTATCTGTATGTGGGTGGACCCACCTGGAGATGGATAGAGGAGCAGTGTCTTGGTTCCTAAGACCATTGGAAATATGTGTTTTCCAATGGTCTTAGGCAACCCTTGTGAAAGGGTTGTTCGACCCCCAAAGGGATTGTGACCCACAGTTTGAGAACTTCTGATAGACAGTCAGAAAGGGGAGACATTAATGTGGTCAGGAGTTGTTATAAGTATTTTTAAGGAGTGGGCAGTGTTGTTTGAATTGGGTCTTGAAGGATTTCAGTAAACAGAGATGAAGAGGGTATATTTCTCCCAAGCTGGAAAGCAAAGTCATAGGGACACAAGTGAGATTAGTGTATATGGGAGAAGTAAAGAGGAGACTGGTCTAATTGGAGTGGAGGTATGCATGGTAGGCAATGCTGAATTGTCAAGTTAGATGGGTAGAGCAGATCCAAATCATGGAGGGTCTCAATGGGTGAGTGGGTGGATGGAGTAAGCATACGTTAAACACCTGCTGTGTACCATGCACTTTTCTCAGAACTTAACAACCATTACCTCGTTTGATTCTCACAAAACCCTGCAAGCTAAGTGCTGTTGTTATTCTTATTCTACAACTGAGGAAACTGAAGCAGACAAAGGGTTGTTGACAACTGTGGTTACACATCTAGTAAGTGTCTGAGGCTAGTTTTGAACTCAGGACTTCCTGAATCTAGGTCCAGTGTTCTATCCATTGAATACAATTAAACTCAAGATCTAAGAGGGAGATGGGAGGAAGGATGTGGTGGCTGCACAGAGGATTCATTGGAATATAACCCCAAATTTCTGGCCAAGTTGCCAGCTCTGGACATATGCTTATTAGCATAGCCAGAAATCAAGCCAAATGATTTGGGAGCCCTGAAGAAATTAAGGCCAGAAGAGAATCTTGTGACTGGAATTGAGTGTAGAAAATATTTGGGGAAGAGATGAGGAACTTGGGTCTCTGGTTACTCCTATGATTGGCTCTTGAAAGCAGGAGGAGGAAATGATCAGTATTGGTTTTAATCAGTTAATTCATTAGGCCCTGGAAAGTTTCATGAAGAATACAAAAAAAGTATGAACTATAGTCCTTGCCCTCAAGGGGATTATAATCTAGTTGGGGAGACAAGGTAGGTGACAATACAAGTCAATGTATAATAAATGCTAAATGAGGGATACTTATGAATGCTATAGTGCAGAGGATGGAGAAATCATTTTGGGCTGTTCTGATCATGGCAACTCTGAGTAGAGCTGTGGAGAGCAGAAGGTAGGATTCAGATAGACAAAGGTGAGGAAGAAGTCACTTAAGACAAGGGAAGTATGCTGAACTGGTGTGTAGAAGTAGGAATTGACAAGATATATCAATGAGTAATGAGTGCACCAGCTTCATGGGAGCAGAAAGTATCCATGGGGAAACACTGGAAGACAAGACTAGAGGAGGTAGATTGGGACAAAATCATAGAGAGCTTTAAACAACAGGAATTGTGTTTGATGACCAAATATCAGCTTGGAAGCTCAGGGATGTTTCTCTTTCTGTACAACCTCATCAAAATCTTTCAACCTCTCTAGGCTTGAATCTTCATACCTGATGGAGGGCTTGGCTTTTGACTATCTCAAGGTACTCATTAGTTCCTTCTGTAAGACATCTCTTCCCTTGTTCTTCAGAATGAGTCTTTTTAGCCTTTTTCTCTTTGGTCAGGGGTGTTGGCTGCCTCTTTTACTGCCCACAATTGCTGTGTGTGTGTTCATTTAGCCCCATCCTATCCTAAGTAGGAAGATTGCAGCTTGCTAGACTGAGGGAATTTGCATGGGCATCTTGTGGGGTTGGGTGGGGGAAAGGACATACCTGAATCTCTTGTGGGATCTAACACCCATATTCCTATTCAGCTTCTTCAATGAGCTGAGTTCTGGTCTTTAATCTTTCTCTTGTTCCCTGTCTTTCCTCTTTCAGTCCATAGGATCTAATTATAGAAGTGCTTGGGGAATGAGAAGACCTCCTGCACCATTGTGATGGTGCTATTTGGAATCCTTAATTGCATTCTAATGTGAAATTTGATTTCTTTTTTAAAAATATATGTTCACTGCTATCTTCTGTTTTATATTGCCAAATTTTCTCCCAGTGTCCCTTCCCCTTTCATTCCCAGAGAGGCATTCCATATAAGAAAGAATTTTTTTTTTAATGAAAAAGAAGAAGAGAAAAAAAATACATGTGTTCCACATTGGCTGACCTCCCACCATTGCAAAGGAATGGGTGGAGGTGTCTTCCCATATCTCTTCTTTGGGTCCATGCTTGTTCTTTATAATTTTACAACATTCACTTTTGGAGATACACAGACTAAAACAGAGCAGTGCCTGACTTCAAGGACCTTCTATTCTATTTGGGAGTAGTAGTTTATATATATAAACTAGTAAATACAAACTAATTTCAGGAGGGGGAGAACAGTGATAGTTGAAAATATCATAAGATCTTAAGATCTCGAAGGATCCTAAGAAGTCATCTAGTCTGACTTCCTCATTTTACATATGAGGAAACTGAGGCCCAAAGAGGCAATGTGAACATAGGTCCTCTGGCTTGAGTGACCCTGCTCTTTCCGCTGTATCATGGGATAGTCTCACAGAGGAGGTGACTACTGAGCTGAGCCTTTAGGGAAGTTAGCAGTATTTCTAACCTCAGGTGGAGTGAGAACAGCATGGATAACTCACATTGCTGAAGTGCTTTAAGGTTTTTCAAAGTATTTTCCTAAACTCGGCAAGGTAGATGGATGAATGCCTTTTCCTTTTTATGGATGAGGGAATAGAGATCCAGTAAGAGTGACTTGTCTGTGGTCACATAGCTAGGAATGTCTCAGAGTTCAGGATTCAAACCCCATATTTCCTAGGTCTGAATTCGTTGCTCATTTCAGCTTATCACATTGACTCAGCCTACCATGTTGGGCCTGGGCAGGGCTTGGACTCAACCAGGGGAGAATGCTTGTAGATTCACCGCACACATGCTCAGTTCTAGAACCCATATCTTTTCTGTTCCGTTGAGACACTAGTGGAGAGTGGGAGGAAGTGGCATTCACAATCAATAATTTATTCCTTTATTCCATGCAAGAGGGCATTACCATGGCAACAAACCTGTTCCCTGTGGCTGCCCTGATGGTTACTTCTTGGTGCTGCCCTTCCTCCCTCTCTGTTTATCACTTCCCTACCCCCATTCTTCCCTTGTCTGTCCTTCCCTCTCTTGTATCTCTGTGGACATTTTGGAGGGTGCAGAGGTATTCTTCTCGGATGCTTCTCTTCCTGCTTAATGTAGGGATGTTGTAGGAACATTCAATGAAGTTTTTGAATTCCCATAACCACCATCCCCACTTCCCAACATCTGTTAAGTTGGAGCCAAGGGCAGCCAATTTATCCAAAATATTCTAGAAGTCTCAGGCTGACCTATCCTTCCATAGGTCACAGCCATTCATTCCCCTTCCTCTTCCACACTCCAGGCATCTTGTGCTAGCAAGGCAGGTTACAGGGAGGGGGAAGCTTCTTTCCTCCTTGTAGCCTGCAGGCAAGCACAATTCAAGTCTATCTTTCAGTGCACTAATTTCATTCCCTTGTCACCTATGTCCCTATGTCTAGCCTGCCCTGACTTAGGAGCCCACTTCTTTAAGGATATCCCTGAGGGCTGGACAGAATGAGCCAAAACATCCCCGTCCTTGATTTTGCTTCTTCTTTGTCTTTGGCTTATGTCACCTTGGGCTGACATTGGCAATTATGGATGTGACTCATTCCCCCTCCCCAAATAGGAAACAGCACCCCAGGAAGAGGGTTGATCAGATGCAAGAGTTATTCTGTCTTTCTTCTTACTCTCTACCTCACTTAACCATCTTTTAATACCTAGTACTCTAGGGCTATTGGGATGTGGCCCCTTTAATATCTGTTTATAGCTTCTACTGGTCAATCAATCAATAAGCACTTTAGTAAGTGCCTACTGTGTGCCAGGCACTGGTGGTACAAATACAATAAATGAAACAATCCTTAGTCACAAGGAGTTTACCTTAATTTTTTTTCATTGATCTCTTTTGTTTTTACATTACGTAACTTTCTCTCTGTATGCTTCCCCTTCCCCCAGAGGAGGTAAGGGCTGCAAGATGCCTTTTCCAGTCCTCTTTAATTTTAGTGCCTTCCCTCTCTGATTATCTCTAATTAATGCTGCATAGACCTTGTTTGTACACAGTACATTTAGGCACTGTTGTTGTTTTTTCCCTTATTTGTTTCCCCAGAAGTTAGCATGGTGCCAGGTAGACAGTAGGCATTTAATAAATGTTTATTGAGTGTCTGTCTTTCTGAGCACTCTCCAGAACAACACCAGAAAGTAGGAATTTGAGCCTGGTACTTGTACCAATGCCTCAGAGACCAAGCTGTTGGAAATTGCTTTAGTTATTTTTCATATGCACCAAAATTCATGGCTCTCTCCATTCAACTTAGCTGTCACAGCTAATAACAGATCTGGGCGTATAATCATCTGTTTAAGACTTAATGTTATTAGCTCTGTAATTGCTGCTAAGGGTCTGTTCTCATCTCCCAGTCTGTAAATCCTCACTCAGGGAGATTAGAAAAACATACCCCCTAAGCAGGTGACATGAGAAGGAGGCTAGACTAGGCTGGGACAAGCTGAGGTTGTGAGATCAGTGCCCTTCTCCTTCCCCTTCCCTTTCCCACTCTGGCTTGGCCTGTCAGGTTCCGGATAACAGTTTGGGTTGAGGATGCAGATTGCCTTGGGAGCATTTGTGAACCCTCTCATGGGAGCTAGAGAGGGAAGAGAGGGGGAGTATTTTGTAAGAGAATCTATTGGAGGTAGCTTCCCTCCTCCCTCCCTGCCCCTAACCATATAGCCAGCTGCTGCTATAGACTCTGTAGTTTGATCTCCAGGACACTAGGACTCCTCCCCCAAATAAATGCATGTACATACACCCAACTCAAGAGAGAAATAATGGTGATGTTGTCATCAGATGGGACCAATGCTACATGCAGGGAGTGATTGAGATTCACAACAGAACCAGCTGTGTTAGAAATGTATTCCTCTGACTTTCTCTTGAGGATTTAAATCCTCCCACCCCTCCCTTTAAAGAATTCATCTTTAAACATCCTATCCTACTATCATAGGATTTAGAGTTGGAAGGGGTACTAGAAATCAAAAGTGAGCATTCATCTAGGGACAAATTGCTCATGATGTGGGGCTGGAAGCTGTGGAGGGAGAGTTACACAGACACAGGTCTTCCCCCAAAAATCTTATAGTAAAAAAAAAAGAAGAGGGGGAGGTTAACAGCTGGTTTTTAGCAGCTGGTGGGCTGGTCCCCACCACCATGACTCCCTCTCTGCCCTTTGTTTCAATCTGACTACCACTTCCTGAACTGAACCACATGAGAAGGAGGCTAGACTAGGCTGGGACGAGCTGAGGTTGTGAGATCAGTGCCTTTCTCCTTCCCCTTCCCTTTCCCACTCTGGCTTGGCCTGTCAGGTTCCTGATAACAGTTCGGGAAGCAATTACCGGTTAATTCCTGATGTGTGCCAGGCACTATGTAGTCACTTAGGATACAAAGGAAAAAGAAAAATAAATGAAGCAGACCCTGCCGCCAGGGAACTTACTTTCTTCTGGGGGAGCCCCAGGCCATTGTAACTAGTCTGGAAGGTATCCTAGTAACTCTGACTTTCCCATAGTTCAAAATTGACAACTCGTGCATTCTCTTTGTACCATTGACCCATTCTCTAATCTCCAGATTGTTCCTGCATACCCACCCCCCCCCCAAGGCTCATAAACCTCGGTGTACTACTCTGAAAAAGTGCTTGACCGCTTCTGTAAGATACATACACTTACAAATTCAGGAATAGGGGAATAGGATGTATGAGGTGTGACTAGGACTTACTTTCTTCTAAATTGTGAACACACTTATGAAGAATTTTTGGGAAATCCAATAGAAGCATGGTACAGTGGAAAGAATATGGAATTTGGAGTATGAGAACCTAGGGTTGAATATGGACTTAACAGCTCTGATGCATCAACTTTCTCATCTGTAAAATGGGGTGGTGGTGGACCAAATGACCTCCAAAGTCATGCAATCCCATGGGTAAAATGTCTCATTGAATGAAAAGTTCATAAGTAGAATTGACTTTTTTTTTTGTCACTTGAAGTGTGTAGATAGAAGTTGGAATGGTCAGTCTGTTGGGAGTATTTGATGAGAAACTGGTTAAGATGGCTTTCAAGGTCCTTCCAGATCTTAGGATCCTGTGATATTAGGAATAGCATCTGCAGTAGTGCTGATTTAATATGACCTCACGGGTACTGTTGGGAGGGGAAGAGCAGGCTGGCAGTAGATAAAGAGACAGCAAATTCTTATGGAAAGCAGGCCCCCATGAAAGCAAGAATTAGAGGAGGGAAAATGCCCCTGGGGGGAGAACAAAAGAACATTAGTAAAGAGAAAGTACTTTAAATGGTTACTATGTCCTTGTAGGCTTCCATCATGGGAAGAAGGTCAGTGTTTGGGTCTGTGTGAAAATCTCAAAAGGCCAAAAAGGAATTCACTTCAGCTTTTTCCCCAGGGCACAAAACACCCCTACAAATGATAGCTGGTTTGTATATTCCAGCATATTGCCAGGGTCTATCATTCCCCCGAAAATAAGACAGATGTAAATGTTAAATGCCAGTTTTCCTCATCTTCATTTTTTTTTGGGGGGGAGGGAATTAGTAGAGTTTATTATCTTTTTTAAACACACCTCTTTCAGGAAAATAAATTGCCATCATGTTCAACAAAAATTTTTTTTAAGTTGTTCCTTATTTTTTTTTCTTAATTAATTTATTTTTAGTTTCCAACATTCATTTCCATAAGATTTGGGGTTCCAAATTTTCTCCTCATCTCTCCTCTCCCTCCACCCCAAGATGGCATGTAATTAGATATAGGCTCTACACATGCATTTATATCGAATCTATTTTCGCATTACTCATGTTGTAAAGAAGAATTAGAACCAATGGTAAAAACCACAAGGAAGAAGAAACAAACAAAAAAAGAAAAAAGAGATAGAAAATAATATGCTTCCATCTGTATTCAGACTCCATAGCTCTTTTTCTGGATGTGGACAACATTTTCCATCATGAGTCCTTTGGAGTTGTCTTGGATCTTTGCATTGCTAAGAAGAGATGAGTCTATCAAAGTCAGTTATCACACATTGTGGCTATTACTGTGTACAGTGTTCTCCTGTTTCTGCTCACTTTACTCAGCATCAGTTCATTCAAGTCTTTCTAGGTTTTTCTGAAGTCTGCCTGTGCATCACTTCTTTTCTTCTTTTAAAAGTAATTAATTTATTTTGGTTTTCAACATTCAGTTCCATAAGCTTTTGAGTTTTAAATTTTTCCACCTCTCTCCTGTCCCCCCTCACCCCTCCCCAAGATGGCATACAATCTAATACAGCCGTGGTTCTCAACCTTCCTAATGCCGTGACCCTTTAATACAGTTCCTCGTGTTGTGGTGAACCCCAACCATAAAATTATTTTCATTGCTACTTCATAACTGTAATTTCACTACTGTTATGAATCATAATGTAAATATCTGATA
>CM053586.1:282659591-282703103 GCA_028646515.1 Pseudochirops corinnae | reverse complement strand
ATAGAAAGACTATAGTTTAAATGGAGACTGAAGCAAAACACGCTATCGTTCTCTTTCAAGTCTTCACTTTTCTGAGTCCTAATTTTCTCATCTACAAAATGAAGAGGTTGGATTAAATGACTTTTAATATCCTTTTCATTTCTAAAATTCTAGCATCTATGTGGACAAACAATATCATAATCATAGATTATTAGCTGGTAGCGACTTCAGAGATCATCTTGATATCTTCTCCTCCCATCTTCTCCAACACATTGTTGCATCCTCAGTCATCCTCTCCCTCTCTCAAATTGTCTTCTGTCCACTGTTTCCTTCTATATTGCCTTTGAATCTCTCCATCCTTAAAAAAAAAATCAATAACCTTGCACTAGGCTCCACAGAGCTATCATCCTTTATCTCCTCTCTTTCTCAGCCAAACTTCTTGGGAAAAAAATTGTCTGCACTCCCTGCTTCCACTTCCTCCTCTCATTCACTCCTTAGCACTCTGTAATCTGATTTCCAGCCTCATTACTCAAACTAAAACTTCCCTCTCCAAAGTTACCAATGACCTGTTACTTGCCAAATTTGATAGTCTTTTCTTAGTCCTAATCCTTATCAAATTTCCTGCGGAATTTGTTCCCTCCTCTCTCCTCTCTAGGCTTTCATTTCACTAGTCTCTCTTGGTTTTCCTTCTAACTATCTGACCATCCCTTCTCAGTTTCCTTTGCAAGATCATCTTCTATTTCATTCATTCTGTGTGTTTCTCAAGATTCCATCAATGATCTTCTTCTATTTTTCCTTTACCTTTATCTCTTGGTAATTTCATCAACTTCCATGGGTTTAACTCATCTCTAGGTAGATGACTCCCAGATCTACCTGCCTACCTATCTATCTATCTGTCTATCTATCTTCAGCCTCTCTCCCAAGAAATAGTTGTACATTACCAAATGCCTATTGGGTATTTTGAACTAGATGTCCCAGAGACATCTTAAAAGCAATCTATCTGAAACTGAACTTAATATCTTTCTCCCAAAACTCTTCCCTCTTTCAAACTTCCCAATTTCTGTCCATGGCACCACCACCCTTCTCATCTTCCAGTTTTACAACCTGAGCATTATTCTGGACTCTTCACCCTCCCTTACCCCACAGATTCAATCGGTTGTCAAACTTTTCCATTTCTACCTTCACAACACCTCTCACAATTAACGTCTTCTCTCTCTTCACACAGCTACACCCTTACTTCAGGCCATCATCACTTCTTCCCTTGGTTGTTGCAAGAGCCTCCTAATTGATCTACCTGCCTCAAGTTTATCTCTATCCCACTACATCCTACACATTACTACCAAAGTGGTGTTGCTTAAGAACGGATCTGACCATATTTCTCTCCTACTCAATCAACTCAAGTGGTCTCCTTTTGCCACTAGGATAAATTAGAAACACTTCTGTTTAATCTTGAAGTCCTGCACAATTTAGCTCCAACCCATCTTCCCAGCTTCACTGGACATTACTTTCCTTCCTGTACTCTGCAATTGAACTACCTTTCTGCTCTGCACACATGACACAATATTTCCTTTCTCCTTTTCTTTGCACCAGCTATCCTCCCAAGCCTGGAATGCACTCACTTCTTAAATATGCCTCATGGAATTCCTCTCTTCCTTTAAGAACTCAATTATCATCTTCATGAAACCTTTCCTGATTCCCCCAGGTGCTAGCGTATACTCTCCCAAACTACCTGGTATTTGACATATATGTATATACACACATATATGCAAATATAAAATATTATTAGTTAATATATATTTGTATTTGTCAAGCTGATATTTGTGCTGTATATAGTTTACTATGTACTTGTCTTCCCTATTGGAATGTTAACTCATTGGGACTGTTTGATTCTTTGTACTTACAAACACAATGCTTGGCACATCCCGGGTACTTCCTAAATACTTGGATTGATTGATGAAGACACTGAGACCCAAAGAGAATGACACTTGTCACACAGCCAGCAAGAGGCAGCACCAGGAGTTTAACCCAGATCTTCTGTCTCTAAAACAACTGTTCTTTCCACTGTACCATGGATCAAAGGCTGAATATTTAGTTGAAATCATAAAAAAAAACTTTTTCTGCCCCACACATCACGGTCTTTTATCTTCATATCACAGACTTTTCTGGATTAGAACCCAATCATCTTCTTTCTGTAACAAAATTTAACTCTTCCTTGTAACAAAGAAAAACAACTGGAATGATGTCTGCCAATGTATGCAGCATTCTGCCTTCATGGACCATCCTCCTCCTCTCTGCAGAGAGGCTTGTTTTATTTATTGTGAAATGTTTTATTATTTATTTCCTAAAGACTTTATTTTTTCCAATTTACTCAGAGTTTTGTTTCCTTTTAGTTATGTTTTCATTTACATTGATGTGATAATTGTGTATATTGTCCTGTTTCCATTTACTTTGCTCAGGATCTAGTCATATAACTCTTCCCACGCTTTTCCAAAATCATATTCATAATTTCTTACTGTATCATAATATTCTATTACATGTGTGGATCAACAGTTTGTTCAGCCATTCCCCAATTGATGGGCATTCACTTTGTATCCAGTTCTTTGCTACCACAAAAAGTGCTGCTATGAATATTTTGGTGAACACTGGATCTTTGTTTCTATCTTTGACCTCCTTATATCCTGGGATATAAGCCCAGTTTTTAAGATCACTGGGTCAAAGGGTATGAACAGTTTAGTCACTTTTGTTGTTGCTTTTCAAATTGTTTTCCAGAACCATTGTAACAATTAACAACTCTACCAACAGTGTACCTGGTTCCTCACAGCCTCTCCATCAGTGACTCTTTCTATGAGTCATGGAAATTTTATAGGGCTGAAAGTGACCACTCAATTGGCACAGTGTATAATTGTCGCTGGGGTCAGGAAGATGTGAGTTCAAATCTAGCCTTAGACACTTCCTAGCTTTGTGACCTTGGGTAAGTCACTTAACCTCTGTCTGCCTCAATTTCCTCAACTGTAAAAATGAGGATAGTAATAGCTCCCCAACAACTACCTCCCAAAATGGTTGTGAGGATCAAATGAAATATTTATTAAGTGCTTAGCATAGTGACTGGAACATCATAGGTGCTCAATAAATCCTTAATCCAAGAAGCACTAACTCTTTTCTAATGACTTATTTAAGGACAGAAGATTCAGGCCATCCTTGGCTTGGGCACCTTGCCATCTCATTGGACTTTGGTGTGGGCTTATTGCCCCCTCCTCCCATTAGCACCATTAAAACTATGCTATCTTATTAATATGTGGATTGGATTAGATGGCTTCTAAGTACCCTTACAATGTAAATTCTGTTATTTTGTGACATCTAGTCCAATAAGAGGAGCCAAGAGTTGAAGGGAGCAACGAGTAGAATAAGTCACATCCTTAGGGGACAAATCTCAGCTTCCATGAAGGAAATGCTATTAGGAGAGCTACCTCTTGAAGAAAGAGGAGAAACCACTGACTAAAGTAGAAATACGTATCTGAGCTTTGAGAATCTGCTCCTGGCTCTGCCCTTGTAGGCACCTTCCAAGAAGGGGGTGAGCCCTTCAGAAAGGCCGGTATCTGGGCCAGGGAGTTTTGAAAAGTCAAGAAAACATTCTCCCTTGATTTTGCCCCAGTGCAGGAAGTACCTCTGCTAATGGTAGCTGGTTTATATATGTCAGTGTTTTACCCAGACCTCTTTATCTCCCAAGGGAAGGGGAAGGATGAGGGAATTGCTTACACTTAGCCCCCAAAACCTGTGAGCCTGATCAGGATTATTCCTATTATTTCAAAGGCGTCATTTAAAAAAAAATGTTCTTAGCATTCCTGAAAGGCAAGGAAAAGAGGGCAGAGGTGGGCAGAGAGAATTCTTCTCTTGGAATTGATAAAAGGAGACCCACAGAGGTTACCCTTGCTTCCCCCAGACTGCATAGCAGGTATCTGGATTCACATTTCAGTATTCATACCTTCAGCTCCTAATGTACATAGGTCAGTAAATTCTGACCCAGTTTTCCCCACATCTGTGTTGTTATTTGAGCTCATGTAAGCCATCTCCCCTCTCTGGGCTTCACTTTCTTCCTCTGTCAAATAGAGTAGAGGGTCAACTCAAGAATTCTACCCCTCCCACCCCACTCCAACATACACTCCTATCTCATCTCCATTAAGAATCCTACTTATGGAACTCCAGCCCTGTCTGTTCAAGGGTCTTTCTCCTTTGTTCACTGGTTAAATTTCTAGATGACTTGCTTTCATTTGTCTCTTTCTAATTATGAGGTTCATAGATTTAGAGCTGAAAGAAGGCACTGAATCCAACTGCCTTATTTAGGAATCAGAGACCCAAAGTCCTTTAGAAATAATTTTATTCTCCCCCAAATCAATAAGCATTTCAGTTAGCGATGAGCTTTACAGAGTGGGCTGCCTGGGGGAATCTGTATTCAGGTTGGCCTCAGGGACGAGCAGTGGATTGGAATGGGGACAAGCCAGGGTTATTTGGGGGCTGGCTGGAGTTGTATAGCTTTCCTGCTTTGGACAGAAATCTTCCTCAAGGGCGTGCCAGCTGTTGCAGCTGCTGTGTGTCGGCCATTTGGAGATGGCCACTTGAGCTTTGCAAACGTGACCCACATTCAGTCTGGATGCCTTCCCTCTCTCGCCCGGGCCCCCTCCCTCTTTGTACCTCTGCATCTCCCTTCCCTTGCTTTGGTCTGCTTTGCTCCTGAGTCCACTCTTTTGTGAGGACACCTTTATAGCCTTCCTAGTTGGCATAGGTGCTGCTGCTGCTTCCAAAATAGCTCTTAGAGCATGGAGGGAGAGCTGGAAGAGCCTTTAGATATTACCTAGACCAACCACCTCATTTTACCGATGACACAACTGGGCTTCTGAAATGTGAAATGATTTTCCCAGGGTCTCAGAGGTAGTGAGTCTCAGTTATCACTTAGGGAAGATGGGGTTTCAAACTCAGATCTTTCTAACTCTAGAATCCAATGTCTTTCTACTGTATTGCTATGCTTCTGGCAGCTGGTTCTGCCTCTGTTGCCATGGTGAAGAGAGAAGCTGGGAAAACCCCAGCTCCAGTGATTGTAAGTATGAGAGGGTGTAGGTCCCTGCTGGGAACAGTCAGGAGTAGTTCTGTCTGAGGAACCATCCTCACCTAGCAGGTGTGACCAGAGGGTGAGAAGATGGTATCAAATGTCAAAAGATGCCTGATCTCTGATGAATCCCAGATCCTTGGCCCTTTGCTCTTTAGGTGGGACTTTCCAGTCTTTTGTTTCTCTCCAAATACCCCTGTGCATTTGTACCAGTCCTTGCCTCCTTTTTGGAGTGCCCTCCCTCCTCTTTATCAGTTCAATTCAACCCCCAAATTATTGAGTCCCTACGGAGCAAGGGATTGTGAAAGTACTTGGGATTCAAAGATAATGAACTATTGTATGATCATAGAGTCTTAGAGTTGGAAGGAACCTAAGAGACCAGATAGACAGACATATTTATTAAACCCTTACTATCCACCAAGCCCTAAGAATACAAACACATGTAAGCAAGACAGACTCTGCCCTCAAGGAGCTTCTAACAGAGGTTCCACAAGACAAATCAGGTTTCCACAACGCCCAAGGATGGATGTAGGAGACATTATATGCCCAGTCCCCACTTCATACATAGCATGTTCATAGTGAGTTCCTATTGATCTTTTATTTTATTTTATTTTTGCTTTTTGGAGAGGAGAAGGCCTGGCAATTGGGGTTAAGTGACTTGCCCAAGATCACATGGCTATTGGTCTTTTACAAAAAGGCTTTTTTTTCTTTTTAAAAAAATTGTTTCATATTTTTATTAAAGAACACTTTACATAGCATTTATTTCTCAGTATGTCCCCCTTCCCGCCTGTCAAGCCATCTCTTGTAAAAGAGATTTTAAAAGAAGACAGAAAAAAGTAGTTCCGTAAAACTAACCAACATGTCTGAGAGTATATGTCATAACCTACGATCAGAGTACTCCACTTTTTCAGTAAACGGGTAGGGCATAGTACATTTTCCAAACTCTTTTACAGGCTAGTCTTGGTCCTTGTAATTCTATGGCATTCAGTCTCATTTTATTATGCTTCTTATTTACATTGTTATAGCCAATGCATCGTTTTCTTTGGTTCTACTTACTCCAGTCTGCATCAGTTCATATAGGTCATCACATGCTTCTTAGAATTCTTCATATTCTTTCCTTATGGCTCTGTTCTATTCCAGTATATATGTGTAACACTATCTATCTGGTTAATGCTTGTTGATTTTACCTCTGCATTGTCTCTTTAATGCGTCCCCCTGCCCTTCTCACTTACACCACCCTGGTTTGGGGCCCCATCACTTCTTAACTTGACTATTGCAAAGCTACCTAATTAGTCTCAGTGTCTCTATCATTCTTGGCCTCCCCTGAATCTGTCCCCAAAACTACTACTAGATTAATCTACCTGTAGATCAGTCACGATCACGTCACTCATGCTCAAAAATTTTTGGTGGCTCCCTACCACCAACTGTACAAAGTTCAAATTCCTTAATCTGGCATTCGTGGCTTTCCATTTTTTGGTCTTGGTTTCCACTGCATTCTCTACATACTTTCTATACTCCTATCAAATTTAGACTACTTGTAATTCCCCAAAGACACCCTGAACTCTTCTGTCTCCTTATCTTTGTTTATGTCATTCTCTTGACCCAAAATGTGTAGGGAGTATTGGATTGGGAGTCCTGGGTTTTAGTCTCGGCTCAGCCACTAACTAACTAGCTTTGTGACTTTAGACAAATTCTCCGTAATCCTTTTGGGCATTAGTTACCAGCTGCAAGTGCGCTGGCTGCCTGCCTAGAATACTCTCCCTCCTCATTTCTCCCTCTTGGCTACCTTCAAGACTGAGTTCAAATCCCAGCTTCTGCAGAAGACCTTTTCTGGTGGTTTTTTTCTACAACCTCATTCTTAGGACCTTCCCTCTGAGATTACCTCTTGATACTATATACATAATTATCTTGTATGTACATAATTATTCGCATATG
The DNA here is from genome assembly GCA_028646515.1 of Pseudochirops corinnae. NCBI lineage: Eukaryota > Metazoa > Chordata > Mammalia > Diprotodontia > Pseudocheiridae > Pseudochirops > Pseudochirops corinnae. Next base: position 282,696,088 of record CM053586.1, on the reverse strand, counting down.
ATTTCTGCCCATGGAAGATATGACATGAATAGTTCCCCTTTGCCAGAAGCATGTTCTCCCTGTACTGAGATCCCATGGCATTTTGTCTCCTTTTTATGGCACTTACTACATTTTGCTTCCTATTCTAATTAGTTGTATTTATGTCATAGCTACTAGAACACAATCCCCTTGAGAATGAGGACTATGCCTTAGATATCTTTATATCCACTGTAGAACCTAATACTTTACAAATGTTGAATAGAGATAGGAACAAGGACCAGATCCATGGTTTCATATAGGGATATAGAGAGCTCTCCCTAGCAAATCAGATCAGCTTCTTCTCTATAAGTTGGGAAAGGGTGGGGAGCTTGTGGCCTTAAGACCACATGTGGCCCTCTAGGTCCTTGGGTGCAGACTTTTGACTGAGTTCAGGTTTTAGAGAACAAATCCTTTCATGAAGGGAATTTGTTCTGTGACCTTTGGTTTCAGTCAAAGGGCCACACTTGAGGACCTAGAGGGCCACATGTGGCCTTGAGACCCCAGGTTCCCCTGATTACAGTCTTAGAGAGACGTTTGAAGCATTGGTATTAGACTCAAATAGAAAAGGAGGACAGAGTGATACTAATCCTTACATAAGGATCCCTACTGGGTGCATATTGACTTAGTTTTAAAATGTTACCTCTGTTTTATTGTATTTTTACTTATTTTGTTAAGTATTTCTCAATTACATTTTAATCTGATTCTTGGTGCAATGCTCCAGTGTTTGACCTATCTGGTGTTTGATAGTTCTGGCTTAAAGACCAAAAAGTTAAGCTATTTTCTCAGGATCCAACCAGCATGGATGGATGCCACGCAGCATGTGTCAGAGGGCAGACTTGAACCCAGGTCTTTCTGGTTCCAATGCCAGTAGCTCTCTACCACACTACATGGCGAGCACTTATAAATATTTGTTGAATAAATGAATGAATTTGAGTACATGAAGGTGACTTATGCTTGGAGTTACAGTCACTACCTCTCATGACCCACTGTTCTCTCCCACACAACAAAAGGTTATGTCTTGGGTCCCTGAGCTGGGGGTCTTTATCCCCCAACCCCAGGAGCCTGGCTCAGCCTGGTACCTCTCTCTGCCTTGCCTCCGCTTCAGTGCCGGAGAAGCACAGCCTGGCTTGTGTCATGGGCCAGACAACTCCTCCATTATGCATGAGGGGGGACCCAGTGGTGAGGAAGGGAGGGACGAGGCAGGGTGAGAGAGGGAGGAGAGCTGAGCGGGAGGAAGGGAGGGGGAGGTGGTTATTAATAAACAAGTGGTATTGTGTAGGGTTCCATTCACTGGACTCTCAGAGGATGCGGTGGGCTTGAGATAATAATAATGCCCTGTTTATGTCAGTGAGGGCTGAGGAGGTTGGCTGGTAGTGGGGAGGAATCTTTCATTATTCTGACTCCTCACTGGGCAGGGCTGCAAACATTTTACCCTGTGGTCAGAGCTCAAGGGAAGAAGCGTCAGATCTAAATATTTTGTTCTGAGATTGTCTCCTTGCTGGGATGGTTGGGGATTTGGGAGACTCTTAGTTTTCCACTTCTACCCCCACTTCCCTCCTTTCTTCTCCATGGAGGACACCCTGGAATGGGACAAAGGAGACTGAGAAGATCCAGGATGAACAGGAGCATGCTACCTGCAGAGAGTAGGTAGGATGGGAAGTCTTCCTTCCTAATATATATACCCCGACTTCTCTTGTTTTTGCCCTTTCTTCCAACCCTCCATAAGTAAATTAAGAGACCTGAGAAGAAAGAAAAACAAACCAGAGGATGCTATGGGAGGGCTGGGTTTGTTTTCCCAACAATTGTGTGTGTGTGTGTGTGTGTGTGTGTGTGTGTGTGTCCACCTGTTTGACTTTATACAGCCCATGGAACTGAACTGTTTTCTGTCACAGACCTGTATAGGAAAGAGAAGGGCTAGGACTGATCTGTACCTTGTTCTTACTCTCTCCCTTCCCTTCATACCTTCTCCCTAGTGCTGTAAATATTGTTGAAACCTAAGACCAGAGAGAATTAGATCTGGTTCAGTTACATTTCTGTGCCCTGGCAGTGTCAAAGGGGTCTCCTTCTTTCTCTCTTTCTCCCTGCCTTCACTGCTATTAGTCTCTCAGGTTCTTTGTGGTTTTCTTTTTAAGGAGCTATTTGAAACGTCTCAGCTATGATCTCCTCTCTCTTGGGCAATGCTTTGGTTTGGATATCTTGTTTGTCTTTCATGCATGGGTCCCACCCCAAATCTTATTCCCTTCTTTGAATAATTTCTGTCTCACTGCCCCAGTTGAAATGGAGGCTGCCTTAGCTTTGAGGCAGAGTGTAGGGAAGATAACACAGCTGGCTCTGGGAATGAGAGAGGATGCTGGGATGGGTGAAAGTGGAGTGGAAAGGGAGGAGCAAGCTACTTCCTGGCCCTGAATCAGCAAAGCTCTGTTATTTGAGAGATGGAGAGCTTTGTCTATGAGGAGGAATTCTCACATTTAGAGTAATGGGGAAGATAAGACAGATAATGGGATGATGGAGAGAAAGGTTTTGAGGGTCGATTTATTTCATTCTTACTCCTCTGAGTAGGGCAGAGAGAGGAAGAAATCTGCTGGGAACATACCTGCCAGGTCCTTCAGTTGGAGAGAAAGAATCTTTTTTCACCGTGCTGAGTTTTGAAGAAGGATAGCAATTCAGTCAACAAACATTTATTGCCTGCTATGCTAGGAATGGTGAGGATACAGAAACAAAGATGAAACAGTCCCTGCCCTCAAGGAACATTCTATTGGGGGAGACAATTTGTACATATATAAATATGGACAAGATGGAGGTGAGGGCTCACCAGCAGCTGGGGAATCAGGAAAGGCTTCATGTAGGAGGTAGCATCTGAGCTAAGTTTTGAAGGAAATTGGTTTAGAAGAGAGAGTGGTGGAGAGGAAGTCCATTTCAGACATGGGGACAGTCTGGAGCATGGGCATGGGCATGGGCATGGGCATGGATGATGAAATGAATGCCTTGCCCCAATAGTCCTCTTAGAATTCTTACATCAGGTGCTGAAAGGGAAGAGTGAGACAGGCACCCTCCCAAAAAGGCCAGCCCCTCTCCATGGTAATTGCTTTGGCACATCAATCTGGAAATTTTTGTGTATTTGGAGGTTTCAGAAAGGTTAGGACACCTTCCCTGTTCTCCTAGAAGGTAGTCCCCCATGAAGAAAAGAATTGGGTGGGGCATAGGTATAGAAAGCAGTGTGGACTGTGCCTCCCGGAAGATCTCAGGTGTGGTCCTGCCAGGAAGCAGGCAGACAGACCCAGGGATCTCTCAGTCCTGTGTGATGCTGCAGGATTCAGTGACTCTGTCTATAACTCTAATAGATGTTTGGAAGCTTTGTTATGGAGTGAAATTCTGAGCTGAGCTTAAGAGGGCTACACACATGCTTCCCTTCACCTCTACCCACCACCATCTGGAGTGAAGATCCCAGTAAGGAAAGACCCACTAGAGGTTCTCTTTCCTCAAGTTGATGGAAATTCCTTGTCCTTTTGAATGTTTCTTTCCATCTCAGTGAATAACATCTTGTCATAATTGGGAGATTTGGGGTATGTAGAAAGGTGTGTGTTTGTGTATGATTTAAGGAAGAAATGTTATGATATTCTAGGAGTACTCTTGAAATGGTTCTTGAAATGTTAGGCCTAGGTCTGAGATGTCTTCCTTCAAATCAAGAAGAATGATTCATTTCAACCAGTATTTCACTGCTTATCCCTAGAATCACAGAATTTGAGGTTTGGATGGGACCTCATCAGTCATACACAGAAAGAATTCCCATTATAACATACACAACAAGTACAGCTATATAAGCATTAAACCTATAGTCAAAAGACCCAAGTTCGTGTCCTGCTTCAGACGCTTATTAGCTACATGATAGGACAAGACATTTAATCTCTGCCTGCCCCAGTTTCTCCATCTGTAGCACCCATCTCCAGGATTATTGTGAGGATAAAATGTCTCATTTGGAAAGTGCTTTGAAAACCTTAAAGTGCCATATAAATGCCAGCTATTATAATTGTTATTGTTGTTAATAATAATAGTAATATGAATAATAAGCACCTACTGTGTTCAGAGTTCTATGCTGGGTCCTAGGAGAGTATGGGAAGTTTAGGTAAGACATTGTATGCAGAGACACCCAGATGAGAAGGCACAGACCATATGGCAAGGCATCCACTCTAGTTTGAGTGAAGATATGAGCAGGCTCAAAAGTCAGGGTTGTTGAATATTGTGTAAGACTTAATTGAATACTGAGGGTTTTAACTTTACTTGGTAGGCAAAAGGGATCTAGGGAAGGGTTTAGAGCAGAACACTGCCCTGAGTCAAGTCTCCAAGTATTTACTGAGCACCTACTGATGTGCCTGAGACTGTGTTAAGCATTGATGAAACAAAGAAAAACAAAACAAAAATAACAATACCCCAGTCCCTGCTCTCAAGGAATTCCTGGTTCAGTGAGGGAGACAACATGGAAACCACCATGAGCAAACAGGATAAATTGGAGAAGAATAATAGAAAAGTGTCGTATTAAGGAGAATTGTGAAAAGCTTCTTACAAAAGGTAGGACTTTAGATGGATATATATGAAGTCAGGGGAGCCTGGAGGCAGAGATGAGGGCAGATGGGGAACAACCAGTGAAGAATCAGAGTCAGGAGATGGAATGTCTTGTTTGAGGAATAGCAAGGAGGTTGGGAGTAAGGTATAAGACAGAAAAGACCTGAGGACCAGGTTATGAAGGGCTTTAAAAGTCAAAGAGAAGATTTTATACTTGATCCTGGAAGTAATAGAAACTTTATTGAATAGGGAGATGACCTCTAGGAAGATCCCTTTGACAGCCAAGTGGAAGATGGGCCAGAATCTGAAGAGACTTGAGTCAGGGAGACCAACCAGAAGATTATTGCAGTAATCCAGGCATGAAATAAGGAAAGTCTGGGTGACAGAAATGTTGGAAGAGAGAAGGGAACACAGGTCAGAGAGCTGCAAAGGCACAATCAACAGGACTTAGCAACTGCTTGAGTATGGGGGATGAGAGAGAATGAGGAGTCTAAGATTATACTTAGGTTTTAAGCCTGGGTAGTTGGGAGGATGGTGGTGCCCTTGACATTAATAGGGAAATTGGGAAGAGAGTCTTGGGGGAAAAGGTAATGAGTTCAGTTTTGGACATATTGAATGTCCAGCTCTAAAAAGTCTTATGAAGTATATGTTAAAGAAGGAGAGAGAATATCTGTTAAGTCCATTTCAAGTAGCTGGAAATGAGGGCCTGCCCTAGAGCATGGGCAGTGGTAATGAAGGAGAGGACAGCTATGAGGATAATGGAGGAGGTAGAATTGCCAACACTTGGTAAATGGTTGGATATTAGAAGTGAGGGAAAGGGAAGAATCAAAAGACAGAATCAAGCTTTTGAGGATATTAATAGTGACAAAGATAGGGAAGTCAGAAGGAAAAGTAGCTTTAGGGAGAAAGGGAAACAAGTTGGTTTGGGTCATATTAAGTGTGAGGCGGACACATCCCAGGGGAGGTGTCCTAAAGGCCATGGGATATGTGAGCTTGGACAAAAGGATGGGACCCTAGATGACCAACTTGGGACATTGTCTCCATAGAGGTGATATTTGAAACTGGGGAGTAGATGAAACTGTAAAAGGAGAAAATTGAGAGAAGAGGTCCTGGGGCTGACCCTCAGGGTCACCTATTTTAGAGGGACTGAAAAAGAACAAGAAGGTAATGAACGAGGCAGAAAAGGCCTAAAATGAAAGTTTTGGGAGAGTTGGGAGATGGGGATGAGGGGTGTCTCTGAGGGAAGGTAGTGAGTGATCTTCTTCTCCCTTGGACCTCTCATGATACTTTGTTTAGCATCTCCTGATGCTAATTTTATACCAATATTCCAGTGGATCTGTGATCTCACCAAGGTGGATGTTCCCTCCAGTAAGGCAAATCATAACCCATCCATTCCTTCCCATCCTGTGGGACCCATGATGATGATAGTCCTAGCCAACCTGTACCTAATGCTTTAAGATTTGTCAAGTACTTTACACATATCGTCTAGCTTGATCTTTGCTGTAACTCTGTGGAATAAGTGTTATTACTCACATTTTGCTCATGAGAAACTCAGACCAAAAAAGGCGAAATGACCTGTCCAGGGCAATGCAGTGAACATCTGAGGAAGGATTCAAACTCTGGCCTTTCTGACTCCAAATCCAGTGTTCTAGCCACTAGGCCATGCTGCCTCTAACAAGGACTAATGTCCATGTCCTTATATAAATTCATCACAGGCTGTCACAGCACATATTATTTTTAAATACCCATATCTGGTCTTATCCTCTTATTAAACTGTATATTTTGTGAGGGAAGGAGCTGTTTCTTAACTAAACTTCATACCTTCCTAATTTTACATAGACCTTCAAACACAGTGTTTGCTTAATAAATATTTGTTGCACTCAATCAATCAATGTTTATTAAGTGATCACTATATGTTGGGCACTGTGCTAAACCCTGGGGATACAAAAAGAGGCAAAAGCCAGTCCCTACCCTCAAGGAGCTTACAATCTAATGGGGGAGACAATATGCAAACAAATATATACAAAGCAAGATATATACAGGATAAATAGGAAACAAGAGAGAGGCACTGGAATTAAGAGAGGTTGGTAAAGACTTCCTATAGAAGGTAGGATGTTGCTTGGCATCTCACCCTGACCAGACCTGACATTCTAAGTGACACCCTCTGTTTATTGAATTAAATTGAAGCTAAGGAAGGAGAGGATCTCCAGAAATAGGAGATGGTCAGAAGGAAAAGGCCATTGAATTTGACAGTTATATCCTTGGTGACCTTTGAAAGAAAAGCTTCAGAAGAGTGGTGAGGATGGAAGCCAGATTGCCACAGGTTGGGAAGAGAGTGGGTAGTGAGGAACTTGTGGTTTGTAGTGTAGATGACTTTTTAAAAGAAGTTAGGAAATGAAGAGGAGGACAGAGATGTGGCAGTAGTTGGGTAGAGCAGAAGGATCAAAGGGAGGATTAAAAACATTTTTTTAAGGATTGTAGAGACCTGACCATGGTGGTAGGTAGATAGGCAGGACGAGCAGAAGAGAAAAGATGTACTAAGGGGTGGGACCAGGTCCTGAAGGACACAGTAGGGTAATAGATCAAGGATGTAAGTTACATGATTATCTTAAACAAGGTGAGATAGTTCTTCTTCTTCTTTTTTTTTTTTGCTTTTTTTTTTTGAGGGGCAATTGGGGTTAAGTGACTTGCCCAAGGTCACATGGCTAGTGTTAAGTGTCTGAGGCAGGATTTGAATTCAGGTCCTCCTGACTCCAAGGCCGGTGCTCTATTCACTGTGCCACCTAACCACCCCAATAGTTCTTCTTCTGTGACAGAAGAGGAGAAGAGAGTGGGGACACTGAGGAGTCATGAGGAGGTTAGGAGGGCAGTTGCTAAGGCTCCCGTGGGATGGCTTCAACTGGAGAAATGGGAAGTTAAGTCGTATGCATAAGTGATGAAGGAAGGGCAGGGGCACACATTGGGGCTTGAGCAGAGAGAGAACTGTGACAGCAATTGCTGATATGGTGAATGAGATAGGAAGACACTACAAACAGAGATTATGCAGTGGTGACTAATCCAGCAGAGTCAATACAGGGCATCAGAGGATCATCCACCTAGAACTGAGAGGGACCTCAGGGGTCATCTAGTCCAACTCCCTCATGTTAAGATAAGGGCATTAAGTGACTTGCCCAAGGTCACACAGGTGAATAGTAGAGTTGGGATTTAGGGTCCATCCCATTAAACCGGGAGCTCAAGCTTTCACTTCCCTCACATACTTACACACACACCCCTACCCACACACACAATATTCTCTTCTCACCCTGACCTGCAGTTCTGACTAATACAGGGGATAATGAGATTGTTCTCAGAACCACGGCCCCCTCCTTGGCCCCTTGGCTTCTCACAGATGCTGCAGACTCACTAATTTTGATCTTGCTTCCACCCCATCCGACATGGTGACTATTTTTGGGGAAGTGTCAGCATCCTCCTGGGAGCACCTTTCACTGTGATCTATTTGCAGAGCGCTGACTCTCTTCAACCCAGAGGCACGTTGGCCAAATAGGCCTTTATCCCAGAGAGCCTGCTTAGAAGGAGTGACCCTGCATTGTGTTCAGTCCTCCTTTGGTCTCTCTTCTAGGTGATTTTCAGCCTTGCTGTGAGAGAGGGTGGCTTCATAGAGGAACTGCTTCACCCCAGGGACATACTCGGTCCCTTCAGCTGCACTGCTGCTAGAGGAATTGGCAAGACGACCCGTCCCCACTGAGAACAGAGCCAAGTAAAGGCTGAATGAAGCAAGAAGGATTTGGGTCAGATGTCAGGAAGTGCTTCCTGGCAGTGAGGTTGACCTTGAATTCTGTGATGACAAGAGTGAGAACACAGCACTTGGTAACCTTTTGAGGATCCCTCTCATCCTTGCATTCTGAGGTTTAGAAGCTTGTTCTTTTAGGACCCTGAAGGAGCATCCTGCTCCGAATCAAGGCAGCAGAAAGCAAATTGTATGCAGTCACCACTCCAGCAGCCCACATAGCCAAGTAGAGGCAGAATCCTAGGCACTGGGTAGGAACCAAGGAAGGAGGGTGCTGCTCTGGATTCCACAGAGAAGTCTTTGCCCTTTAGAAGGTCTTAACTCATTCAATCCTCCCTCTTCTCACTCTTGTGGTAGACTGGAAAAAGACCACAGGGAATATTGAAACAACTCTGATTTTTAACATACCCTCCATCAGTGCCTCGGAGCTCAGCCTGGCATTGTTAACACAGCAGGAGGCGCTTCCTGCCAGGCAGGCTTTGGAGCATGGCTCCCTATGCTAGAAACCTGGCAGCGAGCCTAATGGGAGCTGTCTTCTCTGCATTCCCTTTCCCTCTTATTTGGTGTCCCTGGACTCTGTGTCTGGTGGAGAGCTTCTGGGGGTGTGGGTTGCTAGAGCTAACGTGTGGAAGGAGTCCCATTTCCTAGGAAATAGAATCAACTGCCCGTTCAGGGGAGAATCCTCTTTGTAAAAGAAATGATCTCTGAAAGGTTGGTAGCATCTTGTAGCCTTTACTTGTGCTCTGGGGGGCAGCCTGCAGAGATATGGAGTACGATGGCTCTGAACTTCACAGAATCTCACTTTTCGAAGAGATCTCAGTGTCTGGTCTGTAGCATATCTGAAAAGGAATCCTCTTGACATCATACCCCAAAATGGTCACCAACCTTCTACTTTAAGATCTCCATGGAGGAGAAAACCAGCAGGTTCTAGGGGTGTACTAGTAAATTAGCAACTGGATCTCCTGCCTCCCCAAATGTATGCATGGCATATAGTTAAATTTAAGCTGCATTATCAACATGTTCTCCATCGCTTTCTGACATCCAAGCAATCAACAAAACAGTAAATCAAGCCCCAGTATACTGTGTTTGCTGATTTCAAAGGTGTAGATGCTCCCATTGTAAATTTACAAGGTAGGCCAAGTTTGAGGAGGCTCTAGCAAACCCCTGAAAGGCAGCTCATTCCATTTGGGGATCATTCTAATGGCTAGGAATTTCTCCCTTTCATCAAGACTATGCTTGCCTCTTTGGAGAATTTCTCTGGCCAGTTCCTGTTTCCAGATGAAAAGGTCTCAGCTCACTTCTCCCCAATCTTGGAATGTTTGAGGGTGCAAGGAAATGTTGCTTCTGGGGAGAAAGGTTTTGCTTGTGAAAGGCACAACACTCCAGCTGCCTCTTCTGGGCTTTTGCAGATGGAGTTTTTTGCCCCCACGGCACCCCCAGGTAACAAGGAGAAAGACTTCTCTGTCAAAGAAGATACCCTTGATGCTCCAACCTTCTCTCATCTTTCTTTAGTTTCTCTAGTGAGGACCCTTTCCCTCTGCCTATTCATGCTTATCTAACACACACAGATGATTCAGGAACATGATTGAACCTTGTTCTATAAAGCATTTCTGGGGTACAAACTATATACAATTGATATGTCTTCCTAAGCATAATGTTACTCAGCCTGGAAACACCACATACCTGCTTCCAGCCACTTCCTATCATCATTTCCCTTAAAGTCAGTTGGTCCCTAATTTAAGCCCTAGTTTTTGGAAGCAGTTTGTCTCACCATCGTTCTTTCCATCTACCCCTTCTACAATCTCAGGTTCCTGGCTTCTGATGGGATAAGTTCTTTTTTTGTGGGTCCTTTGGTTTCTGATTAAAATCACACTGATTCTGTGGTTGTTACATTCCTCATCAAATTGACTAGTATCTGGTTCTCAGATACTTTTTGATCCCTCTGTCCTGTTATATCTGTGTTCCTTTGGACCACCCTCTTCTCAGAAAATCCCCTGGATCTTCAAACACAATCTGCTTCTATGTCTGTATGCTACCATCACCCCGCCTTACTGAGCTAAGGGTCAGTGCCTTCCCCCAACCTGATCATCACCTCCATTTTTACCATTCAGCATGCTGTGGTGGATTTAAAGGCAATTTCTGGTTGCCTTCTTCCCATTAAACATTTTTATAAATGCTTGAGATCCCACATCTGCATTTTCCCCTATAGAAACCCCTGGCTCCCCATTTGTCTGTGTGTGTACATATGGGGTGAATGAAAAGAATATCACTGCCAAGTTCGTAATCACTTTTTGGGGGAAAGGATGCTATTCTATGATGCCATTTAGGCTTGTTTCTGACCCCTGGGAGAAGCTAGAAGGCAGAAAAGGTGAATATATATGTATGATGTATACATATATGCATATGCAATATAATCCTCTATATTATTATATACTTATTTATTAAATATATTTATATATTATATACAATATGTTTATAGTAATTAATTACTATATAATTATTACATGTTAATTATATTATATATTAACAATATTAATATATAATATAATTGTATTATTTACACATGTTTATGTATATAAGTATGTATATGTGTATATGCATATATGTACATATGTCCAACTTTTCATATCTCAATGTGAATTTTCGGGTGTGTATAATGTTCTAGCTGGAGGCAACTGGGGCATCACTAAGAATCATAGTTACCATTTATGTGACATCTTAAAGTATACAAAACTCTATGTACATTATCTCATTTGATTCTCACAACAACCCTGTGAGGTAGATTTAATAATAATAATAGCTAGCATTGATGAAGGATTTTAAGGTTTACAAAGTGCTTAATAAGTATTATCCCATTTTATCTTCACAATACCCCTGGGAGGTGGTGGTGGGTGTTTTTGTTGTGTCAGTTAGGCATGTCTGACTCTCTGTGACCCTGTTTGGAGTTTTCTTGGCAAAAATACTGGAATAGTTTGCCATTTCCTCCTCTGACTCATTTTACAGATGAGGAAACTGAGGCAAATTGAGTTAAATGACTTGCTCAGGGTCACACAGCTAGGAAGTGTCTAAGGCTGGATTTGAACTCAGGTCTTCCTGACTCCAGCACCAGCACTCTATCCACTATGCCTGCTAACTGCCCCATCTATGTAGCTCTTTTGAGATTTGCAAAGTGCCTTACAAATATGATCTTTTATCCTCACAACAACCCTAGGGGGTAGGTGCTATTATTCTCATTTTATAGATGAAGTAATGAGATTTTAAGTGACTTGGTCAGGATCACACAGCTGGTATGTGTCTGAGGCATGATTTGAACTCATCTTCCTGAATCCAAGTCCAGGGCTCTAGCCCTGTATCACGTAACTCCCAGAATGGGAAGCTACTGGCTAAAATGAGAGTTCCTGGTAGATTTGAATATTTCTTTCCTACAGATCCTCATCCTTAGGGGAAGCTGAGAGTTCTGGGTACCAAAGGTTAAAAAAGGAGCTGCATAGCCGAAGGGAGGGGTGTGTGTGTGTGTGTGTGTGTGTGTGTGTGTGTGTGTGTGTGTGTGTGTGTGTGTGTGTGTGAGAGGGGAAGGACACTCCTATTTTGATGGCTAAGTTAATCTAGGGTTTGGAAATTAAGGGTGCTTTTCCCACCTCTTTTGGGGATACAGCCTGTGAAAAGATCATCCCTGTTCCAGGCTAGACAATTCACTCTCTTCTCTAGGAAAAGTACATCAGCCAGAATAGGGGTTCTTAATCTTGGCTGCACAGATACCCAAGGAGTCATAGATTGTATCCAGGAGGTCTGTGAACCTGGATAGGAAAAGAAAATGTACATCTTTCTTTTCACTGTCTTTGGTTTCCTTTGTAATCCTGTGCCTCTTACTCTGTGCATTTACAAGCACTATTCTGAGAAGGGGTCCAAAGGCCTCAGCAGACTCCCCAGGGGGCCCGTGACCCAAGGTTAAGAATCCTTGAGCCAAAGGCGTGCAGTCCCAGCCTCTACAGGCTGCCCCTGACAACTCTGCAGCCCTTCAAGCTCCCCTGCTGTGGGTCTTTTGTAGGGGGAGCTGTAGTAAATGGCGTTGTAATGTGCCTAACAACCCACCTCAGCCAATGGCAGGTGGTACCCGCCCCACTCACACACACCCCAAATCCCCCAAATGTGACAGGATATTATTAACAAGATCGGAAGGGAATATTCAGAGGGTCATATATTTTGAACTGAGCTTTCCACTAACCTGGGAAGGGGAACCCCTGGTGGGCCTTTGTTTGCTGGGCTCTGCAGCTCTGAAGTTGGGGGGTAGAAGTGGAGGGGGCATGTATAGTGTAGCTCTCTTAGGCTCAGCTCAAAATTGTACTCCCACTACACAGGGGAATCCAGAAATCTTGTTTCCTTGTTTTGATGTCAGTATTTAGCCTTCAGCAGGGGCAGTTAGGTGGTACAGAGGATAGAGTGCCAGGCCTGGAGTCAGGAAGACTCATATTCATAAGCTCAAGTCTGGCCCTAGACATATCCTAGCTATGTGCCCCCGAGTAAACAAACCCTGTTTGCCTCAGTTTCCTTATCTGTAAAATGAACTGGAGAAGGAAATGGTGAACCACTCCAGTATCTGAACTCCAAGAAAACTCCAAATTGGGTCACAAAGAGTCAGACACGACTGAACAGTAGCAACAAACATTGCCTTGAGAAGTTTCCTTCTCACTTTCTACTTGGGGAATCCTGCCTCATTGCTTGAATGCACAGTAAACTCATTAAAAGAGAGATCCAGACCTAGCCATGCTTAGCATCCTGAGGCAGGGTAGTACAGTGGAAATCATAGGACCAGGGTTCGAATCACCTAGGTGACCTTGGACAAATGATTTTTCTTCTCTGTAACCTGACCTTCCTCATTGACAAAAAGGGAGAAGATTGTACCAGATGAACTCAAAGTTCCCTTCCGGCTCTAAATGATCCCCATCCTGTAGACAGATAGAGATCCTTTCTCCTGGATGGAGTCTTACTGTGCTGCAGTGGAAAGAGTAATGGGCATGGAGTCAGCAGACGGGGCTTTTAAATCATTGTGTTCCCAGGGCTTCAGTCTCTTCATCGGTAAAATGATATTATATTAGATGACCTTTAAGAGGCTGTTCAAATATTAAATCTATGAGTCTTTATGACATTCTCCTGATTTCCTGCAATCACTCATGAATGGCTTTGGGCACTGAGCTTTCGGCATCGTTGGATCTCTGTCCTGATGAAAGCTGAAGCAGTGCTTTCATCCACAGGAGGCAAGGTTTAAAAATCTCTCCTCCTATATGTGACTGTCTGCTGGAGGCTTTGGGCCTTTGTTGTGGTCATTGTATTACAAAACTGTAGACTTTATATATTTATACATGTAAACATAAATATATAAATACTATATATAATACAAATATAAGTAAATATGTACTATAGAAAAGAAAGATATAATATATAAATACATATATAAAACCTATAACCAATCAGGGGTGGCCTCGAGGCCACATGTGACCAGAAAAAACTATAAAATCTCTCTTTTTTTCACTTAGGGAAAGTCTTATAAAAAAGTATCCTTGGGTTGTACTCTGGTTGGCTGCCCACCTTGCTTGTTCCTAGACCAGGCTTGGCTTTCTGTGTTTGGGTGCCATTCTTTGTAGTCACTTCTAGGATTCTGGCTTCTAGGAGAATTTGAAGGATAGAGAATTGAGGGCTTTCAATGGAATTTTTTGGAGGGAGAGAGAGAGAGGTGTTTTGCCATTGAGGGGGGATAAGAAGATGTAGAAGCAATTACTCTTTTGTCTGGGAAAAGTATGTGACACTCTTGAGAGGAAAACCGTATTTATTTTCAGAGTCAGAGGCAGGTGGGTCCAGAAGGTGGCCCTCTTCTTTTTCCAGCCCTCTAAACAGATTTCTTCCCGTCATCCCTGGCAGTATATTTACTAGCATGAAGACCAAAGAGATTATCATCAGGACCAATTTATCCTGGACCAGGAAGAGCTAAGTTCTAAGACCCAAGTGTCCTCAACCTGTGTTGAAGAGAACACAGTGAATTGAGATTGGGAAGCAAACTGGATTTAGAGGAGCAGCTCACCCAGGCTGCATGGATTAAGGAGACTGATACAGCAGCTTTGGGTGAAAAATATCTTATCTGTAACAGGTGCATTTCATAATTCCCAGTTGTAGTTTAGATTATAGGTAGAGAAGTATGTGTTGCTCCATCCCCAATGGGAAATATTATAGAAAAATGCATCAAAGAAGAGAAATTCTTGTAGTGGAAAGAGTACTGGTTCTGGAGTGAGAAAATCTGGGCTCAAAGCTCACCTCTTTTGTTTGCTACCTGTGTGACCTTGGACAATTCACTTAGCTCTCGGAATCTTTGTTTTCTTCCTTTATAATGAGTTTCTTCCTTCTTTTTTGGAGTATATAATATCTTGGGTCATTTATTTCTCCACATCCTACGACCTTGTGAATGTGTTTTGTGTCTGAAGATTAAGCTTGGCTCAGATGCAGTGGGTATGTGGTTAAGACCATATGTATGATATGGCATTTGTTGGTCCTCTTCTTTTGAAAAGTTCTCTATCCTCTGACGATATGAAGAAAGGAGTCGTCTAAAGTGGCTTGGCTTAGACCGTAGGGATTAAAGTCAATTTAGTGAGGAAAATAATGCTGGAAATACAGGCGTGAGTTTTAGACCTACCTTCTGTCTACTCAGTATGTGTCTTATGTGTACGTATATATGTAAGTATTGTCTCTTCCCCATTAGAATAAAAGTATCTTGAAGGCAGGGACAGGTTGTTTTTTCATCCTCAGTGCCTAAAATTATGCCTGGCACATGGTAAGCACATAATTCATGCCTGAGGGTGAAAGAAGAGAGAACAAAATCTGACTTGAAGCTTAACATAAAAAACCCCTCAGACCTTGACAATTGGTCCCATCACTTGCTGGCAAATAGAGGGAGAAGAAATGGAAGCAGGGTCAGATTTTATATTCTTGGGCTCAAATGTCGCTGCAGACAGATGACTGCAGCCACAAAATTAAAAGACACTTGTTCCTTGTAAGGAACTTGGCAATTCTAGACAACATACTAAAAAGCAGAGACATCACCTTGTCAACAAAGATCCATATAAACAAAGCTATGGTTTCTCCAGTAGCAATTTATGGCTGTGAGAGATGAACCATAAGGAAAAGTGAGCACCCACAGAATCAATGCTTTAAAATTTTTGCGCTGGATAAGACTTTTGAGAATCCCTTGAATAGCAAGGAGATCAAATCAGTCGATACTTAAAGAAATTAATTCTGACTGAAGCTGAAGCTTGAATACTTTGACCATATAATGAGAAGATGGGACTCACTGGGAAAGATCCTGATGTTGGGAAAGATTGAAGGCAAAAGGAAAAGGGGACAGCAGAGGATGAGATGAATAAATGGTGTCATGGAAACCGTAAATGTGAACTTGGGCAGATTTTGAGAGATAGTGGAGGATAGAAGGATCTGGTGTGCCGTAGTCCATTGTATCATGAAGAATCGTACATGACTGAAGGATTGAACAACAACAAATGCCTGCGGATTGATTAATTACTGGGTAATATTGGACCCATTTCTTTACCTCTCTATACTTCAAATTCCCAGTCTTCATATTAGGGAAAACATATCAGCCCTTCTCCTACAACTGCATTATTTTCAGGGTGATAAGAGATACTGCAGCAAAAGGGCATTTAGCCCTTTGGAAGAAAGGTAACATCCAAATCTGTGATAGCATTTTCTGTGCTTCCTGCCTCCATGCTCTGATATGGGAATGGGCTGAGATTCTGTTTCCTGCTGATTGCCTCCAGAAAAGTATGTTCTCAAAAATCCTCAGTTGAATCTTTGGCAAGTAACTGGGGTTAAAGTTTCCCAGGGGAAATGAGGCTTGGTTTGGGGTTTTTTTTTTCCCTTGGGAATTTTTTTCTTTTTCGATCAGGTTGTTAATTGTTGGACCATTTAGCTTCTTGAGATTTCTGGAATCATATTGCAGGAGGTCATTAGACTAGGACACCGTCATCTTCTTAGGCCAAAGACGTCTCAGTTTCAACAAACAAGAGGAGGTAGGGTAGCAGATAAGGAGTTGAACTCAAAGGCAAGCAGACCTAGGTTCAGACCCCGTCTTTGACACATGCTCTCTCTGTAACCCTGGGCAAGTAACCTCTCAATGTCTAGGCAGCTCTTCTCTAAGTTTCAGAGAAGGTGTAGCACTTGCCTTGGTGGAAATTTCCTTACCCAAGAGTTCTTTATACCAGTTAAGTTGTGGATCAAGTCGCTGTTGCCTATTTATTGTTGTTTGGCCTTCGTTTTCCAAGAGGACCGATGACATCACCAGGGTGATGTCTGGACTCATGTGTGAACTGGATTTAAGGGAGGCAGAGCTGCACAAAGTTGTCAGCCTCGCTCTCTCATCCTGAGTGATTGAAGTCCAGTTGTAGGACGAAAGTCAAGACAAGGCAATGGCCCCAGATGCAATAGATAACCTTTGCGTCCTAATGTCTGACCAAGCTCTAAGCTCCCCTCAGTGCCTGCTTCAGTTGCCTTCATGGCTTTTGGAACAAATTGTTCTCATTCATGCATTCCCCAAGGGGAAGTCTTGACAAGCCCTGGGTTAGCCCATCTGCTGAGATGGTTTACTGGGTTGTGGCTGCTGAGCACTGTTGGAGCCATAGGCAAGAGCTGGGTGAATCACACCAAAAGTGGAGGAACAGCCCTGAAAAGGGCTCGGCAGCCCTCCCACCAAGGCATTGTGTCATACATGAGGGGAAATACAATGAATAGGTCAGAGATGGTCTCTTTCCTTGTCAGCTTTAATATTTAGCAGCAGAACTACTAGAACCATGCTCTCTCAATGATAATGCCTAATTATATGTGGTCATGTTGGGGGGGGGGGGCGGGGACAACATGGTGTGTTGCAGATATATCAGACTCATGGCCCACAGGCAGCCCACAACACTGCTTGGTGCCTCCAGAATCAGATTAAAATAGGATTGGAAAATATTTAACAACATAAATGAAAATATAGTAAAAATAGATAATATCATCTTTTAAAACTAAATCAAGATGTTTCCTACAGGGATCCCTTTATATGGGTTAGTGGCCCCTAATTTTATCTGTGTTTGGCACCACTGCTTTGGTGAATAGAATGA
Organism: Pseudochirops corinnae; assembly: GCA_028646515.1. Classification (NCBI taxonomy): domain Eukaryota; kingdom Metazoa; phylum Chordata; class Mammalia; order Diprotodontia; family Pseudocheiridae; genus Pseudochirops; species Pseudochirops corinnae. The sequence continues at coordinate 282,678,568 of CM053586.1, read as the reverse complement.
TAGACCCCAAATCAGAAAGACCCAGGATCCAATCCTGCCTCAAACACTCACGACATAGCCCAAAGCAGATCACTTCATCTCTCTTAGACTCAGTTTCTTATCTACAAAATGAGGACATTAGATTTGATGGCCTTGCAGGTTCCTTCCAGCTCTAAATCTGTGATCCTTCAGGTATTTATGTGGAAGGGAAATGATGCCGAATTTAGCATCAGGAGGCCTAGGTTTGGATCCCTGCTCTTGACTCTAGCTATATAACCTTCATCAAATCAGTTACCTTCTTTAATTCCTTCTTGGGACTGACACTATTCATACTATCTATTTATCTCACAAGGGCATGGGGAGGAAAACATATAAGCCTTTATAAAGCACTATGGGATGGTTAGAGAGGCAGTATGGAATGTTGTAGAGTCAGGAAGGTCTTGGTTTGATACCGACTGTATGACCCTGGGTGAGTAACTTAACATCTTAGTGCCCTACCCCACCCCAGGCAATTCTCCAAAACTCCAAAAGTTGCATGTTTGGTCCTGACCTGCCTTGGTAGAAAGAATTCCCATTACTGATGAAATCACTGGTCCTGTCCAACAAAAGTGTCATGAGAGGATCATAGGATTACAGATTTAGAGCTAGAAGAAACTTTAGACGTCCCCAAATTCAATTCCCCCCATTTTACAGGTGAGGAAATGGAGTCCTAAAGGATGTTGAGTGATACACTCAAGATCATGCAGGTAGTTAGGAAGTGGCAGCATCAGGATTTGAATCTAAGGCCTCTGATTGCCAATCCAAAGCTCTTACACAAGCGGTATAGACCAAGTGCTTTGTGAAACCTGAGGGGAGGTTTTTGTTTCTGATTTTAGTTGTGGGGAAGACGGGGTTGAGTCATGAAAAGATATCATTAGCCAGACCTTGCGGTTGTGTAAGATATCACAGGTGGAGATGATGGTCAAGGGCATCCCTGGCTCTGACTTCAAATAAATTGAAGAAACTCTCCTCTCCTTTGGATGAGATAAGGCAGGAGTGCAGGTCTGGGTCTGGCTCCCTCACCTTTCTAAACACAAACACACACACACACACACACACACACACACACACACACACACACACGGAAAAAGACCAGCTAGATTCCATGTTTCTCCAGAGTTGAGAACAAGGGAATCCACCAATCTGGGCATCATGGAGTGAAATTCCTCCCCAGCTGGGAGCCTGGTCATTGTTGTCCTGGTTGTATTGTGTTCTGATGGCTTGTTATTCTCCTCTGCTTTATTAAAGAAAATCCAGAAAGTTGGCAGTGGGTGGAGAGTGGAATTGGCAGAGGGGGGGAAGGTTTCCCGTTCTGAAAGTGTTTTCTCTGTGTGTATTGCATTTTGCTTGGAGGTTATGCTGAGTAGGGCAAAAGAAGATGATTTTGACAAATAGCAGACCATTCCTCAAGGCCTGTCCAGGAGTGAGGCCAGAAGAGAGGAGGGAGGCTAGTTCAAGATAATCCCCTGCTCTGCAACAGAATACTACTGAGTTGTAAGAAATGATGAGCAGGTTGATTTTCGAAAAACGTAGAAAGACTTACATGAAATAATAAAGAGTGAAATGAACAAAACCAAGAATATGTTGTTTAAAATAATAGCAATGTTGTTTGAAGAACAGCCAGGAATGACTAAATTATTCTGAGTATTGTAAATACTCAAATCAATTACAAGAAGATACTATCCACCTCCAGAGAAGTAACTGAAAATAGAAGTATGCATAGTATGGTTTTACATATCTATCTATCTATCTATCTATCTATCTATCTATCTATCTATCTATCTATCTATGTTAAATGGTGGCCTTCCCTAGTGGAGAGGGGGAGAGAGAGACAGATTAGAACTTAAAATGTAACAAAAAATTAATTTAACTAAAAAAAAGATAATTCCCTTCTCCCCTATTCTCCCTCTTCTTGAGATTGCATTAAGATCCCAGTGCAAGGTCTCTTTATCCCTGCACCTTCCTTGTCCATTGATAGTACCACTGTTCACCCATTACCCCAGGTTCATAATCTTGTATCTATCCTTTGACTCCTTAGGAGGCAGTGTGGTATATTGGAAAGGGTACTATCTCTGGAAGGCAGTTAGGTGGTATAGTAGATAGAGTGTCGGGCCTGGAGTCAAGAAGAATCATCTTTGGGCAGCTAGGTGACATAGCAAATAGAGCACTGGCACTTGAGTCAGGAGGACCTAAGTTCAAATCTAGCCTCAGACACTTAACACTTACTAGCCGTGTGACCCTTGGGCAAGTCACTTAACCCCAATTGCCCTGCTTTTGCCCCTCAAAAAAAAAAAAATAAGAATCATCTTCCTGAATTCAAATCTGGCCTAAGACACTTCCTAGCTATGTGACCCTGGGCAAGTCACTTACCCTATTTGCCTCATCTGTAAAATGAGCTGTAGATGGAAAAGTAAAACCACTCTGGTATCTCTGCCAAGAAAACCCTGAAAAGTTGGACATGACTGAACAACTTTCTCTGTCTTTGTTCAAATGACATCTATGAAGTTCATTACTTGTGTGACCTCAGGGAAGTCACTTAATCTCTGTGGGCCTCAGTTTCCTTCTCTGTAACATGAAGGAGTTGTACAAAATGGTCCCTAAGGTCCCTTTCTGCTTTACATCTGTGATCCTTTTCCCTCACTCCCCATAGTCAATCAATTGTCAGATACTGTCAGTTCTTCTCTGCAGTATTGTCTGCATGCCTCAGGCACTCTTCACTCCCCACTCACACCATAACCTCCCAAATGTAGACCTTTGCTGTATTAAAGATGATTGAGAGGATTGAAGGGGATTGCAGAGGCCCCAGACCAACCTCCTCATTTTAGACTACTGGAAAAACTTCCCAACAAGTCTCTCTGCTTCCCATCCCTCCCTGTCCCCAATATGGCTTCTTCATGGCTGCCAAAACAATCTTCCTAATTGACAGGTCTCTTACCACATCACTCCATCATTGCTCAGAATTCTTCAGAAGCTCCCCAGTGCCTCAAGAATCAAATAAATTTCTCAGCCTGGCAATAAAGTCCCTTCACAATCTATCTTCTACCTGTCTTTCTAGCCTAATTTCATACTCCACCTCCTTGCTATAGTCTATGTTCCAGACAAAAGGACTCAACTCCTGTTGCCTGTTCGCTGCCTCGCTGCCTGTGCACAGGCTCTCCTCCATGCTTAGACCATACTACCCTACTTATCTTTGCCTGTGGAAATCCTTTAATTCTTTTGGTGATCAGTTCGAGAGCCCCTTCCTCCAAAAACTCATCCCTGGCCCTTCTACACTTTTTACCTCCCATCTCCCCAATGGAGAGTGTTTTCTCCTTTCTCAGTTTTTTTTTTAATGCTTTGTTTGGACGTCACCCCCATTTTTTCCTTTAAATTCACAGGTGTAGGGAACTCCCTGATGTAGAAATTCCCCAGACCTATGGAAATCATCCCCTAATCTTAGACAGTTGCCTTGGGAATTGAGAGCTTAAGAAACTGGCTTATGATCACCTAGTTGGTGTATGTCTATATACATATATGGACATATGTGCATATGTATATACACATGTATTTGTGCGTATGCATACATGTCATGTGTACCTATATCAGAGGCAGAACTGGAACCAGGCCTTCCTTACTCTAGGCACTCTGACTGACGTGCTTGCCTCTGTTTGTCCCTGTCACACTCTGCTTTTGTCAAGTCAAGGCAACCAAAATTTGCTGTGTCTGCACTATGCCGGGCACTGCTCCAGAATCACAGAATCTCAGAACTTGATGGGATTATAGACCCCAATTATCAATCTGTATCTGACCAAATACTCCTCAGCAATATCCCCAGCAACTTATTGCCCGAAGACTTCAAGTTCAGTCCAGGTCAGTGCTTATCATAGTGCTTGGCACGTAGTGTGCAATTAAGAAATATTTATTAATTATTGACTATTGATTATTGAAGTGAGGAGTAACCCTCTCCCTCCTAAAGCGATCCATTACATTGAGTCATAAGCATATTTTACTCCCCTCTTAGATTTAAGCTCTTTGAGGGCAGACATGGTCTTTCCTCATATCAGTACTCTTAGCATGTGCTTGAACATTTTTTTTGGTTGTTGTCCAAGTCATTTCAGTTGTATCTGACTTTTTGTGACCCCATTTGAGGTTTTCTTGGTAAATACTGGAGCAGTTTGCTATTTCCTTCTCCAGTTCATTTTACAGATGAGGAAACTGAGGCAAACAGGGAGAAGTGACTTGTCCAGAGTCACACAGCTAGTAAGTGTCTTAGACTGGATTTGAACTTGGGAAGATGAGTCTACCTGGCTCCAGGTACGGCATTCTATCCACTGAGCCACCTAGCTTCCACCTTTGACCTTATAGGTGTTTAATAAATATTTGTTGAATTAACCAATTGGCCACCCCCCTTTCCCTACTCTCTTTGCCACCACCCTGCTAATGGTTTTCATCAGGAGTTCTTAACAACCTTTCCTTTTGGATTGCTGAAGCTCATTTCTTCCAAAGCTCTCAAAGTCTGTTCTCAGACTTTGTTTTTACAATCATCATTGTTATTAATTATTATGTGACCTTGGACAAGACATTTCCGCCTCTTTGAGCCTCAGTTTCCTTCCTCTGTAAGATGGGCAGGGGGATTGACTAGGTGGCTTCTTGCTCCAATGTATAAGTCTCTGAAAATGAGATACTGTATGTATGTAAATCCTACCCAATAGATGTCAGCAATGATTGTTATGGAAGAATTGCATCTGAGATCCGTTCCTGTTGGGAGGCAGGAGAATAGATGAGACAACTTAGTTCCAGGAGGAGTTCTCCCACTTGCTCAGCCCTGGGTGTTTTGGCAGTGAGCGATGTGTGGAAGGAAGGAAGACAGAAAGAAGGTCGGGATCTGGGAGAAAACAGGCACTCCCTCTTGACGTCTGTTTCATCTTTTGTTTGTGTCTTGGTGAGGAAGAGAAACAAATAAGCAAACGGACCCAGGCATTTGGGGCTTTCCTGCTGGAGGAGGGGATCCGACTCTCATCTGTGAGTGAGGCATACAGAGGGCCTCCCATCCCATCCCATCCCATCCCTGCCTCTCCCCACCGGGAAGGAAGGGCTCTTCACCAATGCTGGTTGCTATGGATACAAGCGACTGAGGCTCCCCTGGGGCCCGAGGAGGCAGTAGCAGCAGCCGACTTGCCAGGAGCAGGCTGTGCTGAAGCTGTCACAGAGGTGATGTGGGGCTGGGTCTTGGGGTACTCCCCAGAATGGTACCCCTGCCAGGGCTGGGGCTGGGGCCTCCCCAGATACCTCATTCCCCTGGTAGCCTGTGGTTCCATGAAGTGCTTCTGCCCATAGCCACCTACCCCCAGGGACGTTCCTGCCCAAGCCTGAGGTAGGTCACCCCTGCCTTAATTCTCTGAGCCAGAGAGGGGTAGGGTGCTGGGGGAGGGGAAGAAAAGGAGAACCTTGGAGACCTGGCTTCGAGGAACTCACTAGCTCCCTAGGGTTTTCCTTCTTTTGATTCAAAAGCAAAACCTGGCCCAGTTCTCCCCACCCTGCATCCTTTGACCTCTCCTTCTTTTGGGGGCTACTTCTAGCCAAGGATGGTTCCATTCAGGAAGTCAGTGCCTAAGGGGTAGAGGGCTCTGTCTTGAGAGAAGGCATTTAGCAAACAAGAAACTTGTCTAGGGTCCTGGGGAGCTCCCAATCCTGGGTGTTGGTGAGAGGTGGGGACACGGACCATAGGATGTAGAGCTGGGAAGAACATTAGAGATCATTTAGGCTAGAGTTCTTAATATGGATATGTAAACTTGTTTTTAAATGGTTTGATAATTGTACTTTAACATAATCAAGATTTTTGTAATCCTATGTATTTTTATTCTATGCCATTAAGATCATTATTCTGAGAAGGGATACATAAGCTTCTCCAGGATATCAAAGGTGTCAATGGCACACAAAGGGTTCAGAACCCCTGATTTAGACCAACTCTGTGATAGATGTCACAGGACACTGGCAGGAAAAACAAGCCCACAAACCCCAAACATTGAAACTACACAACATCTTTAATATGTGGGGGTGGGCTGGGATGGGCAGGTAGTGGAAAACAAAGGTATTGTTGGAGACCGGCTCAGTCTGGAAAGGTTTCAGGGAGGAGGCAGGTCTTGAGCATTAGACTGGGAGGAAGCTTTATCAAAGAGACAAACAAGAGCAAGACAGCCGTGGGGATGGAGGGAGCAGGGTGGGAAGGACGGGCAGAGAGCTGGCTTGCCTGAATACAGTGGAGGGTAAAGCCAAGATGTACAGCAAGATGAAAGCTGTTCAGCGATTGAGGGTGCTGGGGGAGGGGGCCAGGAGGGGTGGCCTTATCTCTTTGGAATTCTCCTTGTTCAGAGCCGGATCAAGGCCTAGCAAAACCATGAAACATTGCCTCTGAGCTCCTTCTCTATCACTTCTCTCTTCCTGAAGTCATATTGGCCGTGACTCCTTCTCAGTGGGTGGTGGTCCCATCAGCCTCCCCTCCGCTGGGGTTTGGTAGCTGTGACCGGCAGTGTGCATGTGGTCCATAGTCAGCTGGCAGGTGGAAAACAAACCATCCCTAAATAGGAAGGTTGGTTCCCAGCTTACCAGCCTGCTGTCTTTTGTCTAATACAGAGAGAGGTAACCGGGGCAGGGGTCAACATTTTTCTTGGAAGATTGCCTGTGTCTATCTGTTGTTAATGAAGCATAATAAGGCCAAATTGAAGGGAGAAGGGAATGGTTGTGCTTTAGGTATCAACATTTGATGGAAAGAGATTTGAATTCTGGCTCTGACACTTATTAGCAGTGCATTCTTGAGCAAATCACTTAACTGACAAGCTTTATTATTCTTAGAAAGGAGTTACCTTCTTTATAAGGTTTTTGTAAGAAAAGCTCTTTGTAGACTTGAGGATGCCCTATAAATGTACATTGTTATTGAGAAAGAACATGAAGTAGTAGAAAGAGCATTGGACTTGGAGGTAGGAGTCCTGGGTTCAAATTCTCCCTCTAAAACTTTCTAGCTGTGTGTCCAAAGGACAGAACCCTTGAATTTCTGCCCAGAGTATCACAGGGAATCATTCATTTTCAATGCTTTTTTGTCTTTTTTTGTATCTCCAGCACATATCACAACTGCAGTGCAGGACACATAATAAGGCCTTAATAAATGCTCATTGACAGACTGACTTCATTTTACATAAAAGGATACCAAAGACCTGAGGGCAGCTAGGTGTCAAGGTAGATAGAGAACTTGGTCTGGAGTCAGGAAGACTCATATTTCTGAGTTTAAATCCAGCCTCAGACACTCAATAGCTGTGTGACCCTGGGCAAGTCACTTAACACTGTTTGCCTCAGTTTCCTCATCTATAAAATGAGCCAGAGAAAGAAATGGCAAACTAGTATCTTTGCCAAGAAAACCCTAAATGGGGTCACAAAGAATAGAATACAACTGAAACAACTTAACAACAGCAAAAAAGACCTGAGAGATTACTCCTCCTCCTCCTCGTCATCATCAATTAGTATTTATGTATCCTGCATTATATGCCAGGCACCGTGCCAAATGCTTTACAAGTATTGTCTCATTTGAAAAAGGGGATGTGGGAAGTCAGGAGCAAAGCTATCATTTGAATTCAGATATTCCAGTGCCAAATACAGGATTCTTCTCACTGTTCTATACTTTGAACCTCGGTTTCCTCATCTGTGACACAGGAGTGATAATGCTTGTACTACCAACCTCACAGCATTGCTATGGAAGTGCTTTGTAAGGGCTTGTGTTTTGTAAATCTTAGTTCTAAAGAAATTATCATGATACTTCAGTGTCCCCACTTCTTTGCCTCTCAATGCCAGAACATTAGGACTGGAAGGTACCTTTTTCCAAACGAGAAGACTTAGGCTGGAAGGAGTCAAGTGACTGCTTCAAGTCACAAAGCCAGCACAGTTGGGTCTCTTGATTCCGGGTCTAGTGTTCTTTTTTCCCCTCTAAACTGAATTTATTTCGTTGGTTACATTTTAAGTTCCAAACTGTCTTCTTCCCTCCCTCTCCACCCTGCACTAGAGAAGGTCACCATTTGACACAGATATCTAACTATATTTGTGTCATTTATCTATGTACACACACATACATGCACATGCACATATATATATGTAAAACTATACTATACATACTTCTGTTTATCAGTTCTTTCTCTGGAGGTGAATAGCACCTTCCTTCATGTGTCCTTTGTAGATGATTTGAGTATCTATAATACACAGAATAACTTAGTTATTCACAGTGGCTCTTCAAACAATATTGCTATCACTGTATACAATGTTCTCTTGGTTCTGCTCATTTGACTCTTCATTATTTCATTCAGGTCTTTCCATGATTTTCTAAAACCAGACAGTTCATAATTTCCTACAGTGCAGGAGTATTCCTTCACAACCATATGCTACCACTTGTTTAGCTCAGGTCCAGTGTTCTTTCATTTATATTATTATACCATATCATATTCATTTCAGAGATAGTCCCCCCACCACTTGTCCCTTCAGTAGCAGGAAGGTTATCCTCATAAATAACTTAGTATTTTCCTTCTTTCTAGTCCTCATTCAATTCCGTGTGACAAACACTTAGTCAGAAGCAGCTATGTACAAAGCACTGTGCCAGGTGATAGGAAAGGTGCATGGTTTCATTAAGACAGTTTCCTGCCCTTATAGTACTTATACCCATATAGTACATTAGAAGGATCGAGTCTTAGACATTGAGGTCACCTGTTGGTGATCACCATGGCAAACTAAAAGTAGGCACTTAGAGAGCAGTCACCATTAATTTTTGTCAAGCTTTCAAATCTCCAAATATCATCAGAAGGGAGCTGGTGCTCAGAAATATTGAGCTGTTTCAGTAATACCCCACCTCCTTCAAAGTAGACAGCTATGATGTAGTGGAAAGAGCATTGAGCTGAGATTCAGAAAATCTGGTTTTCAGTTCTGGCATTGCCATTAGCTGTGTGACCTTGGACAAGTCACTTGACTTTTCTTGGCCTCAGTTTCCTCATCTATAAAATGAGTGATTTGGATTAAGTCACCTCTTGGGTCCCAGCTTTGTGAGGCTGAGTCCTGCTGGATGATGGTAAATAGTTATCTTCCTATGAGGTTTCCTGCCCATATTGTTAGTGTATATATATGCCTTCAGAGCTAGGTATGGGATTTATTTGGTTTGAGTCAGTGCAGCAAGGGAGAAAGCCAACTGCTGGGTTTCAACCCCCGATTCCCCTGCCCAGGAAAAAGGCAGTGTGGTATAATGCAGAGAAAGACCTGGAGTCAGGAGACCTGGGTTAGAATTCTACTAGTTGTATGACCATGGATAGGTCCCTTTATCTCCCTGTTTCCTAGGGAGATGAAGTAACTTGCCAAAATCACTTATGTAGTTAAGTATCAGAGGTAAAATCTGAACCCAGGTTCTTGAGAGTCTATGATCTTTCTGGTGTATGCCTCCCATAGTATTTATTCCCACCTTTCCCCTCTTCCTACTCCCACCATAGTTCAATGACTTCTCATCTAGGCTATCATAATCCGTTTAATTGGTCTTGCCTCTAGTCTATCCCTTCCCTAATCCCTCCTTCACAGCCCTAGACTAGCTTGGTGTTCTCTGACACAGTAGGTACTTAATAAATGTTTGTCAAATTGAATTGAATTTTCTTTCAGTGACTCTCTATTACCTATCCGATAAGGGGCAGAGTGTCCAAAAAGTCTGAGTTAGTCATTTTTATATAGGGTGCACCAAGACACCCTATATAAACTAGTGGCAGGATGATTGTAGGCCGAGGCCACGATCCTTGTCATCTAAAGATTGGTTAAAGGATCTGAGATTCATTATCCTGGAGAAAGGAACGAGGGGCGAGGGCAGAACCGATGGCTGTGAGTGGAAGAGAGATCCCACTTGTTTTGCTTGGCCAGCGTGGTCTACCGGAAAGAGAACTGGATTTGTAATCAGAGGACTTGAGCCCACATTCTGGCTCTGCCGTTAATGACCTGGAGGAATTGGAGTAGAGCACTCCCCTTCTTTAGTCTCCGTGTGTCTCATACCTGGAGCACCCTCCCTCCTTCCCTCCAGCTACTGACTTCCCGGCTTCTTTTAAGTCCTGACTATAATCTCCCTTCCCACAGGAAGCCTTCTCCAAGCCCCCTTCATTCCAGTGCCCTCCCGCTGTTAATTGTTTCCTCTTTACACTAGAGAGCTGGCTTTGTGTATATTTGTGTGCATATTGTCTCCTCCATTAGACTGTAAACTCCTTGAGGGCAGGGACTATCCTTTGTCTCTGTATCTCCAGTGCTTACATAGTGCTTTAGCACATAGATGCTTTAACAAATGTTTATTGTTTGATTAAAACAGAAGAAACTTTCTAGGGTTCCTTCCAACTTCAGTCCATGATCTTGTGATCCTCCAATGCCAGCCCTATCTAACACTATATAGAGTCCCTCCTTCAAGCGCCCTGTTCCAGACAAGGTGAACGTTCTATCCACTTTGTCCTCTGTTCTAGCGCTGACCTCTCCCACCTTCCTGTCTTGGCTCACGCTTTACCTATGATGGATGGAAATAGATTCTTCTTTCCTGTCTTTGAGGGTTAAAATCCCTCTCTCCCTAAAATCCCACCCTGCTCCCTCCCACCCCCATTAGACTGCATGCTCTTTGACTGAAGGGTGAATATCTTGTTTTCTCTTTATATTCCTATCTTCTGGAACAGGTCTGCACAACATGCGGCCTGCCAAAGGATTTTGGGTGGCTGTCATGTGACCCTTTCATCAGTCTGTCTCTAGAGATAACTATTATTATATTATATGATGATACTATGTTACATTATATTGTATTATATTATGTTACATTATATTGTGTTACATTGTTATGTCATGTTATATATAACTATTCCTGTTCTAGAACAATGCTTTTCACACAGGGGGCACTTGTTGATGGAATGGAATTGGGTAACTGCAGGGCTCTAATCAAGCCTTACTCTACTAGAAACCCTGCCAACTTTGGAATCTAGCAAGTGTAGGGTAAGGTAAAGTTTTAAGAGTGCCTATTGTTTTATGTTTGCTGGGCACCTACCAGAGCAAGTCAAGTCAACAGAAAGCATTTATTAACCTCTTCCTGTGGACCTTGCTATGAAGTAGGAAGCTGAGGAAGCCTGAAGTCTTAGAGGTGGGGAACCTGCAGCCTCAAGGCCACATGTGGTCCTCTAGGTCCTTGGGTGGGGTCTTTTGACTGAGTCCAAGTTTTATGGAACAAATCCTTTTATTAAGGGGATTTGTTCTGTGAAGTTTGGATTCAGTCAAGGAGCTGCATTTAGGACCTAGAGGGCCACGTCTGGCCTTGAGGCTGCAGGTTCCCCACCCCTGTAAGGACTTTAAAGAGTTTTGAATAACAGTTAGTCCCAGCATTAGATGTCCTAACATTCTTAGATAAGCAGTATGTTTGGTTCTACCTTCAGCATAGAAAGTCAAAGAGACTGGATTGTAAAGGAATCTCCCGCCTTCAGGACACAGCCCAGAGCCTGTGGGATGCTAGGAATATTTTTCAGCCCACAGCAAGAACAAGCAAGAATGGACCAGAACTGATGCCAAAGTATTTGGAAGAGTCAAAATAATCTTTTGTTTTATGGGGAAAGTGGCAGAGATGGTGGCTGCCCTCTCTTCTGATATGACATCACGGACACTTTGGGGAGGCAGCTTCTTCCTGAGGTCATCGTGTCCTTCTCCTTTGGTCAGGATGACCTCCCAACCTAAGCTAGGCACTTAGATTTCTGAGCACTTTTAGGATCCTTTGGGGTTTATGATCCCCTAACAACATCATCAAAGAGACACTTAAACAAGAAAACCTACAAGCAAAACTGAGATCAACAAATTGCTATCCTGCTTGTAGACCTCTCTTCTGGTGCCTAGATAGATTCCCTGGCCTCTCAGGCCCATTGCCTGGCTGAAGGATACAGGTCTGGGGATGTGGTATGGTGGTTCAGGAGACCGGAGTTCTAATCCTGGGTCTAACATTAATGTGCTATGTGACTTCAGCCCAGGGAGGAGAGTCCTTCCTAATCCTTTCATCCCCTTTGGGCCACTGGTGATATCAGTGACATGAGGGAGATATAAATTTCAATTTCAGGAGATGCTAGGGAGGGTGTAAATAAGAACTTAGGCAAACTACTTTGAGAATGATGCAGACTGGGTAAGCTAGGTGGCACAGTGAATAGAGCACTGACCCTGGAGTCAGGAGGTCCTGAGTTCAAATCTAACCTCAGACACTTCACACTTACTAGTCATGTGACCTTGCGCAAGTCACTTAACCCCAATTGCCCTGCCCTCCCCCTCCAAAAAAGATCAACAGAATGACGCAGACCTGTGGTGCTGATATTATTGCCATTTACGGAAACACTCTACACAATGGGTCTGTACGCTCCCAAAGAATCATGGATCAGATTAATGTCTATAAATTAAACTGTTTTAAAATGCAGGTTGAAACGGTTTTATACAGAGCATTATTATAAAGTAATATAACTTTTTGTAGTGTCTTTTGTTATTTTTATAACAATTCATCCCCAAATAGGCAATACAGTATAGAGAAGTAGAAGGAGATCTGCCTTAGGAGACAGGAGTCCTGGGTCACTTCAAATCTCTGGCCTTAGTTTTCCTCATCTGTAAAATGGAATGTTTATGTGTCTAAAGACAGGACACTAGACCAGATGATCTCTGGAAAGGCAATATATGTATTAGAAATGGATTCACTCTGAAATGGCGTTTATTTAATTTCCATTTATTTTGTATTTTCTTACTTGTCCTGTTATTTCCTCTAGCAGAATGTAAACTCCTTGAAGGCTAGTGCTATTTCTTTGCTTTTTATTTTTGTCTTTATGTACCTAGTGCCTGGCACAGTGTGCCTGTTGTTGTTCTTGTTTAGTTGTTATTCAGTCACATCCAACTCTTTGTGACCCCATTTGGGGCTTTCTTGGCAAAGATACTGGAGCAGTTTGCCGTTTCCTTCTCCAGATCATTTTACAGATGAGGAAACTGAGGCAAGCAGGGTTCAGTGACTTGCCCAGGGTCACCCAGCTGGTAAGTGCTAGCACCCAGCAGGCACTTAATAAATGCTTATGGAATTCAATTGAATGATGGATTTGGAGTGAAAAGAACTGAGTTCAAATCTTGACTTTGTTACTATAATGCCAAGCAAAGGCAATTTCCAAGGTTCTGATTACCAGCATAGCAAACCTCATTTATTCAGATACTGCTCTCCCAAAGTGCTTCTGGCTTCCTCTCGGCTTGAGCCTCTCTCCCAATTTATGGCTCCTCTCAGTTCAGCCCTCTCTCTTCACATCAACAAGTCCATCCCACAAGTGGGATTCACAAGCTCTGGGTTTTAACACTCAGCCCAAAAACCAAGCCAATACAGGGGCATCTCCAAATTCTATTACTGTTACATTTACTTACCTATGTGATCTTGCACGCATGGGGTCTAGTTCCCAATAACCTTCTCTGGGACTCAGTTTCTCCTTTGTAAAACAAAAGAGTTGGACTAGCTGGTTTTTCAGGTCTTTTTCAGCCCTGAGAGCAGTGGTTCAATGTTATGCTCTTTGAGGCATTATACACTTTTTCCAATGACTTTGCTCTTTCTCCAGATGCAGTGGAAAGGCCTCTTTGGAAATGACCTTTGAGTTTATGGTGCAGACTTTGGAATAAATTCAGCGGTAGCAAGCTGTGTCCCTTGGAGGATGAATTTCAGTTTCAGAAATAACCAAACATCATTTGAGCTAAGCTTAGTGGATAAAGTGGCTGAATGAGCTAGAGAATATTGAATTTAGTAAAGGAGCAGGTGAGAGTCAAGCAGAACACTGCTCCCCTTCCCCCACCCCAGATGATGAAATCTTTGAAGATAAAGGGCAAGCAATAATAATAATAATAATAATAGCATTTTATAGCACTTTAAGGTACTCAAAGTACTTTATCCATATCTCATTTGATCCTTACAACAGCCCTAGGAGGTAGATGTTCTCATTATTTTATAGATGAGGAAACTGAGGCAGAGATTAAATGAATTGCCCAAGGTCACACAGCTAGTAAGTGAGTCTGAGGTCAGCTTTGACTTCAGATCTTTCTGACTCCAGATCCTACAGATCCGCTGAGTCACTTAGCAGACACCCAAGTAGCATAAGCAATGTGGTGTTAAGGTTTTAAATGGAGCGTGAGGATATGTTTACACTCTGTTTCTCCTTTACGAAGTATAATGCATTTCTCTGATCAAAATTGATAGAATTAGAGGGCAGCTTGCCACTGGCCATTGAAATACTGGTCACCACCCTGGAGACAGCTCTGAGGACTGTATCCCTTATAGCAGACAATGAAGGTAGCTATGGGAGCAATGGAGAGTGAATTGTTCTTTAGCCATGTGGGGAGGAGAGGGCAGAGAGAAAGAAGTTTTCTCTCTCCTCTTCCCCTCCTCTCTCCTCCCCTATCAGCCATCAGACTTACCGCAAAGCTAGATGGTTCTAAGAGTGTGACCTTGGAGAGTCAAGAAGAGAGCAAACTTTTACTCTTGAATTGCACTGCAGAGAGGAATAGGCCAAGGATCCCTGCCAGGTGAGTTGCCCAACAGAAATGATGCACCCACAGCAGTGACACAAGATGAGGTTGGACAATGGGGCAATATAATGCAGAAAGTGTGATTTGGTTACACCACATGTATTCCCTAAAGTGTACCTCTCTGCTAGCATGCCCACTAGTGTGGGCATACTCCCCATGTGAGTGTTCACCATTCCCAGTGAATCTGTATAGTTTGTGTCGTTGTGGGAGAGTGCACCTCAAGTTTATGGCAGGAAGGTTTTGTGACTAACGTTCATGCTATACCGATCTGGTCAATACCTTTTGTTATTGTTGTTAAGTCATATCCAACCCTCCGTGACCCTGTTTTAGAGTTTTCTTAACAAAGATATTGGAGTTCTTCATCATTTTCTTTTCCAGTTCGTTTTATATATGAGAAAACTGAGGAAATTGGGGTTAAATGACTTATCTAGGGTCACACAACTAGTAAGTGTCTGAAGCTGAATTTGAACGCATGAAAATGAGTTTTCCTGATTCCAAGCCTAGTATTTTAACCACTGTATTACCTAGTGGCCCTAGTAAATACCTTTGCTTTAAGTTAATTGTGTCTACTCCCTGATTCTTACATTAACACATTTCAGGGGACAGTACTCATTAGCTATTGTTTTAGAAGTTTGAACCCACAGAGTACCTTAAACTTGGGTGTAGTCACCTGCCTGGAGGCTACCTCTACAAGTAGGAGTTGGGTAGCCTGGAGGAGGTACTATAGTTGTTGTTGGTTTTAAATAGCACCATGAAGTAACTGGATTAGTTTTCTTGAATGGCTTTTGAGCTGATTCTATAGTCCTTTCCCAATAAAGCATTCCATAAGTGTTCTGAGCAGTGTGTGCTTTTGGAATAAATATATAGCATCTACTTTGAAAAGCAAAACTATTCAGTGGAGTATAAACTCCTTGTAGGCAGGGACTAGAGTTTTGTTTTGTTTTGTTGCCTTTGTAGCTCAAGCACTAAGACTACCTAATAAATGCTCATTAATTGAATGAATGAATAGAAAAGAATTTTTAAGTGCTTATTTGTGTCACACACTGTGTCAGGTTCTGGGGATTCAAATACAGAAGCAGAGACAGTCCCTGCCCTCAGCCAACACATGTAGAAGGATGGCAGCCATGGAGGGGGACTTTGGTACAGAAAGTTGCAGAAATGGTTGAGATGGCAAATTGGCACACACTGTCCAAGAACAATTAGTTGATTTGATCTTGACTCATAGTTCCAGAGGTTGGGGGTGGAGGTGAGGGGCACAGTGTGAGGGATGGAGAGTTGTTGAGACTATGGAGGAGTGAAAAGGAAGCCAGTGTTTCCTGAAGTAGTGGTCTGATACTCGCCAGTTGTTACAGAAGGATGGAGCTTCCTGGTTTGGACAGCAGGACAGAAGGCCATGGTTTCCGGTGTAGGTAGCAAGGCTTTCAGCAAAGTTGAGGAAGATATGATCAGGAAGTATTTGATTAGACAGTACTCGTGTATATTTAATCATTCATGAAACATTTGGATATATGTATACACACATACGTACACATATATAATGTGTGTGTGTATATCCATGTTCTGATTTTTTTAAATGAAAGCAATCTTGTAATTATAAAGTAATACCTTCTAAAAAGGAATCCTAAGGGAGATGCTTTTAGATTGCAACTCTCCAGTCCCCAATAGATCTATTTTGTTAAGTCCGCATTTTCATATATTTGGTTTACTTAAAGTGGGGCATACCACATCATTATTAAATTGATTATTTCTTGGTGGGAATTAGTCCAGGCTTTTGGCTTTGGAGGAGACTTGAGCTGAGAATGGAGACCTGATGTTAACAAATCAGTGAGTAAACAGGATTTCAACCATCCAGCAATCTTATAATCTGGTTCTAATGTTGGATGAAGGGTTAGCCCTCTACCCTGGGGCCTCACTTTGACCTGATAATGTTATGCAACAGTTCATCAGAGGCAGCAGGAAATGACCCCCACGATGTTCTTGTCCCACCTGGTTCCTTCTTTCCTATTACTGTCTTCCTTAACCCCCAACCACAACCTTTGGGTATTTGATCATCTTACCTTTGTGTAGATCACATTTGCTCCCCAAAATAACCTAGATAGACTGACAGCTGGAGCCACTAGGACCCAAGTTTCTACCCTCCCCCGACTTTGCTACCGGAATTCATTGATCTGGACTGCATTATATAATTTGGTCATGCAGCTGGGGATAGGTTCTCTGTGAAAGTGTGGGGTGCAGGGTGTAGGTAGGCGGTATTGTAAGAGTCTCTTGCAAACATTAGACTCCTAATGAATAATTAACGAATCAAAAAATCAGAAAAGAATCATGGAATATTCGTGTTAAAAGGAACCCTAAAAGACCAGAGAATCATAGATCTTTATAGCCACAAATCCTTCATTATATATACTGAGATTGAAAGAACCCAGGCTTACCCGATAGCCCATCCACAGGCTCCTGTCTTCTGTTCCAGGGCCCTGTTTCCCTCACAAAGGCTTAGGATACTACGTGACAGGATTCCGTGAGGAGACTCTCACTATTGATATGGGAATAATTCACCTTTATAAATTTATTTGTTGTTAGATTTTTTTTTCCCATGAAAATTTTTATGCAAATAATCGGAAGGGAACAAGCTGATTTTCGTAACATTCTCTAGTAGATTAAATCTTTAAAATCACAGATTTGACTAAAAAGTGTAGTCAGCGCAAGATACACTGAGGTGTGTTATTTGTTGACTAAAAACAAAACAAAACACACAAGCAAATGTCCAAGTCCCACATGATACCTTAAAAGACACAGCAGTCTGGGGCGGCGAGGTGGTGCAGTGAATAGAGCACCGGCCCTGGAGTCAGGAGGACCTGAGCTCAAATCCGGCCTCAGACAAGTCACTTAACCCCAATTGCCCTGCCCTCCCCTCTCCAAAAAGAAAAAGACACAGCAATCAAGACTGCTTTGTCCATTGATTCTCTGATTATTCGTGTCATTTAAGACATCAAACAGGAAGATGTGTGCTCACCTCACTGAAGGTATTGAGCACTGTCATGGGGGGGAGGGGCAGGGTTCCAACACAGAGTCCATGGGAGGAATTCTCTATGGATATTGAGATGCCCAAGATTCCCCTGTTGGCAGATGACATTGTACTGACTGAATCCACCACTAGAACATTCTTAAGGTCTCTTAGATAAGAGATATACTCACTCAAGTGGATTTAACCTATCACAGGAAAAACCCAGGTGGATGTACTTATGTGGTAACATATGTGATAAGATTTACACAAGAGGAACAGATATGAATGACTATATTGTTAGAAGCAGTCCTCAGATGAGGTCATAGATCTGTTGGAATACTGGAGATGTGAGAAATGTTTTTAAAAGCATCCAAAATAGATATAAAGTAATTAGAAACTACATAAATGTACATATGGATTTTTCATATGAGAAGAACATATTTTAATATTCATAATAGGAACAGCAATCAGCAAATGCGCTTTATTAGACTTCTGTTTATAATTACATTTACATTCTAATCATTTTAGTTGTTAGTGACTGCCAGCAAATCGTAATGTTTTTGAACTTACATAGAGATATTTCAGATTCATACTCTTCCATTCTGTAGCAAGAACCTAATCACAGACAAGATTTTTTTCTTTCTTAAAACATTTTATTATTTATTTATTTTAAACATGCTTTTCTTTTAAAATTTTGAGTTCCATATTTTCTCCTTCCCTCCCATCCTGTTAGATTTTTTTTTTATCAAGTTGATTTTCCCCTCCTCTTCCATTCAAGATACTCCTAGGTAATAATACCTTCTCAGACCCACCCCTTAGTAAATCAGAATCACAAAGGTCGTTCTGCTGTCCAAAGGACAATAAGAGCTGTAACTGATCTCCCCAGATTCATTTCCAGTACTTCCCAGGACCCAATAACAATTATTTCTGGACTATTTGACATGAGATTAACCTACTGGCTATTCCTCTCCATTAATTCAATCGAGCAAACATTTGTTAGACACCATTGAGCACTTAGTAGCAGAACACTGTGCTGGAAGAAAGTTTAGATAAGACGTAGTTCCTGCTTTCATGATGCTCACAGTCTAGTAATCCTAATCCCAGTCAAATAAAGTGAAGGGATATTTGTGAAGAGAACTGTAATATACAATAATGTATGATGCATACAAAGCAGTTACTACTACTATATTACTACTATTACTGCTGCTACTACTATACTACTAGTACCACTACTACTATTACTACTGCTACTACTATACTACTAGTACCACTACTACTATTACTGCTGCTACTACTATACTACTAGTACCACTACTACTATGACTACTGCCACTACTATACTACTAGTACCACTACTACTATTACTACTGCCACTACTATA
>CM053586.1:282639559-282659091 GCA_028646515.1 Pseudochirops corinnae | reverse complement strand
AGATTGCTTCAGTCTCCATTTAAACTCTGGTTTTTCTAGATCTTTCTCTGAATGTAGATCTCTCCTTCCATCCTGAGATTTGTAGCATTGTTTTATAGCTGTGCATTGCTGAGAAGAGTCCAGTTTATCAAGGTTGGTCATCACACATATGATGTGTCTGTGATTATGTACAAGTTTTTCCTGGTTCTGCTCTTCTCACTTAGCACCAATTTGTATAAGCCTCTCCAGGTAAATATGAAGTCCATCTCCTCACCATTTCTTATAGCACAGTAGTATTCCATTACATTCATATACCATAGCTTGTTCAGCCATTCCCCAATTGATGGGCATCCCCTAAATTTCCAGTTTTTTGCCACCACAAGGAGAGCTGCAAAAAATATTTTTGTACATATGGGTCCTTTTCCCACCTCCATGATCTCTTTGGGATACAACCCCAGAAGTGGTATTGCTGGGTCAAAGGGTATGCACTTATTTATAGCCCTTGGGGTATAGTTCCAGATTGCTCTCCAGAATGGTTGTATCAGTTCACAGCTCCTGTGGCATATTAGTTATAATTTGAACATTTTGTTATTTAGTCATTTTCTGTCATGTCTTACTCTCTTTGACCTCATTTGGGGTTTTCTAGGCAAAGATACTGGAGTGGTTTGCCATTTTCCTTCTCCTGCTCATTTCATAGATAAGGAACTGAGGCAAACGTGGTAAGTGACTTGCCCAGGGTCACACAGCTACCAGGATCACACAGCTAGTAAGTGTCTGTGGCTGGATTTGAAGTCAGTTCTTCCTGACTCCAGGCCATTAATTCTATCCTCTGTGCCACCTAGCTGCCCCAAATGCCCACATAAGAAGTGATTTAAAATATGTTATTGAAAATATAAGGGACAACTAGGTGGCACAGTGGATAGAGCACCAGCCCTGCAATCAAGAGGACCTGAGTTCAAATCCAACATCAGACACTTACTAGCTGTGTGACCAAGTTACTTAGTTTGCCTCATTTCTTCATCTGTAAAATGAGCTGCAGAAGGAGAAGGCAAACCATTCCAGCATCTTTGCCAAGAAAACTCCAAATGGAATCACAGAGTCCAACACAGCAATCAACTTTTTAAGATCCTGAGTTACAAAGCAGGTTAGATTGGTAGAGGGAATTATCGATACCAGTGGTTTACTGTGTTTAGTGGTTTACTACAAAGACCCAAGGGGTTCTCAATATAAATCCTTAAATGTTTCCTTAAGCAGTAAATAATTGCCCAACTATGTTATGAATCCATTTGTCCCATATGACAAACAAGTACGTGTCTGCTTGAAGCATTGCTTCTGCAGCAATTCAAATAGTAAACATGTGAGGTCTTGCAGAATTACTTCTTTTTTATTCTTATAGAATGTCCCACATAAAATATTCACAATTATTTTGAAATTAGAGTTTTGTGAGTTTGTATTTAGAGTTTTCATAATTGTAGGTAGAATGCAATTTTACATTATGAAATTATAATTGTATATGTATATTTTAATTTAGAGCTCTTGGGAGTAAAAGTAATTATTGTGCTTATAAGCACTTAATGAATAAATCTAAAAGAACATTATGTGTAATAGGTTAAAATGCCATTTAATGTTTATCACACATTTTTGTTGTTGAAAGGGGTTTGTAGTACAAAAAATATTGGAAACTACTCATCTAAACCAATGAAATCATACGTTTGGGTTAAAAAAAGATTTCCAAGGCTTTCCTTCTGGCTTTAAAATGCAAGTCCCCTGCTGGAGTCCCTACTGGATTCTGGTTTCTGAGGGACAACTCTGGTTAGCTGTCATTGTCCAATGGATGTTCATGTCATTCCATTTCTTTTGTTTGTTTTTTTGGAGGGGGGAGGATGGGGAAATTGGGTTAAGTGACTTGCCCAAGGTCACATGGCTAGTAAGTGTTAAGTGTCTGAGGTCAGATTTGAACTTAGGTCCTCCTGACTCCAGGGCGGGTGCTCTGTTCACTGCGCCACCTAGCCACTCCATCATTCTATTTCTGTGTACTTCCCTGGGCACATTACTTACACTAAGGAAGTTCCTAAAGTCCATAGGATCACAAACATAGAGGTGGAAGGTACCTTAGAGACAATCTCATCCATCCTGCTTGTTTTACATATGAGGGAACTGAGGCCCAAGGAAAGGAAGTGACAAGTTCAAGGTCACATTCATGTCAAGAGTCAGGACTTTGGACCTAGGTCCTCTGATTTTCCCTCTTATCACAGTTATATGACTTGCCCAGGAGCCCTCAGCGTACAAGCGATACAGGCAGAATTGGAGCCCACGTTAGATTTTGTGACAACTTGACCTCATGTACCTTCTCCATCTCTCAAAGAATAATTTTCTGGGCATATAGGTTCAGGTGGAAGGGATCCTAAGAACCACCTAATCCAGCCCTTCCTTTTACAAATGAAGAAACTGAAGCCTAAAGAGGAAATGGGACCTTTACATAGGTGCTAAAATAACAGCTGGGATTCCTCTGTCTCAGTACAGTGCTACTAACTCTGTTGTCTTTCTGTCTCTGTCTCTATCTCTCTGTCTCTGACTGATTGTATCTTTCTGTCAGTCACTGTCTCTGTCTCTTTCTCTATCATTGACGTTTTCTTTTTTTAAAGCCCTACCTACACTTTCATTGGTATAGGGAATTACCAGTGAGGAAATGCCATCTGAGGACATCAGTTTTCTACCCACTACACTGTGTATACCATTACTGTTTTTACACCATCCCAAACACTTTAAGTCCATGAAATTAATAGTGTCTTCCCACATTTAGGTCAGGGTCATTTTGGTACATGGTCACTTGAAGCACAGTTATTGGATCAGAAAGCAAAAGAAGCCAGAGGCATACAGAGCCCTCCCCTATGTTCAGAAATGGCTAAAGCTGGCCTGACAATACTGGTGCTGGTGTCAGTCTGATGTCTTTTGAGTACAAACCCCATCTCAGACACTTGATACCAGTGTTACTTTGGGCAAGTCCCTGAACCTACCTGGGCCTCAATTTCTTCATCAAATGAGGGGGTTGGGTTTGATGGTCTCAGAGGTCCCTGACAGCTGTAATCCTATGGCCTCTGAACATAGATGTGGTAAGTAAAATATTTGACTCCATGAGTAACCATCCTGGGGAGATAACGTCTATCCTTAAAAATACCCAGAGAATGAAGTTCTCTGATTTCTTGTTAGTGACACTATTCATTCCTTTGTTTTTCCTTCCTTCCTTCCTTCCTTCCTTCCTTCCTTCCTTCCCTCCTTCCTTCCTTCTTTCCTTCCTTCCTTCCTTCCTTCCTTCTTTCCTTCCTTCCATCCTTCCTTTCTTCCTTCCTTCCTTCCTCCCTTCCCTCCTTCCTTCCTTCCTTCATATCAGAGCACAGAGCATTTACTGAAGTCTTAATTCATTCAACACAGGGGTGAATACTTTGGGAGATTCAGAAAGGATCAAATCCACAATCAAGAAAAATTTGTTAAGTGGCTACTGTGTGTTCAGCATTTAAAGTGATGAGGCTGAATTCATGGGACTGAGGAGACATTAGGGGATGCAGTAGGAGATGATTTCAGGGTTGGGGAACCTACAGCCTCGAGGCCACATGGGGCCCTCTAGGTCCTCATCTGCAACCCTTTAACTGAATCCAAATCACAGAATAAATCCTCTTAATAAAAAGATTTGTTCTGTAAAACTTGGACTCAGTCAAAAAGCTGCACCCAAGGACCTAGAAGGCCCGATGTGGCCTCGAGGCTGCAGGTTTCTCACCCCTGAGATAGATTATAAGCTTGGAATTTGGGATAAAGTACTTCCATTAGGTTTTCCCTCTAGATGTATTATGGATTCTTGATTAAGGGAGCAGGTCCTGTCCTCAGGGTTTCTGGGCTCTGGGCAAAGAAAGAGCAGAAGGCTGGGAAAGCAATGTCAGGATGCCTTCAGTTTTTACTCTGGGATTCTGATCTCCCTCTGTTAGACTCGCTGCAGCCTGCTGATGCCCAGGTAGAAATGCTATCAACAATGCTTTCATATGTCTCCCAAATGTATACCTCTGTGTGAAAACTCCAAAGAGCACACCACTTCTAAATACACGAAAAGTTAACTAACAGTATGAGATCACATTTAAGCATCAGAGGATGGAGCGAGACAAGAAGTGGTCCAGGGATTTGTGTGTCGTTACACAGCCCTGTTGGTTTGGAGCTTCCTCCTGAGGTCTGCCCACAGTCTCTTTTGCTTACCTCTTCATTCCAAGAACAGCTGATTACTGTTCTTCTCCTGTTGGGGCCCATTTGCCACGTCATTTTGCCGCTTCTCCAGCTGGGGAGAGTCTCTCTGCGTGACTGCTGTGAATGAATGTTCCCACTTGGCACAAGGAACATACTGTGCTTTGAAAGGGGCCACAGTGATCATCCTAACCTGGCATGGACAAAGGAATCTTTCTCTAGACAGTAAAAGAGAAGGCAAGAAAGAAGTATGTGTGTGTGTGTGTGTGTGTGTGTGTGTGTGTGTGTGTGTGTGTGTTGAGAGAAAGTGTGTGTATAAGAGAGAGAGAATGTGTGTGTATGGTGGGGGGAGGGGAGGTAGGAAATGCCAGAGTAGGAACTCCTTCTACCAACCCAGATTTCTTTCACCACCACAGTTTACAACCTATTCAAAAGCTAGATAAGCCCTAGAGAATTAACTTAAACACAAAGGAATTAAGTGACTTTCCCAGGGTCATACAACTAATGAGTTGTCAGAACTGCTTGATTCCACTGCCTTCCAACAGTATGGAAGGAAGAATCAATAAATCAGTAAATAGGTAAGGATTCACTAGAAAGAAAGAAAGAAAGAGAAGAGGGGCAGGGAGGAAGAGGGGGGGAAGAAAGGGAGAGAGGGAGGGGAGAAGGAGGGAGGGAAGAAGGAAGGAAGAAAGGGAGGGAGGAAGCCATTGTTCCAATCTAACCTGCTTTGTAACTCAGGATCTTAAAAGGTTGATTGCTGTTGTTCAGCTATGTTGGACTCTTTGTGATCCCATTTGGAGTTTTCTTGGCAATGATACTGGAATGGTTTGCCTTCTCCTTCAGCAGCTCACTTTACAGATGAAGAAACTGAGGCAAACCAAGTAACTTTGTCACACAGCTAGTAAAGGAAGGAAGGAAGGAAAGAAGGAAGGAAGGAAGGAAGGAAGGAAAGAAGGAAAGAAGGAAGGAAGGAAGGAAGGAAAGAAGGAAGGAAGGAAGGAAGGAAGAAAGGAAGGAAGGAAGGAAGGAAAGAAGGAAGGAAGGAAGGAAGGAAAGAAGGAAGGAAGGAAGGAAGGAAGGAAGGAAGGACTGGCAATAAAAATCTTTACCCCAAAGCCCAAAACCTGGGTCACAAACAAAATGAATAAAAAGATCAGCACTCAAGGAGGAGGCAAATTGGGCTTCACTGGCATTACTGAGAGTGAATGGATGGGATAAAGATGGTGAAAGACCTTGACATCAGGCCATATGAGTATCTGTTGAAAGAAACTGGGATGTTGACCTTGAAGAAGACTTTTCCAGTCTTCGTGATCCTTCCTCCACTCCATGTACTATACAGACCAGTGAAACCAGCCTCTTTGCTGTTCTCTGCGCAAAAACATTCCATCATTGCATTTTCACTGGCTGTCCTCCATGCCCAGAATTCTCCCCCTCCTCATCTCCTGCCTCCTTGCTTTCCTGGTTTGTTTCAAGTCACAGCTAAAAATCCCCATTTCTCACTTCTTTCCCGGTCCCCCATAAACTTAGTGCCTTGCCTCTGGGATTACCCTCAATTTTTCCTGTACATATCTTGTTTGTACACACTTGTTTGCATGTGGTCTTACCCATTGGACTGTGGACTTCTGGCAAGCAAGGACTGTCTGGCTTTTCTTTATATCCCTTCGCACAGTATCTGGCACATGGTACTTGTTACCTGAAGAAGAAAACACATCATGTATCACCTGACATTGCCTTTGAGAGGTTGCCTGACTAAGGAGCAGACTCATTCAGGTGCATCCCACCTGGATAAAATCATCCCTGGGAAGGGAGTATAAAGTGTCTCTTCTCCAGCTCCTGGAGATTCCATGGGTGTGTTTACATACCATAGGTCATCTTGGTGTCTCAGCATAGTACCATGCCCATAGCTATCTTCTCAATAGCCATTTGTTGAGTAAATGAATTAATAAACCAAGAGAGACTTAAATCCAGGGCTTCTGGCTCTTAAGTCTAGTGTTCTAATGAATCTACCCACACTTAACCAGCATTATGAGCACGTGATCCCAATCTCTCTGAACCTCAGTTTCCTCATTTATAAAATGGGTGTATGCTGTGGGCAGTAATGGCTACTCCTTTCCTCACAGGGATGTTGGGAAGAAAACAAAGATGATGAAAATGCTTTGATATCTCTGTAAGAAAGGATCTAGGAAATTCCAAGTATTTTAATAATATTGATGATTGAATAATGTTGATAATAATTTGTGTCCACTAGGTGTATGGTGTTTCTTAAATGTTTCTCGGCTTAGGTATTTTCCTTAGGATCTCGTAGACTCATAGAGTGTTGGTTGGCATTGGAAAGGACTTTCGAAGCCAACCAGCCCAATTTCCTTATTTAAAGCATTTGGGCCAAACAGCTGACTGTCATTTGGCAGAATTCAGTAGTCTCATCATCAGAATTTCCTTTTTGGCACAAGTTTGATATTTTTGCCTTGTTCCCCCTCCTTTTTGTTCCAGTTTCTGCTGGTCCCTGACCCAGGCTCGGTGAGTGAACATTGACAGCTCATGGATGAAATGTCAACATGCCAAAATCCCATACTTCTACTGATGTCTCTCTTTGCCTGGGGTCAAGAATTAAATGGCAGGTGGATTGCAACATGGAGATACCAGATTATGTGATCAGGACAGGAATGGCTGCTGGGGAATGGAAGGTTGCAATAGATGTCCATGAAGGGCTGGACCCATGGGCCAAGTAGACTGTATGATCAAAAAGCACCTTCAGGTTCACCCTACTGTTGAGGTAGAGAGTATGTTCTAGTGGGCTAAACCTAGTAATCCTGCATGATCTTGGACAAGTCATGCCCTCACTGATAAATAGGGGAAGATATGATGAAACAAGACTTTGGACACAGCCAACCTAACAGTTACCGCACTAGGTGACTTCAGGTTCAAATAAGTTTATATTTTCATAGATTTAGAATTGGAAGGTACTTCAGTCCTTTTTATCTAGTCCATTTTACAGATGAGAAAACTGAGGCTAGAGGTTAAATGACTTATCCAAGATGGCACAAGTAGTAAGTGGCAGAAGAAGATCCTCTGCCCCCAGGCATAGCACACTTTTCCTATTGTACATCCCAAGATATGTGACCTTGGACCTAACCTTTCTGACCCTTAGGAGACTCTTGAAGATCTATCTAGTGAACTATAAAAAGGTGTGATCTGCCTTAAAGGAGGGCATTCCCACATCAAGGAAGGACTGACCTACTTCACAAGGTTGTTACCCTTTGCAGGGTTTTGACAATGGAAGATAAATGCAAATTTCCCCATCTCATTTCTGGACTTTAAATCTACCCTCTGAGAGCCACTATGCTTCCCTCCTAGCTTGCCTCATCAATCTCCTTTTGATAGGGTTTTGAATCCCCTATAAAAATGCCAGCTTTCTGGCTGTGATCTTTTTTCCCCCAGCCCCAGCATCATTCCATTCCTGACTATAATCTGCCCATAGCTTCTACCACATATTAGATTTTGGAGGACCTGGGATCAACCCCCAGATCTGTTTGTTATACTCATGGCCTTGATTGGGTCTCTTTAACTGCCTGGGACTCATCATCTAGAAAATGAAGAGCTGGATTAGTCTAGGGGTTCTTAACATTGTGTGTGTGTGTGTGTGTGTGTGTGTATGTATGTATGTATGTATCATGGACCCCTTTCACAATCTGATGAAGCCTATAGACCCCTTCTAGGAGAATCTTTAAAATATATAATATATAAATATATAATATGATAATAGATTATATAATAAATAGATAATATAATTATATCATAAATATATTTAAATATAGAAAACAAAATATGAAGGATTTGCAAAGAGAACCAATTGTATTGGAATATAATGATGAGCATGTTTTGTTTTGTTTTCTTCAATTCATGGATCTCAAGTTAAGAACCCTTTGATTAGCTGAGAACCTCTAAATTCACTTCAATTGATCCAGGTGCTTACTTTGTGCCAGACACTGTGCTAAACCCTAGGATTATGAATATGAAAAAAGAGGACAGTCCCTGTTCTTCAGGTGGTCACCTTCTAACAGAGGAAGACTCCACCTACAAGAAGGAGACAAGATATATAAGGAGGATTCACTTGCAGGGCAGGTAGATGGCAAGGGCCAGGAGTCATGAAGGTGAATTTGGTTATCTGCCCTGAAGAGAGGAGAGCATGGAAAGGACTGGCCCACCAAAACTGGGAGGCAAGGAGTGAGCGGAAGGGTCAGAGTGGAGCAGGGATTCGGAAGTGGGGATGGAGCCAGCATTGGCTGGAAGGTTGGAGGTGGGATCTGGCCAGCCTGGAGAGGTGTAGGGGCAAGTGATCTCTGGGAATCCTCCAGGGAAAAGGGAGGTCTTGTTGACCTTCCTTTCCTGCCTTCATTACTTGCTAGAAGTGGGAACAAGGAACATAATCAGTTGGTTGAAAGACTTCCTCTGCCCACCCACTGCATACAAAGCTGAGAAGCCATGCGCTACACCAGGAGGAATTAGGAAGGAGAGAGAAGAGCAGATGATCTAAGGGAGAATATTTGCAGAGACCCAAGTAACACTAGTTTATAGATAGCTTTGAGACTGGGAGAGGGTAGGGTGAAAAGGGGAGCAACAGAGTATGACCCAATATTTCTGCCAGTCTGCTGACAGGTCCGCCCGCCCGCCTGCCTGAGTTTGATGGTAATTACATTCTGTGTTTCAGTCTGGCATTTCAAAGGTCCTAGAATGTGAATTCCTGCAGGGGAGGCAGCCTGCACAATCCTGCTTTGTTCCAGCTCTTTCAGAATCAAGAAAATAATTTAAAAACAATAACCCTCTCCTGTGAGCTGAGGTTTGCTGGGTTTCCACTCAGTGCAGCAGAGTAACTCTTTGTTATCTGTTTGGGGGCTTTCCTCTATATGCTGTAAACTGGTTGGAAGCAGTAGTGTGGTCAGAGCCAGTTCATGCTGAAAATCAATAACTCCCAGGGATCCTATGGCGGGTACAGCATAGTCCAAAAAGGACAGAGGCTGAGTCCAATGATTCACTCAGTATTCATGTGCCAAGGGCTGGACTAGCTGTTGTGGAAGACGTAACATCAACACTGACATTATACTGGGGTAGTGCTTTATAATTTTCCAAGCCCTTTCACAGACATCTGATTTTCTCCTCATAATAATTCTGTGAAAATGTGGATGGGTATTATTTTTCTTTTTGAATCATATATTAAGATCATATGAGATTTCTTGGTAAGTAAAACGTACTTATTCTTGTCAGATGAGGCATAAAACAGGAAGACTTAGTTACATAATCTCTGCCTCAGTTTCTTCATCTGTGAAATGGGGTAATAATAGTACTTACCTCCCAGGGGTATTGTGAGGATCAAATGAGATAATATTTATCAAGTACTTGGAACAGTACCTGGCATACAGTAGGTATTATATAAACATTATTATTATTATTATTATTAAATATATATTATTATTGTTATTACTTGAGATGTTATCATTATTTGACAGAGATGTTTGCCCATGACCATAAAGTATGTCCCATATAAGGTCCAAAGAGGGATTCTTAGTAGATTGTAGAATCTCTAGTTTGTAGGTGATATTCTGTTGATTGCTTCAAGTTCCAGAACATTGCAGGTTCTTTTCAATAAGATCCATAATTACTCAAAAGAGATCAGCCTAACAATACAAATAGGAACAACTAAATGGATGAAAAATATTTGTTTAGACTATGACATGCTGTTCTAATGCCAGTCCATTGAATTACTCAGTATCTGAGACAGAATAAAAAAGGCTGGATTGTATTTGGGAAATTGAGATGCTTTTTTTTTAAACCTGGTACAATGGATCATCTTGTCAACATAAAAGTTCTTTCCATGATACTGTACAATTGGAAATCTTAGAACACTGAAATGTCTTTTAAATCAAAGTCGGGGATGACCTAGAGTGAAACGGAGAGCTGTCTGGTGGATGCTAACCTGTACATAAGAATTGGCATAAGGAATAGTTTCGGGGAAGTACAGGATCAGAGAAAGAGATGGACGGGTCGTGTGGTGAGGGGGAGAGTTAATGATAGTTGGATATTAGCGCCCAGGTGCTCAGATCACAGCTACAAATGTCATAAGGTCTAGGTGAGAGACTGTAGGCGCATCCACAGGGGTGGACATCTGTGGTGCAGGAGCTGGGAAAAGCATATGGCCAAGAATCACATTAGATGAGAAGGTGTGGATGAGATCGTTTGAAGCATTCTATGATTTCTCTTTGTTCAGTGGTTTCCGTCAGTCCTGTCTGACACTTCATGGCACCATTTGGTGTTTTCTTGACAAAGATACGGCCATTTCTTTCTCTGATCATTTTTACAGGTGAGGGAAACTGAGGCACAGAGAGATTAAATTACTTGCCCACAGCTAGAAAGTATCTGAGGTTGGATTTGAACTCAGGTCTTCCTGACTCCAGGAAGCATTTTATAGAGGAAGAAACTAAGGGCAAGTAAGGCCAAGTGACTTGCTTAATGATGGATTCAAGGCTGTTTTTCTTGTATCCTGCTGCTGGAAACACAGAAAGATATAAGTTATGTTTCCTTTCTTCAAGGAGCTCAACACATGAAATAGTTGTCCACAAAATGCTAGAGTTGGCATTAGGAAGACATGAATTCAGATCTTGCTTCAGGCACTAGCTGTGTGACCCTAGGCAAATCCCTTAAGCTCTCTGTACCTCAGTTTCCTCATTTGTAAAAAGAACTGTAACTTATACCCCAGCTTCAAAATGTAAGGAAAATAGCCGAGTCCACTATTTATTAGTTGGACTACTCTAGTCAAGTCACTCAGCTTCACTTGCCCTCAGTTTACCTCAAATAATTCCATCCATACCCTTTTGTCCAATGTGATCCCTGGCTTCCACATAGCGCCTACCTTATAGGGTTGTTTTGAGGATACAAATATTAAGCACTTTGTAGATCTTAAATTGCTCTAACTGCTAGTTACGGTAGTGTAAGGCAATGGTGCCAAACTCAAATAGAAATGGATTTGCTTGCCATACGTTGACTCTGAACACCACAAATTCATATTATCTGTGGTGGGTTGTATTTTTATTTATTTTATTAAACGTTTCCCAATTACATTTTAATCTGGTTCCTGCCACTTGGGAGTTTTGCTGGTTTCAAGTTTGGCACCTCTGGTGTAAGGCAGTCTATGATTAAGTGATAAGATATATGGGGTACAAAGGTGCTAGATTTCAGAAAAAGAGGACATTCGTGTGAGAAACATTGTGTCAAAGATTTGGAATCTTAAGGACACATAGGTCATGGATCAAGAGATGGTAATTACTTTAGAGATCATCCTACATCCCATCTATACCTTCATTTTAGATTTGAGGAAACTAAGGTCCAGAAATGGTCAATGTCTTGACCAAGATGGTTCTTAGGGAATAAATATCAGCATTGGGAACCTAAGTCCTGTGATTCCACATTCAGGGTTCTTCCCACTATCTATGACTGAGAAAAGTAGGAAGGATATACTAGTCTGAGAATAAGTCTGTGTGGCTCTCTGAACACTTAGCCCAGTAGGTACCTGTCATTAGTCACTTCCCTGTTCTTCCCTGGTCCACTTAACATTAGCCACTAGTGACTAAGTACCTTTTAATACCCAGACCTGTGATCTCATCACAGCTCAGATTGCAGTCCATCCATGCCTACTCCATTATATTTGATTCTTATCCTTTTTCTTCCAAAACTGGGATTCAGTTAACATGCTTTCACCCAATGTTGCAAGGATGCCAACATGAGCTATTTCCTGATTATCACCCTCTTGTCATTTGAACAGCCCATTTTCTTTTTCCATCATACATGACCTCAATGGCATCCTTTACTCTAGGTGCTATCCATAGTTCCTTACTTGTTGTGTGTTGTAGCCTTCTCTTACCACTATAACTTCTCCATTCACATCTGAGTGGGACCTGTTTTTTATTTTTCAGAAGCTATCTTGTTCCATGACAAAGTCATACATCAGCATTGATACAATGCTGGTATTAAAAATGTGGCACTTTTGTTTCTGGGAAAAAATTTGAGGTCGTTAAAAGGAACTTCGCCATTTTTCAGAAGTATTCCAACCCATGTTTCTCTCTCAGCTTAGATCTGGACCCAGGACATTATACATCTGCACTGTTTATATACATACACTGGTGGATGAGCTCTGTAGATTGTCTAACAGCATGTTGTATTCTGGACAACAGGCATTCTTTTTCCGCTTGGTTTTTCTTGGCTAGACCAAACTTTTTTTTTATTGGTTATAGATTTATTTCTTCCATTTCTTCCATTATGCTCTAAAGTTTTAACATCAGTGTCCTTGATTCATCTTTAGGCAGGAACATCTGGAGAATCTCATCAGCCATATAGAATCTTTCTTCAACATGAATCCATTCTGGATTCCTCTGTGACACTCACTTAGCAAGCAAATGTCTCTGGGTTTTGTGCCTTTCTAATGTTAATGATCAGAGGGTTGTGCAAAAAGGTTGTCTCACTTGCTCTGTCTTTCAAGGAATCATGAAGAATTTGGGTATGTGAATCAGAGACACCTTATTGAAAGGGAGAATTTTAGATGGTGCGGTATTCAACAAGAATCAAGTTTTTGTAACAGTCATTGAACAATAATCCCAATGCTTATCTTGTGTTCTCTACATCTCTCCTTCAGTTGTGTAATGGTAGATAGGAGGATTCCTATAGATATCACTTGTGAAGGTCAGCCTATTCTCTATTGGAACTTGTATTGAAGATACCCTCCATGTATGTGAATTATGCTTTTTCTCCTTTGTATCTCTTCTAAACTGATCCCGCAGCACCTTCACAACAGTGTCCAATTCTGACACCGATTTTCTCTGTGTACGTTTGGTCTAATCCAGCTGTTTTCCCTTCTTTGTTCTCTTTCATGTATTTTGACCTCCTCTATAATTACATCTGAGACTTTGACCTTAGAATTCTAGTGTTTTTACTTTAATGTCCTGCATGGTGAAAAAAGTTACACAATCTTTGCCAGCCTTTTCCATTTTTCTTCTGTTAAATGCTCTCAGGTCAACTTAGCTTAGTTGAGTTTCTCACCAAGTTTTCTTTAAGCTGTTTTTTTACATCTCACTGATGAAGCAATATTGCTTATATTCTTCAATTATCCTTCTCCATAAGAGTTTACAAATGAGTTTATACTTCAAGTCAATGTTTCCTTATCTCACCATTCATCAAGTGAGTCAGGCAGCTATCTGCATCCTAAGGTGGCTTTTAGGCTCTTTCATTGCCTTGTAATGGCATTGATTTACATTGGTTAAAATTGTCTGAAATTATTGTAGTCTTTTCCTGTGTCTTCTCTTCATGCATTATTCCATTTAATTTGTTTAAAATAGGTCAGGATCTAGTTGATTTAATTACACTCTCTATCTTTGCCTCATCTTTATTCCTTTTTCTAGCATTGTACTCATTTTGGTCCTTACTCTCACAAGTCGGTGGTGTGACTGTACAATTGATTCAGGAATGCCTTTCACATCAGTAATGAGTCATTTCCTCTCTGTTAACATCACACCAAAAAAGAAATGGATTGAATTTTATTTGGTGCTTATTATGTCAAGTGCATTCTAATTATTTTCTCAAAGAAAGCATTCATGTCATGTCAGTATGAAGCATCTGGGAGGAGGGAGATGGTGTTCTCCAAACACTTGATCCATATTTTCTTATAAACACACACATACGGGGGGAGGGGGGAGAGGAAGAAGGGGAGAGAGGGGGAGAGAGAGAGAGAAAGAGAGAGAGAGAGAGAGAGAGAGAGAGAGAGAGAACAACACATTGCCAATGTAGCATACATATGGCAATGTATTATATATGTTGCCTTAATCTATTCCCACTTTGTATTAAAGTTATTGAGTATTGTGATGTTTGTTGATTTAACTTACCAAGTTCTTTGTAGAAATGCTACCACTTTATTCTCTTATTTATATATTTTCTCTTATTTATATATATTCTCTTATTTATATATAATAGCTGCAATTATTTCTTCTGCACTTAATAAGCGTTTTTTTCATTCATTCATAATAAAACCAACTCTGCCAGATCCTTTGTTTTCCTCTACCAGGAGAAACTGAGATCCAGCCTTCATTTCACTTACAGCTTCCTTTTTCTTCTGATTTCATTGATAAGAAGGTGATTAACATATTTCAATTTCTCCTATAGTATGCCTTCTTGTTCGTTATTTTTCAAGGATCTCCTATTCAACATATTAACAGCTAAATTAAAGTTTATAGATGGTCTAGAAACTGCAATTCCTAACACTTTCTCTGCCCAAGTTTCTTTTTTTGCCTTTATTTTTAAATTTTTTATTTAATTTTTTCAGTTAAAAATGCCCAAAAAACCCAAACAAAGATTTTGTAACAATCATGCATAGTCAAGCAAGACAAATAACTGTGCTGGTCTTGTCCAAAGTTACTTCTCTGTCAGGAATTGGGTAGCATGCTTCATCACAGGTCCTCTGTAATTGTGCTTGATTGATCTGAGTTCATATATCTTTCAAACCTGTTGGCCTTTACAATGTTGTCATTAGTCTATAAATGGTTCTACTGGTTCTGCTCCTTCATTCAGCACTAGTTCATACAAATCTTCCCAGGTTTCTCTGAAGCCATCCCTTTCATCATTTCTAACAGAATAATAGTTTTCCATGGTATTCGTATACCATAATTTGTTCAGTCATTCCCCAATTGCTATATGCCCCCTCCTTTATCACGCTGCCACCATTACTAAGTAAGCAGAAAAGTTTGCTATGGACCCAAAAGCCCTTTTGGATTTGTCTTTGTTTCTTGGATTGCTGTGACTGAAGAATTCATTACCAAGTGACCAGCCTACTAGTGATGAGCATTTCTGTGCTTAGCTAGGCTGGTCCTCGAAAAGCAGACTTAGTCTGTTGCCAGGACTGTTCTTGAAACTCTTCCAATGTGATAGAATCTGCCAGAGCTTGTACTGTGTTGGCATTGCCTTTGGGAACCCAGGGTAACCCCTGTTCCATGAGGAAACATTAGAGGAAGGGCTTCTGATATTAAAGGAAAAAATCAGCACCTGACGGGTCTCAGGCCATTTTGAGAACATATACACCTGAAGGGAAGCCCTGAATCTCTGGTTGTTTTGCTTGATACCTTGTCTAGAATAGCCAGGAGCAGAGAGGAGTGTATGAAGCAACGATGCAGAGCAAACTGTTAAGGCTGTAGGCCAGTTGAGGAGTGAACAAACTTACCCAGCATTTCTTCAAGAATGGCTGACTTCTTTCCTGTCTTCCCCCTTGCTTCACAGAGTGAGCAGTAGCAGTCAGAAGGCAGGAACCCAGGAGAGAGAATCTAGAAAGGAGCAGACAAACCCTGCAAAAAGGTAAGGCTTTAACATTTCAGTTCAGCTTGATGGACTCCAAGAGCTGAGATTCATGCTCTCTCTTCCTTTTTTTTCTTTCTTCATTGCCATACATATTATTATGCAAGAGACTCACCACCTCAGGTATAACTTTAAGGCCTAATTGAGCTGGAATTACTCAACCTTGTATCAATTATACATCTCTGGTAGGCACAGCCGTTTCTGGAGTATTAGAATAGAGACTGGGGTATCCCAACGAAGGAGGAAACGGTTCATGCCCTTTGAAAGTTTTCACTCTGATGGGAGAGACAATGCTTTTATTAAGCACCACTTGCATGCTTGATGCTGGGTCTACAAAGACTAAAATGAAATGACCCCCACCTTAAAGTAGTTTACATGCTACTGAGATGCGGGGGATGGTGTAACAAAAACATAGAAATATCATATGATGTACCTTGAGGAATTACAGAGATCTCTAACAACTGGTCAGAACAGGGAAGGCTTTAGGGAGGAGAGATAACACCTTAGCTGAGCATTAGAGGAAGGAAAAAGGTTCTGAATAGCAAAAGTGAGGTGGAAATTAATTGTAGACATGAGAATTGACTTTTAATAAAGTATAGAACCCTCTGATCCAGCAATACCACCAGTAGATATATCTCAAAGAAGGAAAGGATCTATGTGTAAAAAAAATATTTATAGTAGCACTTTTTATTGCAGCAAAGGACTGGAAACAAAATGTGTGACCATCAACTGGGGAATGATTGAACAAATTATGTCATAGAAAAGTAATGGAATATCATTGTGCTGTATAAAATGATGAAAAGGCAGATTTGGAGAAACTTGAGAAAATTTGTATAAACTGATACAGAGAGAAGCGAACAGAACTAGTAGAATAATTCATACAACAACCACAAAATTGTAAAGGAACACAACTTTGAAAGACTTAAGAATGCTGAACTATGCCTTGACCAATCTTGATTTCAGAAGATAAATGATAAAGCAACTCTTGGGACAGAGGTGATTGACTCAAGATGCAAAATGGAACACACATCAGCGATAGCCAATGGATGGATTTGTTTTGCTTTATATAGCACTGTAGAACTATTTTCCTCTATTTGTACTAGGGGATTGAGTTCTCAGAGTTCAGAGGCTATCCTCAGAGTCTAAGGATAATACTGAGAGACTGGGGCAGAGGAACATATTTTCCTAGTTCTGTATCACACAAGCCCTCACCAATATGTTTTCATCATTGATAATCAGTGATAACAATTAGCTGGCCCGATTTAATTAGCATTTAGAAACAAGTATTTACTATGATGCTATAGTTGGTACAACACAATCCCCCAAAAGTCTGCGACACACTCTCCCTATCCATCCAAACAGATTCTTGGGAGAAGTGGTCTCAAGCTTAAAGAGAAACTGGTGGGGCAAATGGGTAGCTCATAGCTCCTGATTTCTGGCAGTCTTTTTTCTTCCATTTGTAGGGGTTCTTATGAAGTTGCCATTATGTATAGTATCATTTTTCTCCTGGACTCTTTGTAAAACCTTGAATCTGCCTTTCCTTATTACATCTAGTCTGTCCTTGGCAGACACTGTCATCAGCCATTCCAAGGATGTTACTAGGACAACAATGAAAAATCCAAATCCTATGACCTTCTAAAAGTTCACATAGTCATCTTCCATCAAGGGACAGGAAGGGGGGGAAGGGAGACCAAGACCTAAGCTAGTTTTTCTCTTCTCCCACCCCAAGTGGTGATATCATTCCGATCTGCAGTTCTGTAGACTGCCCACAGGGCTTGACCACTTTTCTTCAGCCAATTCAATACAAGCTTCCTGTGCAGCAACATTCATCCAGTGGCTGATTTTAGAAATTTTTATATTTTATTTTTTTCTAATCACATGTAAAAACAATTTTTAACATTCATTTTTAAAAATTTTGAGTCCCAAATTCTTCCCTCCCTCTTCTCCACCTCCTTAAAGAAAAGGCAATTGTATATAGGTTATACATGTGCAATCATGCAAAATATATTTCCATATTAGTCATGTTGTAAAAGAAAACACAGACCAGAACATAACCAAAAAAACCCAAGAAAAATGAAGTTAAAAAATATGCTTCAATCTGCATTCAGACTCCATCAGTTCTTTCTCTAGAGATGGACATCATTTTCCATTATGAAACCTTTGGAATTGTCTTGGATCATTATATTACTGAGCTAAGTCATTCACAGTTGATCACCAGATGATATTACTGTTACTGTGTATAATCTTCTCCTGATTCTGCTTCCTTCACTCTGCGTCAGTTTACATTAGTCTTTCCAGGTTTCTCTGAGAGCATTCTACTTGTCCTTTCTTATGGGACAAAAGTATTCCATCACAATTATATATGACAACTTGTTCAGCCATTCACCAATTGATGGGCATTCCATCAATTTCCAATTCTTTGCCACAACAAAAAGAGCTGCTGGAAATATTTTTGTACAATATCTCTGAGATACAAAACTAGTAGTAGTATTGCTAGGTCAAAGGGTATGCAATTTTATAGACCTTTGAGTATTGTTCCAAATTGCTCTATAGAATGGTTGGATCAGTTCACAACTCCACCAACATTGTATTAGTGTCCCAATTTTTCCACATCTCCTCCAACATTGATCATTTTCCTTTTCTGTCATATTAGCCAATATATAGGTATAAAGTGGTACCTTATAATTGTTTTAATTTGCATTTCTCTAATCAATAGTGATTTATATGACTGTAGATAACTTTGATTTCCTCTTTTTAAAACTGCCTGTTCATATCTTTTGACTGTTTATCATTTGAAGAATGACTTGTGTTCTTATAAATTTGATTCAGTTCCCTATACATTAAGAGAATGAGAATTTTATTAGAGAAACTTGCTGTAAAATATTTTCCCACTTTCCTACTTTCCTTCTAATCTCGACAGAGTTGTTTTGTTTGTACAAAAAAGTTTTTAATTTAATATAATCAAAATTATCCATTTTATAGGCCATAATGTTCTCTATCTCTTCTTTGGTCATAAATTATTCTCTTATCCATAGGTATGACAGGTAAAATTTTCCATACTCCCCTGATTTGCTTATGGTATCACAATTTATGTCTAAATCATGTACCTATTTTGACCTTATCTTGGTATACAGTGTGAAATGTTGTTCTATATCTACTTTTACCAAACCACTTTCCAGTTTTCTCAGAAACTTATGTCAAATAATGAATTCTTTCCCCAAAGCTGGGATCTTTGTGTCTATCAAACAATAGATTACTATAGTCATTTACTCCTGTGTATTTAATCTATTCCACTAACCCACCACTCTATTTCTTAACTAGTACCAGATTGTTTTGATTATTATCTCTTCATAATATAGTTTGAGATCTGGTACAGCTAAGCCACTTTCCTTCACTTTTTTTCATTAATTCTCTTGATGTTCTTGACATTTTGTTTTTTCAGATGAATTTTGCTATATTTTTTCTAGCTCTATAAAGTAATTTTTGCTAGTTTGATTGGTATGGCACTAAGTAAATTAATTTAGGTAGAATTGTCATTTTTATTATATTGGCTCAGCCTACCCATGAACAACTGACATTTCTCCAATTGTTTAGATTTGACTTTATTTGTGTGAAAAGTTTTTTATAATTCTTTCCATGTAGTTCCCAGGTTTGTCTCAGCAGGTAGATCCCCCCCCCCAAAAAAAATTTTTATATTGCCTACTATTATTTTATTTTTTTTTTACATGAATATTTTTTACTATGACAAAGACATCATACAATTTTTATGATCTTGGTCTTTCCTTCTTGCCTTTGTACAAGGCCAGAAGAGAAACATTTGCAACTTTTACATCCTTGAATCAGACTCCAGGAATGTCACCAACAGCATGACCTTTCCGACCAAATCCAGCAACCAAAACTTCATCATTTTCCTCGATAAAGTTCAAGCAGCCATCATTGGGAAC